>JANBPO010005123.1:0-45311 GCA_024336825.1 Amorphophallus titanum | reverse complement strand
ACAGGCATACAACATAATCGACAAGGGCTATAACGCACCAAGGGCGGGGCGTTATAGTAACATAACGCACCTCCCATGGCCCATTATGTCCACCAGAACGATCAAAATCCACAGTTAACACGGGATATAATGCATAGGGACAGGGCCGTTAAAGGTAACATACCTTCAACACAACAGATAGGGCTATAACGCACAAGACGAGGTGCGTTAAAGATATCTAAACTCAAAAATCCTCAGAAAACCCACAGTTTCATGCATGCTATAACGCACCCATACTGGGGCGTTGATAGACAATAACGGACCAAGAGGAGTCCGCCACAAGGGGATATAACGCACCTCTATAGGCGCGCCAAATGTCTATAACGCACCGGGGTAGGCACATTATGTTATCTGGGTTTCACGACTCTGGAGTTCAGAATCGGAACCCCCTCCCGATCGATCGAAATCGATGGGGGATGTGGGGAAACACAAATATAAACTATCCTACCATGCCATACTAACATTCTAAACCTACGCATGCCCCTAGAATTGAAAGATGATGCCCGTGGAGATGATTTCAAGCATTAAAGGCTAAAAATGAACCAAGCAGGAACATGCATGAAAAATGAGGCAAATGGCGTCGGACCATGGCACAAGTGGTACCGGCAGTGTCCTAGCGAGGCAAGGAATCCATCCCCCTACCTGGACTACGACGAGACCGACGATTCAATGCCGATCCGGTGAGAGGGCGACGCGGTGCCTCCGGGCCCGACTCGACTCCACGCTCCGCGGATCGAGGGAAGATAGGTGTCAACGCAATTCTCGCGACACGACTAATCCAACGGTACCTCCCTTACTTCGATCAGTGGCCATCTAGACTAGAAATCGAGGGAGGAACGTAAAATGAGAAATTAGCCCAAAATCACCCAAAACTAGATTTGCACAAAAAATGATGAAGATGGTGATGGATGGCGACGCATGTGGTGTCAACGGATTCCTGGCGAGATGAGGAGTCCGTTCCCCTACGTCTTGTGCGGCGAAGACCACGAATCGGTGCAGATCGGGCGATGGGGGCCACGTCGTCCTTCCACTCGCACGCATCTCCACGCTCCACGATCCGAGGGATGAAGGGTACCGACGCGATCCTTGCGTCGAGCCCATCCCGTCGGTACCTCCCATGCATCGACTGGGGTCTATTTGGACCACGAACGGAGTGAAAGGGGGAGAGAGGAGAGAGAATGTGCGAGGGAGAGAGAGAGATTCGAGAGGAAGAGAGAGAGAGAGTCGAGAGAGTGAGGAGAGAGAGGGAGTGGCGTGAGATTTTTATAAAAATTTGATTTTTCTTCCCGATGGGTAGTGGGTGTGGGTGTAGGCAGCAATGGTGGAGGGGTGGGTGCTGGTGGACGGGCAATGGTCGCCGGTGGGTGAGGTAGGGGTGCCGGTGGATGGGCAAAAGGTGTTGGTGGTAGAGGCAGTGGTAGGGGTAGATCCCATGGCGGGGGAGGACGAGGTCGTGGAGTGAAGTGCTCTTGACGGATGGGCTCGTGAGGTCGAGCCATGGGTGGCCGCTGATGTGGGCCTAAGGAGTGACGGGGCTCGGGGAATCCATGGGTGCGGGGACATACGGAGGTCTTGGAAGAGGAATTTTCGGTCCAAAGAGACGGAATGCTCAATGGAGGCTCCTTCCAATTCCAAGAAAAGGGTGTGGGATCCTAAGAGTGTAGAGAGAGGAGGTCTCTCAACCAAATGTCCTAGAATGCAAGCTAATATAGTCAGATCAAGCAGTAATAATCAAACAATCAGCAAATGAAGGGTGTGCGAAAACGAAACTAAATAACGACCTGACAGAAGTCGCAGCCTCAATAAACAGCGACTAGGTGCCAATAGCTAATCACTATAAGCAATGGCAAACCAGTGACCATCAAAATAAAATAGCGCCTTGGTGTGAGGCGCTGAATATGAATATAACACCTTTGTGGAGGGGCGTCAATAGCAATGAACAGTGGAGAAACAACAGCAACTCAGAAATGACGCCTACCAGTGAACAGTGATCAGAAATTGTAGGAAAATCAATAACAATCACAAAACGATGCCTTGGGGTGAGGCGTTGAATATAAGAATGACGTCTCTGTGGAGGGGCGTTGATCAAAAAAATGAAGAAATGCTAAAGATAAATACAAATAGTGCCTCCGGGAGCGGTCGTTGAATATGGAAATAGCGGCTTCAGGGAAGTCGCTAATCAATTTTAGAGGACAAAAATGGATGAAAACAAACAGAAATCAAATTTCTTTTCTTAAAAATCTTATGGACAATTCAAAAATTGGCTAATCTAGTGGGAGGTGTGCATGTGGTGCACAAGGGGAGTGTGCTTCGTGGAGCACTAAGGAGGGGCATACATTGGTGCCAAAGGAGGGGCACATGAGGGTGCCAAAGGGAGGGGCACATGTGGGTGCCAATGGAGGGGTAATCAAAATGAAAAACAACAAGTGTCCCACCGTGATCGCCAATTTGTGAATATGTCACAAAGATATTTTTTTAAAGAAAGAAAATCTAAGCATGATGAAATATGGTAAATAAAGAGCAAGAAGAAAGGGGGAGCATGAGATGCTCTAAAGGAGGGTGATCGCCAGAGGGGTTACCTCAAAATCAAGGGATGATCGCATGTACCTAATGATGATGATCTAGGTGCACATGTTTAATCGTTGGATAGGCAGTTAGGTTGGTAGAGTTAGGGGATGATGGTTCTATCTTGCACGCCGCAGTTGCAGATAGTGTCTTGACCCTGATTTCTCTAGTCTAGCAATACTATTCTCGAGTACTTTCTATTTTATGGTTTCTTTGCATTCATTTTAAAGATTTCTTTTACTTTAGCCCAGCATGCATCATGTGCATCTTTTGAGCATTCATATGCCCTGATCAGTCTAAAGTGTCTCAGTAATGGTGTATAGCTGAATATCCGTTGTCTTAGGTAAGGAGAGTCATTCCACTCTAAGTCGGAATGTTTCCTTCGGTCTATTTGCTCAGTTTGGTTAGCTGAGGATTCTTGTCTGGAGTTTAGTTAATCATCTTTACTTTTTCATTTGCTCCAATCGCCTAGCTATCAGCTGTGCGTTCCACTGATGAGGTTGGTCGTGTTTTATTTCCTTTAGTTGTTAGTTCCTCCAGGCATGCGTCATTCGGTTTGATCGTTCCTTGTGATTGGTTCAAAATTTTCCAGAAGATTCCTATCGCTTGTTGGTTGAGGACGGGTGTCGTTTACCTTAACGCCCACTTTTCAGTCTACTTCGTCGAATTTCCGCTTCATCTCCATGTTTCATTTCACTTTCACTTCACCTCCGCTCGCTCCCCTGCAAAGAGGACGTTAAGGAGGGACATCTATTGACAGTCATTTTATGACCAATGAGTTGTGTCATCTCCTTATCTTATTTTATAATGTCTCAGGTTGTTCACTAGTTATTGGGATATTTTTTGATTGGTTTTGACTTATTTTATGGGTTTTTCTCCCTAGTTGGACCTAAGTTCATTCCTTTCTGGTCATTTTGGCTTATTGGGCCTAAATAAGGGCTAATAAGGATTATTTTACGGATTAAAATGGAGATTTATCTTGCCTTTATCTCTTTGCCACGTCTATCTTCCTAGCAGTCTATCGCACGACCGCTGCCAGACCTTAGCGGCCCATTGCATGATCGCTAGGCGGACAAAGACTCCTTCTCAGTTTGCCTTTCTCCCGTTGTCTTTATCTCTTTGTGAGCGACCAAGCATAGCGATCGATCGCACGACCATTTGCTATTCCTTGCGGTCTATCGCAAGACCATTAGGTGGGACAGAGAGTCCTGCTCTGACTGATCTTTCTCTCTCTATCTGTGGTCGAACAAAGTCCTTGATTCAGTGTTTTCTCTTTGAGTATTGATCCTCGGAAGCTTCTGATTGTTTCTATGGACTCTTGGGAGTATTATCTTCGAGATTTATCAAGGGTTAGCCCTATTTTCTTACCACAGAATAAATTCTAGACCCAAACCACTAAGAATCCTCTAAAGCACGGGTCTTTCAAAGACGATGGCTTCTTGGGGAGCAGCGATGGTTACGTGCTCGGTCCTAGGCTCTATGTGATCGACAGGGCAAGGAACGCGCAGCGAAAGCTTGACTATCTCGAACTGTAGCCCCACCTATTCAAACGCCCTTGCAATAATAATGCCGAGAAAATTAGCATGATGAGTGGCAAGGAGTTAGAAGCCCAATGAAGTCAGTACCATGGGTCAATGGGGGGCTCAACCCTAGCTCTCGAAGCACGGCCGGAGTCATCTTAACGTCGGCATCAAGGAGTGGGCGGCGGAGAAGAACCCTGATCGCTCGAGACTCCTCGACGGTCGCGCTGGGCAACTTATCTGCCCTAGGGAAGTGGATACCCGTAGTGAAGCCCCATTCGCTCGGATGCCCTCTCCCCCCTCTCTTAGTGATATGGACGAAATGCTCGGCCCAGTGCTTGATGTTGGACACCATGGTGATGACCCGAACCAGAGTTTGGCCACTCTGGGCATGGAAGTAGAAGGAAGACGGATTGACAGGACAACATTGAAGGCTGAAGAACTACTGAAAGAGGATAACATTAGGGGCGACCGAAGCCTACTTAAAGACAAAAATAAACCCGCACAAAAGGTGCCATGAATTGGGAGAAAGATCTCCCAGTTACCGACCATAGTGGTGAAGGATCGACTCAAGGAAGGGGTGGACAGGAAGGCGAAAGCCAGCCCTTAAAGACTCTATGGGAATGATGATACCTCCCAGAGGACGGTTCCACAAATCGTCATCGATGGTCAAAAAGATGATGTCAAAGTCAGGGGGGATCTGAAAGGCCTCTCGCAGGCTGTGCACCACCCTGTAGGGGACTAATGGCAGGGAACGAGGACGACTCGTGCCTGCGCCCGAAGTGCTTGGAGCACCATCATGACCAGCCTCTGCCTCCACGACAGAGGACGAGGAACTAACACGGAGGGTTCTCCTGCGAGCTAGTATAGCTCTGGAAGCTGAAAAATAGAGAATGAAAGGAACCCTCACCAGAGAAAGGAAGTCAAGGAAGGGGCGACTAATAGACACGGCAAACACTTGAAGTAGGGGAGGCTTCTCAGAAGTCCCTATGGCGGTTCTTATAGTCTCTCAAGATAGAACGGCCACTTCGAAGCCCTAAGGCAGGTGAAAAGGTGCCATCACTATCACAGTACGACTGCCAGACCCAGGTGACCAATCAAAACCCATGCTTCCAGACAAAAAGGCTCGCGTCATGATTACAGGAGTGTCGCCTGCCACTGCCAGCTGCGCCGGATCGGCGGAACTTGCGTGAAGTCCGGCGTGATATTGTCATCGACAAATTGATTGCCGTAGGAGCTCCCAGCAAAGCCGAAAAGCGATCCGACCGGCGGCGGGTTAAGATAACCGATAATGGTGCGATAAACATTGTACTGATTGACACCAGCAACGGCGTTCCAACTGACCGTCGCTGTGCCATACAATTGCGATATGTTTGCTTTGTTGTTCGCGTAACCGATGTTCGAGGCGATACTTTCTGTGCCGTCGTCAGGATTTACGGAGGTGATGACGTATTGATAATAGGCATTTATCTGGAATGCGTCGGAGCCGGATTGCGCTGGCGTCACATAGACATTCGGCGTCCCAGGCGGCGGCGAAACCGAGGGCGTCGGATCAATTTGCGTAAACGCCCATTGCGTGTCGGATGTACGCGCCAGATCGTAAGGCGGATATTCGTTCAACGTCTGCTGATTGACGCAGCAGAGCGACATGACATCCGCAGACTGCGTAAATTTCAGATAGGGCAAATCCTCTTCGGCATACGGCGTCGGCAACGTAAAAATGCTGGCCGCGACGCCGCCATCCGAATAAGGCGTGTAGCTTGTGGAATCGATTGGATTGCCGAACACATCATAAAGCGCGAAAGTCGAAATCGTAAGCTGCTGGACAACGACGGTGCGATTGTTAAGCTGCGTCATCCCGATAATGTCGTCGAGATAGACCCAATCGCCGTTGTTGAAAGCTGCAACGGCTCCGTTAGTCAGATAGAAAGTCGCCCCCCGCCCAACGCCGCTGGTCGAGGCTTGCGAGACAGGGTTTGTCGGAAAGACCGTATAAGACCCCGGATTTGAAACCGTGAGGACGTTCGGGGCCAAAATCCCGAGAGAGAATGTTGCGCCCGTCCCCGATCCAGAGGTCGAAGCCTGCGTAAATTGTCCGAGCGGCGGATTGACCGTAAATACGCCGCCGTTGCTGATGGCAAGAGACGCGACGCCCATTGTGATGGTGAGCGTCGCACCCGACAGAGAGGCGCCGGTTACGGGTTCTGCTGCCAGATTGGAAGGATTGGCCGTATAGCTTCCAGCAACGGTGATGCCATAGACCGCGACGCGCCCCGCCTCCTGGAGCGCGCTCGCCGTCGGCGTGCTCCTGATGCTGTGGCCCGTCACCCTCACCGTGTTCGGCACCAGCGTCACCGGAGACCCGGCGATCCTG
This sequence comes from Amorphophallus titanum, assembly GCA_024336825.1. Classification (NCBI taxonomy): domain Eukaryota; kingdom Viridiplantae; phylum Streptophyta; class Magnoliopsida; order Alismatales; family Araceae; genus Amorphophallus; species Amorphophallus titanum. The sequence continues at coordinate 38,813 of JANBPO010005123.1, read as the reverse complement.
TTCATCCTGCGCAGCGGCGAACTCATGGCCGTGCAACGTGGCGAGTTGATCGAGCTCGACTTCCCGGCGACGCCAGTAGTGGAATCGCCGGCGCCTGCAGGATTGCTTGAATCGCTCGGGCTAATGCATGAACTTTTCAATGAACCTCATGCAATATACATTGCTTTGAGGGATGTCCTCCTTCTCATTTTCTAATGAGATCCCCATTCTCTGAAAGATGGTAGTTATATGTGCTGCATATGGCAAATTTCATTTTTGCCTAGTGCAGCTGCCCATAATCTGTAACATAATTTCTGGAAGACAGATATGCAGATCATTGAATATGTAATAAAAGATGAATCATTGTGTGTCTGTAATCCCACTTCGGCCACCCCCTTGTGGGGTAAGAATGGTGGTGCACATGTGGTGCAGTAACCACTGAAGTGGGGGAAACCGATTGGTGTTGAAGTTTGTTACATGAGTTTGAGTATCATCCGTAGGGTTGCTGGGTTTCCCAGTTAGGATTGTGTAGGCAACATATGGATCAATTTCAAATTTAGATTCTATAAGTCCATCCTGGGGAATATGTAAAGCTTTGTGAAGAAGCTTTGTTTACAGTTTGATCTTCACGCCCTTAACTTCGGTCCAAAGAGCTCTTTGGCTCTGGTCATAAAATAAGTTCTTGTGGAACTCTTGGACCAGGAAGGGATAGTACACTCTGTGTGTGGATAAAAACCTCTCCCATCCTTGGGAACAGTATTCTCGTATGATGGGAAGTAACTCAAGAAAATTATCAAGCATCTTGTGATCATCGAAATCCACATACCTAGGGAATAGTACTCTCGTAGGATCACTCTCATCTTCCTTGGCAGCTGGAGTGGTACTAGTTTTTGGAGGAGCCAGTTGTACCTTTTCTTTTCCCTTTTCAGCCGTAGACAGATGCTTTCTTTTGGCCGGTCTCTCTTGTTGCTTGCCCTTGTCGGCAATGAGTGCTAGAGACGGTGCTTCTTTTCTCTTGGCAGATGTCGCAGGCCGATCATGCAGTTTCTTTGAGCGAGGCTCCACTCTAGTAGCAGCCTCCACAGGGGCTCGCTTCACTGGAGCTTTCCTTCCTTTGCGTGTGACTGGAGGAGCCATGGCTTCGGCGGAGAAAAGAGAGAAATAGAGGAGCGATGGCTGGAAGGGTGCTAGAGGGATCAGCTGCTAGCGAACAGAGCAGAAGAGCTAGGAATCACCTGCAAAGGGTGACATGGGGAACGGTGTCGCCCTCCCGAGTGAGAGAGCAGACGCTCCGGAAATGGTTTACCATGAGGAGAGATGATGAGAGTGAAGGAAAAATATTTTTCACCGAGCAGTTAAAATGGTGAAGAGGAGATTATGATAAATATCATTTTTTTTTGAAAAAGCACCTTTAGATAAGGAATGTCTAAAATACCCCCATTTTATGTTGAAATGGTTTAAAGCTTGGCTGGGCAGACAAATCTAATTCAACACAAGCTAAAGCCTCCGAAGTTTCTGTCATTGCCAAAGTCCTATCATGGATTTTGAGGATGGTCCCAATATTGCCTGCAATTGACCGCATACAGTCTTCATGGTATAAATTCACCGGGAGCGATAGGAACCCAATCCAGACTGGAGCTATAGGTGGATCAGCATCAAAGTCAAAGTCCGCAGTCCATCGAAAGAAACAGAAAAGGAAGCCCTTGATGTACAAATTCTTCTGCAGGAGTAGCTTCATAAAGTCCACTTCACATTCAAATCTGAAGAGCAAATGCCGCGGGTTTAGCCTGCTTATGATAAAATATGAAGTTAAAGCCAAGTGCTACGACAAACAACTTTTGATATCTGGGAAAGTAGGGCGTCCATAAGCACATTTGGTGACAATGGCAAATGAAAGAGGTTGTAGGGAGGCCAGCAGGTCTGCCTTGGAGAAGAAGCCCTAGATCCGTGTAGCTTGGATCCTTGATCAGAATAGCAATCTTAGCCCTCTGCTGGGACTCTACTAGCACCTGTGCAAAGGAATGGTGGGAACCAACCGGTCCTGAAGAGGGGGGAAGGAGAGAAGCTCCCGTAGGCACTGGAGTGGTTCCCTGGGAGGGGGGTAGAAGGCTCCATCGGAAGCATGGCTGACGGCGGATGACGGAAGGTTACCTATTTTGGCATGGTCCCGAATGTGATCAGGAGTGAGATGCGTCCTTCCAGACGGACTGTAGTGTCAGAGAATCTGTATAGCGATGTGTACAGAGGCGCGAGTCGGGACAAGTCCACACCCATAAGCATGAGACAGCCGTACACAATAACATCTGGACCGCTTCCATTATCCACTAATATGCGATGCACGGTACACTGGTTAATGGTGGCTGAGACCACTAAAGCATTAGAGTGGGGAGTGGTCGCACTGTCTAGGTCATCCTCGGAGAAGACAATGGGGTCTCCTAGGTGACCCGGGGGGGTGGCCTCTTGTCAGGTGTCGTCGTCTCGCTCTAAAGTGGGAATGGCCGATGCATACTGCCGTCGCCTGCTCGTGCTGTCTCCCCCCACTGCTGGCCCCCCAGAGATCATCATGATATCCTTTCTGTTGGCCCAGTTGTCGATCAGCGGGGGCATCCTCTGTCACTTTTCTATAGCTTTGGCGAGGAACTTATCGAGGAGTCCTCTATAGATGAGGTCCTCGATAGCATCCCTTAAGTTGATGCAGTCGACAGTGTCATGGCCGTGGTCGCGGTGGTAATGACAGTACTTCTTCTTGCTCCTCGAGTTCGGGTCTGACTTCATCCGGGGAGGCCATTTGAGGAATGACTCCACACGGATTTCCATCACGATCTGATCAGGCGGAGCCGTCTGGGGCGTGTAAGGGTGGTAGTTACCCCTCTCTCTTTCAAGGTGATCACGGCGGCCTCGGTCACATCGCTCTCGCTTGTTCCACCCCTCTCGTGGTGAGTCGACGGATCTCTTCCGGTCGGGCCAGTTGGTCCCGGTTGCGTGGCCCAGGGCCGCGGTATTCTACTCGCAGTGAGCATGCTTCTACGATAAGGCGAGGAGATCAGAGAGGGTTGTTAGGCCTTCAACTCTGAGCGCACGCTGGAGGATGTGGTCCTGCGTCCCCTGAGTAAGTGCCATACTTGCGATACCGACGTTGAGGTGTGGGATCCAGAGTGCTTCCGCATGAAAGCGGGAGACGAAATCCCATAGCGTCTCCTCCTTTCCCTGCCAGAGGGCGAGCAGAGTCACCGCTGATTTGGCCACCTTTTGGTAGCCAATGAAGTTCTCCTTAAATAGCTTCTTGAGCTACTGGAAGGAGGTGATTGTCCCTGCCAGCAGGGACTCGAAGGCCCAGGCGTTCTCCCGGAGAGTCGTGACAAATGCCAGGCACTTCACAGTATCTGAGGCTCGGTGGAACACTAGGTGAGACTCAAAGTTGTGCATGTGGTCAGCCGGGTCTGTGGTGCCATCGTACGCGGTGAATGACGACAGCTGGAGTTTTAACAGGATGGGGACCTCCATGATCTCCCTGGAGAAGGGAGCATAGAAGTCTTGGTTGTCGTCGATGAGACCATGATTTTTGGAGACTAGGAGGACATAGTCTAGATATCGGACTTTGTCCTCTATCTCATCGATGCGCTGGAGCTGACGATCCATCTCCGGTTTAGAGTGTAGCGGGCTGCGCACTCTTGGTGTAGGCGTGCTACGTAATCATCGGGTCCTCACAACCAAGGCGCGGGACACCTCTCACGCTCGGTGGGGGTTTTCCCCCGTCTGGTCCCCCTCGCCCTCCCCCCATTCGGGTAGGGCGCGTCGGGGTTCCATTCGTTGGTTCCGAAGTTCCTGGCAAAATTCTGTCAGGGCTGGGATCTGTTGACAGATCTCGTCTAGGTCACTTGGGGTGACCACTCGCTGGGGGTGGCCGGAAGAGGCTTCCTGTGACCCCCGGCGGGAGTTGGGTCCCTGGTGGGAATCACGCCCCCGTGACTGGCGTTGCGGAGGCTTCCACAGAGTGCCATAGCTTTCTACTTGTATTTCCCACAGACGGCACCAAGAAGTGTAGAGGCAGAAATTTAGTTTCTACACCACGTACCACCTTCTCTATTTATTGAATGGAAAAGTCGTCTCACACCCGTGGAGGCCTGCAAGCACCAGGAAAAAAGAGGCATCAGAAGGAGTCCCGGGTGTTACCCAAGGCGACAGCCCTCCGATGCTTAAGTCAGTAATGGAAAAATAAAGTATAGAGAAGAGCAAGTGAAAGAGAGAGGGAGGGATCATTGTAGAAGGCTGGAGAGCTGTAGGAATCCTCCAGACGAGTGCTCACCGGTCTCAGTGCTCACCCAGTGAGTACTCGCTGAGTGGTAAGGTCATCGGCAGGAACCTTCCTCAGAGTGTGGGTTGTCGCTCCCTTCTCCTCTCTGTATAGCGGGGCTAATAGCTCTATCCTCTTGCATTGTAGTTTGGCAGAATGAACCACCGTGTCTCTCTTCTCTGTCGATCTCCCTTTTATAGGGGGTTGTCTTGGAGGTGGAAGCCTCATCTCTTGATATGGAAGAGCGCAAGAAGTGGAGTCTTTATTGGCGGGAGTTTACCATTGGAGGGCAATTACCCCGACGTCGGCTGGTCCCGGGGTGAGTCCTATGGCACTCATGGGGCGTGCTCGGCCGTTATGGGGTCATGGCCGACATCATGCGGACAACGGTTGGTCATCAGAGAGTCCTCCGGTGATAACGGCGCTTGGGCCATAGAGGTTATCTGCTATAGAATCCAATGTTAACTTGGGTCGGATCACACTTTGGTGGGCCGCGCGTGTTGGGGACCTCCTGGGTACGCCATTCTGGAGTTGGCCTGCGGTTATTGGGCCGTAATTGGGACCAACCGGATTTACCCTCCTCAAGGCCTAATAAGCTTAAGAACTCCTTACCTTTTTCACATTATTAATTGATATGGAATTAATTATCTAATCATCTCATGACTTAAATAATTAATTAATCATCTTATGATGTATAATCATCTCATGATTATTTCTTTGATTGACTTTCAGGCCACAGTAAGTACCAAGCAACACTCCGTGACCCCAGAAGATAAAGGGGGTTTATAAAATCACTTTGGGACTATCCTACATTTTTAGAGATCAATCCCTATGCTCTTCACAGTTCTCCACATCATGTGCATTCGGTCAATGCATAGTTAGAATCTTCCAAGGATATTATTTAAAAACAATTGCATAAAATGTAACACAAAACATGCATTCTTGCCTGTGCCTCAAAATGCTACCCTTGTTTGTCACCTTAATGTGCATGCAAGCATGTGAACACGCGCACACACAAAGGTACTCTCTCTCTCTTGCAGAGGCATGCCAGTAACAGCATAAATTGATTAATTGCCACCCTGCTCCTCCTCGTGGTCAGTGATCGTTCATATTAGCAGGAACGACTTCAACATTGTGTAGCACCAGTGCCAGGGAACCTGCTTCTCCATTTCTTTCTTTTCTCCTCTTATTGGCTTTTCTTGTGTGGAGGGGTTTTGGCTCAGAAGGGAGGGGATTACTCCTCTTCTTGGTCAGTGATCGTTATAGCCATATCAGCATCAACAGCTTTCTGTTGTGCAGCACCAGTGCCAGGGGACTTTTCCCTCCATTTCTTCCTTTTCTCATGCTATTGTCTTTTTGTGTTGAGGGGTTTTGGCTAAGTGAGAAGGGGATTCTCCCCCTTCTTCCTTAAGATGAGGTGGAGTGGGGTGCCAGGTTCTTCTTTCTTCTCTGGCACAAGAAGTGATGAGGGGGGCAAGCAGCAACAGGAGGCTGTTGGCCTTCTTAGGGGTGGAGTTCTGCAGCAGATAAGAGTAGATTGTGAGAAGGGAGGCCATGGAGAGGGAAATCAGCCTGCTGTTCTCTTCTGTCTCAATGAAGGGGTGGCAGTGGCTGAAGAGAAGTATTGCTGTCATCATCAACCTTCCTTTTTCAACTTCTTCTTTCTCTTTATCCATAGCCAGCAGCAAAAGGGAGGTTGCCAGCCTTTTCCTCCGTGCCTTTTGCAAAATAGGGTTCTGTTACAAACAAGAGGAACCTGTGAGGAGGGACTGATGAAGGGGGTGTTGACTCCCTGCCCTGTTAGTGGGATGAGGGAGAGGTCTCCAGTGTCACTGGCAGATTGGCTTTACATGCTGGTTGGGGGATGGGGCCCCACAATCCAGCAATAGGAACCACTAGGTGCCCCCCTCATTCCTCATAGATTGGGAAGGAAAATTGTAATTTGATACTCAGGTTACTCCTGAACAGTAGTAAGGTTTAAAAGAACCAGAGAAGTAGATAATAAGGACTAAAAAAGTTAAATAAATCAAATTTATGAGTTTTTTTTTGTAAACTCACCTGCCCAGGATCAAGCCTGAATCAAGTAGCCTAAGCTGTGAACGGCCAAACATCTCTTGGACAGTGGGGGCACCGGGTCGGCCTCTAGAATCGGACTTGCCGTACCCTTTGGGGAGACCCTCTGGTCTTGCTGGCCCTCTACCAGTAAGGTACCATCCCTCACAACCTCCACTCAGCATCGCCGAGTCACCCCGGGTTTTTGGTTGAGCGTCGAGTGAGTTGCTGCCACTATTGGTCCGATCGAGTTGCGAATTGTGCTTGCAAGATAGGACCGAGGTTGTGTCACATCACCTAGGTGATGGGGAAATAAGGGGGAAACTTGTCCCCATGATCCTAGGCACCCAATGGTGCCCTCAAACCACCGATTAATGCGATAAACACTAGATCGGTGCTCAAAATTTCAAATCATGGATTTCCCACCCCGAACTCAAATGGACCTCTCTCGACCTCCCGTCGGCCTAGAAATCACGGGGAAAGAAACTACGGAGCTAGGGATTCATCACCTATCTCGGGGTCGCCCAAAATGCGACGGATCGTCGCCAATCCTCAAAACACCGCTTGAAACCCTCATTCTTCCCGAGTTTCCCACAAGCCGCGCACGCTGCTGCGATCGCCACGCCGCCACCAACGTCACCGTGCTGTCACCTCACCACCGTCTACAGCTGGAGGGGAGGTCACCGTCGCGTCCACGGGAGAGGGGGAGGAGTGGGGCACCGGTCGCTCATGGGAGGAAGAAAGGAGGAAGAAGAAGAAGAAAAAGAAGATAGAGAAAAAGATAAAGAAATTGGTTGTTTATAGAAAATCTTGATTTTCCAAAAAATATGAAGAAATAGAAACATATATGTTCACGACCCTCGGAACACGTCGGTCGCACCAGTACCATCCCGGAGTAGGTGAACGACTTGGTTCGCCCGCTACGGGGTTCCGTAGGTTTGCCGAAGAAAAACACGCGGGAATCGCAGAACACAGACATGATTCTCTTCTCTCTCTAGATTCTAGAGAGAGAAACTTCGGGATTCCTTCTTCCCGTCTGGTGTCCTGGGCATTTTTCTCCCCTTCCGGCCGGCCATGGCCGGTGCGGCGGGGGGTTCTCGACAGCAGGCGGAGGGATCCGGTGTTTCTAAGGATGCTCTGGCTTCTTCCTCAAATGTAATTCGCAAGTCATCGGCGGGGGGCTCTCGGCTCCCGACGGAGGGATCTGGTGGTTCCCAGGATGGTCCGGCTTCTTCCTCAACTGCAGTTCGCAAATCTTATGCACAAGTGCTTCTGGAAAACACTCATCGTGTTCTACTTTCTATCCCGATCAAGGAACCGACATTCACAGATCGGGGTGAACCTGCGGTATATTTTTCCAAATCCGACATTCAAACCTCTATGCAATCTCTGCAGTTTGTGCACGCACTCTGTGAAAACATACAAGGATTTCGTGTTAATGAAAAAACCTGCAGTGGGTATCATGTTCACGAATTTTATAAGGACGTGCAAGGGCTTTGTCTGAAGAAGGAATCTGCACGTGGTTTTGATTGCACGGACTTGTCAACCATTGGAAAAACTATACGGGATTTTGTATGCACAGACTCTATGAAGAAATGGAAACAGTCCGTGTCAATGGGAAAACTTGCACGGGGTACAGCATCCACGGGGTTCATAAAATCGTGCAAAGACTTGATGACTGGAGGAAATGTGCACGGAGTTTAGATTCCACGGGGTCTATGAAAATGTGCAAGGACTTTGAAACCTTGAAGAAATACGCACGGGGTTTAGATTCCACGGGATTTATAACAACGTGCAAGGACTTGAAGACTAGAGAAATCGTGCACAGGATATCATGTGCACGGACATGAAGTGCTCGAGGTTTCAAATGCATGGACATGAAGTGTGCACTGAGTTTCATGTGCACAGACCTTGTAAAGGTTGTGTGCAGACTTCAGATACAAAATCTGCATGGACTTGGTTTCAAGGAAATGTGCACGGACTTTGTTGAAAAATATGCACGGGCTTCATTGCAGAAGAACTGCATGGACTTTGGTAAGAAAATGTGCATGGTCTTGTGTTAAGAAAATGTGCACGGACTTGTGTGAGAAAATATGCATGGATTTTGTAGAAAAACATGCATAGACTTTGTAAATCTGCACGGACTTTAGCTTGAACTAAATCCAAGTATGCATGATGGCAAAGTCTGCATAGACTTTAGCTTGAACTGTATGCAATTATGCATGACGACTAAGTCTGCACGGACTTTAGCTTGAACAGATGCACATGTGCATGAGCTTTGTGCAATGGATATAAAAACATGCATGGGGTTAAACTTTCACTGACTTAATATGCACGGGGTATGCATGGACACAACAAATGCATGAATATGCACGGACTTTGCAACAGAGAGGAAACTTGAAAATGTAAGCAAGTATAAAAGCGATTGCAAAGACCAAGTACACAGTATGCACACTGATGAACACACAATTGGATTTTTTTTAATGCAAAACACCCTCAGATTAAGCACAGACACCAAGTGTTATTAAATTGCATATCAATAAAAGAGTTGACAATTAGTGTATGACATCATCAAAATAGTAGGAATAAAATAGTAGAGGACAAGTATGTCAATAGAAAGTCTGAGCAAGAGAAACTGACACTAGGGCTGCATGAGTCACAAACCCACAAGTGAATGCGTGTGCTATTGAAGACAAACAAGCCAATCAGTGGATACTTTGAATCTGCCCATTTTTCTTCTTTACAGGCACAATGTTAGCTAGCCACGTGGTGTATTGATTTTCTTCGGCAAAACCCACATCAATGAGTTTGTCTACTTCTTTGCATATCTGAGTGATGAGCTCTGACCTCACATGCCATGATGGCTGCTTTACTGGCTCATCCTCAGGGTTTATAGCCAGCTCATGCTGTGAAATTGTAGGGCTAAGTCCTGGCATCTCCTTGTAAGTCCAGACGAAGTAATCCTGGTATTCTTGTAGTAGCTGGATATACAACTTCTATTCTTCAGGTGATAGTTGAGCACTGAGGAAAGTCGGCCTAGGATCATCTTTAGTTTCCAAGTTGACTTCTATCAGCTCATCGACTATAGCTTGGCCTCTGCCTTCTATTTCTGGGGGCGCTGACTGGAGATCAACGAAGTCTGGAATGTCATCTTCGAGCTCGAGCACTTTAGTCTCTCCCTCTTGGTTCACCCGGTTCTCATCGGGAGTTCTTAATTCAGCTGGTGGTGGCTGTAAGAATTGTTCTATCAATAGGTCCACTGCGGCTTTACCAGATGAGTTGGCAGCTTCAACCTCTGCTGATGTGCTGGCAACCTCAAAGGATTGGCATTTATTTCTTGCTGAGCTGGAGGAACAGCATTGCAATTTTGTGGCATGTGGAGACAACTCTGTCCCGTCGCCCTCTTGAATCATCCTACCTTCAATGAGGATGGCCCGTTCTTTCTCAGCAACGGGTACTTCCCAATCAATCTCAAAAACAACTTCCTTGATCGGTATAGGAGGTGGTGATATTTCTGCCCGAGGGAAGCCATAGGAAAATGCTAGGGATAGCCCTATTTCATCAATATCTCTGGCTTCACTACTGCTGGCGATGTCAAACTTGGCTTGGAGAGCCGTTTCTTCAGGGTAGACTTGCTCCCAACACCTGCAAGGAGGTATGGCTTCTAATTTCGAGTCTCTTGGTTGAGCCAGTCTAGTATGTTCAGCTTCCACTGGGTATTCATCAAAAGTTGCCCCCGGTGAGCTATTTTCTGTTGGGTAAAAAGTGGAGACGGTGTCCACCTCATAGTGCCCACTGTAATAATAATCTTCAAGGGTGAAACCCAACCCTGGATGTTGGGAAACACGTCTCAGCTCTTTGTGTTGCATCCCCTAGTTGATGTTTAGTGTTTGGTTTTAATGATAACAAAATAATTGTGCTTGTGGGGATGTGCATCATTGAGCAATGTGTTTATCAAACTGAGTATGTTTGTGTGTGTTTCATTGAGCAACACGTATGCATCTTGGTTGATGAGTTAAAAGATGACTTCAAGGTTCTCACTTAGAGCCTTCTTAAAGCGTACGTTATCGGATAATTCAAAACTACGGCGCTATGCTTGGTGGCAATTCTTACTCGCTCAATATAATTTCTCAATTGAACGAATCCCCGGTAAAGACCACCATTTGCCCGATATTCTCACTCGAGAATTAAAAGGGAGTCAAATAAGAATGATAAGATCTACAAAATAACTTCCAGCTTGGAAGCGTTTATCTCTTCGTACTCCTCAACAGCGCCTTCATTTCTGTCAACATATCCGGCTGCTATTTCCACAAGGAAGTTCTGCTCAAGGAGATTATCCAACCATAGACTTATTTGTCACTTCCGCTGGCCGAATTAGTTGCCTAATCAACAACTTAAAATGGTCTACACTGGAAGGAGATACTTTACAGTTAATCATTGAGCAAGAACTGCTAGACGACATACTCTTCATCAGACGACAACTCTACGCTAATGTTCAAGCTCGAGAATGTTTAAATAAACTCCTTCAAACAATAGCTTGGGAAGCGGATTTATGCCTCTTCTTTCAAAGATACAACTTTTTCGAACCCGACAACTTGAGACGCTATCTGGATGAAGAGTTAATAATGGACGACACAGCTGAAGATACCAGCTCAGTATCCTCTCTTCGACAACTCTGTTCTTTAGTTGAAGAATGTCGAAGTTGTGCAAAAAGGACCACAGGATTTTGCCCAACACATGCAAAAGTGCTACACTAATTGTCTAAATAATTGACGTCATAATGTCATGTCAGTTTGTCAGAGTAATGTCATGTCAGGACGGGCCCCTCTGTAATAGATTCCGGACGTGCCGTTGGATTTAAAACAAAAATAATTTCGGACGCGCCGCCGGACTTAAAGTAGTTTGTATTCCAGACTTCAAAGTCAGACTTGAGTTTATTGTATTCCGGACTTAAACGCCGGACTTCATGTCTGTAATAAGCGTGGCAAGGCTATATAAACGACCTCACCATCATCGGTTGAGGCATCGAAGTTGCATTCTAGCAAAGCTTGCATCTTGTGTTCTGTGTTTGGTTCTCCAAGCGAGTCACGAGCCTCCCCTCTTGGTGTCTGTTTCTTCATTGGTATCAGAGCCATTGGAAGAATACCTCAGGGCATTTAGTTATTCCGGGTATTAGTACTCTTTGCATTTTTCTTCCCTTCACTTATTCTGCTATTTTCATGGCCAACGTTCAAGGTGAGTCTCTTTTTGACATCCCGATTGCTTCTGGGATTTAGTATCACATTGATCAGGACCTCTTGAACTACAACTACCTCGCTCCATTAGTTCATAATGGTTATGAATTTAACCATCATTTCATTACTGTTTGAGGAAAAGGAGCACAGCCAGCTACTGACAAGATAATGGTCCAACACATAAGTGCAGAATCATCCAAAAATAGCACTTACAGAAACAACTGCTAACGACAACAGCACCTGCAGGATTCTAGCTCTGTACAGCACACAGAACTGCGGAACACACTGCAAGTAAGTTCGTATCAAGGCACGCGATAGCTGAACACACGACTACAGGGAGTGAGTCATGCATCAGGCCGTTCACCAAGGAGAGATCCACGACGATTGAAATCAGTCGTAAAATGACAAGAAACACCACCATCTCGGGGAACACATCTCAAGGATTATGAACATACCTCAAGAGCACAATATCCACGAGAATGAATGCAGAGTAGAGGGTACTTTATCAGCAGAGAAGTCGATGATTTCCCCATCACTAGCAAATGCCAACATTACAACCAGAAAGATGACCGACAATGGCATGGTCACGAGAACGTCTAGGCACATGAAGCTAAGACGGAGTCACATCGAGAAGAAGCAATCCTCTCGACTAGACAGAATTACATGAAAGGAATCCTCGACTTGTGGGTCATCGGTCCACACACTTCCGCTGCGCACTCAACAATGCACAAAGGTATCAGAAAGAACCTCGACTTTCGCATCTCAGTACACACTAGGTGTCATCGCAATCCTAGAAAATCATAATGTAATACACCTCGAGCACTGATCTAGCGAGCAACCAAGCAGAAAAAGTCTAAGTGCAATAGAGAGGAGCACCAACTTCAGCACAAAGCCCAAGGAAGAGCACTAATCTCAGCCTACCTTTACGTCCTGCAAATGATAATGAGCCTCACATCACATCAGCCATCAGACACGTCACGATGAAAATACGGTGCATAACAGCCCTCGATACAGAAATTAGGTCAAAAGTCATGCAGCCGTAGAACAAGGAGATGATCAGGCTCAATTTAAATTGTCCACACTTGAGCAGACACAGGACAAGGCAACACTGAAATGGCAATTCCGAGGCCAACCTCACAAGGAGATCCACCAAACGACATGGGCAACATCGAGCTCAGCAACAGAAGCTTACCAAGAAGGGAAGAGCCTAGTTCGCTCGGACAGCTGCTCAGTCAAATTGGTCCAATTGGACACTTCGACTTCGACAGAAGCGAAACACATCAGGGGCTGACCAAATTTAAGCTGGGGCGACCAAAGTATCATAACAATCTGTACGGCCATTACCACAACTCGAATGGTCAACAACAACCGGAGCAATTGATAGAAGAATCTAACACCAGTAAATCCCGGCCAAAAAGGGAAATGCCAATAGGAATAACACTAAGGGATTCTTATACTGCCACACTGCATGCACAAGCACTCCTGGCTGTCCCATCATGGTCACTGCCCTCATAGGATGTCAACAGACACCCACGGGTCAAGGGCAAATCACGAGATCAAGTCAAGACGAGCAGAAACCAGAGCGGTGGACAATGACTACACTCTGGGTAGAGTGAACTATCACTCAACCGCTAGGTGAACCTGGCAGTCAAGGAAAGCCGCTACAAGACCAGAGACAAAGACACTGGTAGTTCTAGATTGAGTCGTTAGGAATCTATCACAGTCAAGGAAAAGACCACACCCAGTCACCTGAACCGACCGATCCAGAAACCACAGACACACAGACACCACCCTAAAATACAAACCTAAGACAAACCAACACACGAACAGACACAGAATCGAACAACGGCCATCACGGCCAACAGGACTGTAACGCACCTCTATAGGCGCATTACCTGCTCTGACGCACCAGGATAGGGGCGTCAGGGCAACCGGACCACAACTCGGATGAAAGGGCATGTAACAGACCTATATAGGTGCGTTACACTAGCCTAACGCACCAGGACAAGTGCGCCAGGGTCAACAGACCCAAAACCACTAACACGGATCATGTAACGCACTAGGCTAGGGGTGTTACACAATGTGACGCACAAGGGGAGGTCCATCAGGGCTAACTGACTGACCCAATCTTTGAGGTAGACACGGTCATCGAGGAACTGACAGCCACAGTCCTCAAAAACCACAGCACGTAACACACCAAGCCAGACGCGCTACAGCCATGTGACGGTCCCACTAGGGTCTGTCATAGCCAGAATGTAACGCACCACCATAGGCGTGTTTCAGTCATGTGACAGTCCTATATTGGTTCGTCACACCAACCCAGCCTCGAAGAATGTGAAACGACCAACAGTTGTGGCGATTTATCGTGGGACCGTCACACTATGTTACAGTCACTGGAATGACCGTTACACAAAATCGGTGAGCAAAATAGGGAAACAACTGAATCGGCCCGTTCTACACCCCATTCACGCCGAAGCCCAGGGGAAACAGACGCACACGACCATACAACACACCTGGGGTTGAAAAACGGCGCATGCACGCATTAAAATGCAAAATCGGGGTGATTCTGATGAATCAACCCTAAATGAGTCACGGGGTTCCCGAACTCCTACCGGCCCCAAATGACAACCGATTGACACGAAACTTACGGGAATGAGATCCTGACATTCCAGCGGTCATTTTGACACTAATTAGGCTAAGAATGGTTGTCATTTTCTGGCGAACCCTACAAACCCCAAAAACTACAGTTTTCACTAAACCGGCCTGATCTTCCCCGATCGAGCAGGCAACCCACCCATAAGGTTTGTACCTTCACCCATGACCACCAAAAAAAAAATGCCGATTCTTAAACATGGGCCTACGAGCTCACTATTGAAGAAACGGCCTCCTTGGAGGATGGATCCCTCGGCCAAGGGCCGACACTTTCCACCTTGAACTCCCTTCCAAAATCTCCTCCTATACATAGTAGGGTAGAGTCTAGATCGAGTCAAGGTCTGTACATAGCATCCTTTCCTTCTAGAAAATCTAGTGTCCGTCAAGTTCCTGCGTGTTACATCAGCCAGCTGGTTGATAAATGCGCACAGCTCTGTCAAGTCTCTTAATTTACATCCACTTCCATTCCCCTAGGGGCAGTTGAACTAGAATGATCTTCAGTAGATGACGGCCTAGGGGTGTATGTCTTAGATGATGACACTGATGAAGAGGAAGAAGAGCCATTAGAAGATGGTAGTGATCCTATAGCTTCCTTCATCATGGGAACTAAGAAATTTGACCAGCCTAATGTTTCCATTGACGAATCCACCAAGGAAATCAATCTCGACACCAAGGATGATCCAAAGATTATATTGATAAGTGCCAATTTGACTGGTGAGGAGGAAGCTGCTCTTGTGGCGGTTCTCAGGAAATTTCTCGATGCTTTCGCTTGGTCCTACGAGGACATGCCGAGTCTGGACCCATCTTTGGTTGAACATTGTTTGGTCCTGAAATCCGACGCTCGAGCTATCAAACAGAAATTAAGGCGACTTAACCCAAAGCTCACACTCAAAGTCAAAGAAGAAGTGGACAAGTTCCATAAGGCCAAGTTCATCAGGGTTGTTTTGTATCTACAATGGGTAGCCAATATCGTCCCTGTTATGAAGAAGGACGGTGGGATCCGCATCTGCATAGATTTTTGTGACCTTAATCGTGCTTGTCCAAAGGATGATTTTCCTCTCCCTCACATAGATGTCCTGGTGGACAACACCATCGGCTATGAGATGCTCTCCTTCATGGATGGCTTCTCGGGGTATAACCAGATCCGCCTAGTGGAGGAAGACCAGGAGAAAACTTCTTTCACCACTCAGTGGAGGACCTACTGCTACGTCATCATACCCTTCGGTCTTAAGAACGCAGGGGCAACAGATCAAAGGGCGATGGTGGCCATCTTCCATGACATGATGCATATCCGTATGGAAGTTTACGTGGATGGCATTCTGGTCAAATCCAAGATCAGGAGTGGTCATGTAGAAATCCTCCAGACAGTTCTCCAACGATCTCGGGAGCACCAGCTTAAAATGAACCCCAAGAAATGTGTATTTGGGGTCTCCTCAGGTAAGCTTTTAGGGTTTATAAGGAAATTCACGTCCATTGCACTAAATGCAGATTCAAGAATTTGTGAATTTCTAGAAAGTTGCGGATTCAAAATTATAGAAATTTGGCATGGATTTTATGAAAAAAGTGAAGAATTGAAATTCGCGTCCAGAGGGTGGACGCAAATTTAAAAATTAGCATCTGTGTAAAAAGGCGTTGATCGACGAATTAGCATTCGAATTCCAAACGTGAATTTTAGTGAATACGGTCATCCTATCAACCGCGATATGATAAACACGGTCAGCCGGTCGACAATTGGGTTGAACAAGGTCTGACCTAGCACTGTGACCAGAACATGTCTAGAGGGACCACCAGGATCAAGGTCAATGGAATGGGTCAAACCAGAATGCAGTCTAGGTGAACACTGCCTTCAGAGATGAACGCGGTCGGTTTGAGCGCCGCGATCAAATAGGGGTTGGAAAGAATGTGGTGTCTGTTCAGGCACGTTCTCAAACAGAACCTAAACGTTGTTTGGACGATAGGCCACGTTTAGTACGGACTCAATAGATCACCGATAGAATGCTCTTCTATCATCCAAAAGGTCGGTTGAACCCTATCCTTTATAGTAGGACAAGGAGTCTAGAGGTTTGCAGGGTTTTGTGCTACAACCAGCTCGACGTCCTTGTGGAAATCTAAGGGTCACGGAGACTTACAGAGGCCTCAATCAAGAAAGTTCAAGTCCGACGGAAGGAATATCTGGCGGAGGGCCCTAATTAACTTCACCAAGAATTGTGTTCTTATCTAACTACAAGAAACCAATAATAAGCGGTAGGTTCATATCACTAGGGTAATATAACCTTATGAGGAGGGTAAGATCGGCCCGACCTATATGAGGCCCATTACAACAAGCCCACTTCGGTTGAGGCCTCTACAACATGCGTCACAGGCCTCTAACAACGGCGGCCCACAACGAGCAGCCCAGGACGGATTAGCCTCGGATTCGCCAGCGCATATGGGGCTTTGACCCAAGTGCAACTGTCGTCGGATGGTCCTCCGACGACTGAATGTTATCCCCCCATGACATCGGCCTCAACTCCATTAAGGGAGAGCACGCCTCCCAGGCATTGTAAGACTCGCAAGAGAACCATTCCGCTTCGGAAGAATGGACACTCAATGGGAAACTCCCCACAATCGCGGGAGACGTTACTCCATGACTTACGCTCTTCCCTGCTAAGGGACAGCCCTCACAGCCAGGACAACCCTCTATAAATGGGACCTCGACGGATAGGCAGGGACACGGTGAACTCCACCAAGAAAAGACTACTCAGCTCCTGCAAGAGACAAGAGAAGCCACCCTATTGCTAAGAGAGAAAGCTTTCGCCACACTCTGATTGCCCTCCGAGCACCCTTACTACCCAGCAAGCACTCTCCGATCACTCTCTAGTCCCGGTGAGAGCTCCCCCGAAAGGTAGATCACCCCGATCAGGCTTACTACGCCACTCTGCAACTCTCTCTCTCTATTTTCTGCTTCTCCATCTCCCAAGTGCTGACTTAAGCATTGGAGGGTTGTCCCCTGGGGTAACGTCTGGGGCTCCTTCTGACGCTTTCCTTCTCTAGTGCTTGTAGGCTTCCATGAGTGTCAGGCGGCCTTCCCTGACAAATAAATAAAAAAGTGTGGTACGAGGGCTAGAGACCAGATTTTTACCTCTACACTTTTTGGAACCATCTGTGGGAACTTCGATCAAAAAGCCATGGCACCTCGTGGAAGTCTTCACAACGCTAGTAATCGGGGCCATGGTTCTTACCAAGGTCCCAGCTCCCATCAGGGATCACAGGAAGCCTCATCCTCCACCCGGCCGTGTCGAGAGATCACCGTCGATGAACTTATCGAGATGTGCCAACAATTCTAGGTCTTGATAAGCCTATGTCAAGATCTCTTGAATAGCCCCACGGGGCCCCAACGCGTCCCCTAGGAACATCCTCAGAACTGGGGGAGCCAACCATGGTGAAATCCCGCCAAGTGAGGGGCGCGTCCTACACCTCCACCGCGCGGACCTGACAACAGCGTAGCTCACCCGCTTCAAGGGCATGCAGCCCGCTCCACTCTAATCCAGAGATGGTGTAGTGACTTCAGCGCATGGACGAGATCAAGGACAAGGTCCGATTCCTGGATGACATCCTGCTCACTGCCAAAGCCCGCGACCTCATCGATGACGACCATGACTTCCACGCTCCCTTTTCCAGGGAGATTATGGAGGCTCCCATACCTCCAAAATTTTAGTTGTCGTCATTCACCCCCTATGACGGCACCATCGACCCGACCAACCATATGCACAGTTTCAAGTCCAACCTGGTGTTCCACCGAGCTTCAGACGCTATGAAATGTCTAGCGTTCGTCACCACCCTCTGGGCGGATGCCACATCTGGTTTGAGTCCCTGTCGGCCGGGACCATCACCTCCTTCCAACAGCTGAAGAAGCTATTCAATGAGAACTTTATTGGCTGCCACAAGGAAGCCAAATCTGTGGTGAGTCTACTCTCCATGAGGCAGGGGCGAGAGGAGATCCTCTAGGACTATGTGTCCCATTTTTTAGTAGAGGCCATCTGCATCCCTCTCCTCGATGTCAGCATCGCCACCATCGCCTTGACACAAGGGACTCGGGACTCCATCCTTCGATATTCCCTCAGAGTTGAAGCCCTGACTACCCTAACGGACCTCCTCTCCCTAGCACAAAAGCACGCCAGATAGTAGGAGAGCACCGCGGCCCTAGGCCGTTCGACCAGAATTGAGTGGTCCGACCGGAAGAGATCTGCCAGCTCACCTCGAGAGGGGCAGAACGAGCGGGAGCGGCGAGACTGAGAGCGCCACGACTGCTCGGAACATAACAAGAGGGGCAGTCACAGCCACTACACGCCCCTGACAGCTCTGCCTGACTAGATCCTGGTGGAGATCTATGAGGAACCATTCCTCTAGTGACCGTCAAAGATGAAGTCTGACTCTGGGTGCCGCTTCCACCGCGACCACAGCCATGATACCGCCGACTGCATCCAACTTAAGGATGCTATCGAGGACCTCATCTGGTGAGGACTCCTTGATAAGTTCATCACCGAGGCCAAAGAGAAGCGACAGCGCGAGCGGACCCTTCCTATCGATAATCGACCCAACAGGAACAAGATCATGATGATCTCTGGGGAGCCAGCTTCGGGAGGCGACAGTTCTGGGAGACGCCGACGATATGCATTAGCAATTAACACTGTGGACCATGACGATAGTGGCAAACTAGAAGCTGCCACCCGGGAAGCACCCCGAGGATCCCATCATCTTCTCAGACGAAGACCTAGAAAGTGTAACCACTCTCCACTCAGACGCTCTGGTGGTCTCGGCCACTGTCAATCAATGTACCGTCCGTTGTATTCTAGTGGATAATGGAAGTAGTATTTAACCTCTCCCCCTGTGCTTGCCAAGCCTCAGAGAGGGGAGCAGCTACTCTTGTATTTGTCAGTAACCCCGAGCACCCTAAGTGTTGTGCTTACTCGAGAAAAAGGCGATGTCATGAAGCCAATCTACTATGTGAGCCAAGCACTCCAAGGGCCAAACTTTTGCTACTCACAGACGGAGAAGTTCGCCCTGGCTATATACCCCAAATTTTTCTAAGATTTTTTTGGAATTGAAGGTGAACTTCATGGGGTTCATCTTTAATTCATACTGCCTGAGCCTCTGAAATATGACTCGGAGGTCTTGTAGATGGTCTTCCTTTTTCTTGGTCTTGACTACCGGATCATCTATGTAGCACTCGACCTTGTGGTAGAGGAGCTCATCAATGACTCTGGTCATTACTCGATGGTAAGTTGCGCCAGCGTTCTTCAATCCGAATGACATCCTCTTGTAGTGATAGATGCCCTTGGGAGTTCAGAAGGCAGTGTGGACCCGGTCTTGCTCTGCGATCCATATTTGGTTGTAACCGGATGATCCATCTATGAATGACAGGACTTCGTGACCGGTTGTGGCATCAATCATGACATCCATGATTGCCACTGAAAAGTCATCTTTAAGACATGCCTTATTTAGATCTCAAAAATCTACACATATCTAGATCTACCCATTCTTCTTCTTTATGGGCACAATATTGGCTAGCCATGTCTATTGGTTTTCTTCGACGAAACCCACATCAATGAGCTTGTCGACTTCTTTACATGTTTGTGTGATAAGCTCTGGCGTCATATGTCGTGGTGGCTGTTTTACTGGCTCCACTTCGAGACTTATAGCTATCTCATGTTGTGAAACTGTAGGGCTAAGCCCTAGCATTTCCTTGTAGCTCCAGGCAAAATAGTCCCGAAATTCTTGCAGTAACTGGATATGCAGCTTTTGTTCTTCTGAAGAAAGTTGGGCACTGAGGAAGGTCGGCCTGGGATCATCCTCACTTCCCAAGTTGACTTCTATTAGCTCATCGACTGTGGCTTGGCCTCTGTCTTCAATTTTTGGGGGCACTGGCTGGCGGTCGGAATATCAACTTCGAGTTCGAGCACCTCGACCTTTTCATCTTGTTGCCCCTAGGCGTCCTCTGGAGCTTCTAATTCAGCTAGTGGTGGCAGTGTGAGCTGTTCTATTAGTGGACCTTGTGGAACTTTATCTTCAGTAGATGTGCAGGCAGCTTTGGCTTCTGTCGGTGTATTGATAGCCTTTAAGGGTTGGTCTTTGTTTATTGCTGATTCTGAGGAATAGTATTCCAACCCCGTAGCATATGATGATCATTTAATCTTCATGTGGCCTCGAATCACCATGTCTTCAGTGGAGGTGGCTTGTTCCTCCTTGGTAGCAGGCATTTCCTGATCGGTCTCAGTAGAAACTTCCTCGATCATTCTAAGGTGTACTGGCATCACCGCCAAGGGAGGACTATAAGAGAGGGAAGTCCCCACTTCTTTAGTGTCTTCGGCCTTACTGTTGCTGGCCGTGTCAAATCTGGCTTGCAAAGTCGTCTCTTCATAGTAGACTTTCTGTAAAACTGCTCCGTTGAGCGAGAGAGGGAGTGCCCAATCCCGGAGAACTCCACCTCCGTGTGGTCAATGTGGGTTGTGTTAGAGAGGGTCCTAGTGCCCCCACATGGCACCCAACTAGCCCTTGACTTGTAGGCTCCGTACCCTTAGGAGGGCCACCCTAGCCCTGCTGGCACCCTACCAGTAAGGGACCTAACCCACCACCTCCACTCGGCATCGTCGAGTCACCCGGGTTCTGTGTGTGTGCAACGGTGGTTTGGCCACTTTTGAGATCCACGTTCAATTGTTGATTGTGTTTGCAGAATAGGTCCGAGGGCCTTTGGCTATTTGTTGCATACCCCCTTGTTGGTGTCACATCAGGAGGTCACCTTCCGTTCCCATCCAATTCGACAGATCACATGGGCAGAGTTTGTTACTGCATTCAAGAGTCCCTATACACTGGCCTACCTAAAGTTAGCCAAGATGTACTAGTTTCTGAAACTGACGTAGGATGAGATGTCAGTGCTACAATACTGAGACAAGTTCATTGAGTTGGGCCGGTATGCACCCCATATTTTTGCTGATGAATCCGTGAGGACTCAGCAATTTCTATGCGGACTAAAAGTAGAGTTGAGCATGTCATTATTCGCTACCCGTGTAGCTGAGTTAGATTCTACGTACCAAGCAGCCGTTACGTTAGAGTTAGAGTTGGCGAGGACCCGGGGACTTCCTCAGGTTGGGATAGTTTAGCCGACCGTGCAGCATCAGCCGCTCTACCCGCCGTCTGTTCCAAGAGCTCCTCCTGCTTTCTCTACTACCAGTGGCACTTCCTTCCCACAATACCAAGGCAAGGGATTCTGATTTAAGAAGTCCAAGAAAAAGAAGTTCGATCAGTTGGCATTTTCTGAACTGAGTCAGCAGTCCATTTCTTCCGTTTGACCGCGTCAGGATTTTGTTACTTTTCAGCCGAGGTTGTGTTCCAAGTGTGGTGGCAGCCATCCGGGCATGCCGTATTCTCTATCGACTATCTGCTATCGCTGCGATCAGTCGAGGCACATCTCCCGAAACTGTCTATTGAGGCCGCAAACGGTACATGTAACACCCCAGATCTTTGGCGGATCTTTATTGGATCCTACTAGATCTTTATTGGGTTTTCGGATCCTTTTAGAAGAGTTCGGACTGTTTTTATAGCTCCCGAGTCGAGAACACTTCGACCTATTTATTCTTCAGTTCCGTGAGGCGTGGTTGCTGCAGTCGCATTGTACTCTTCACCAGGATCGTTTTCGCTATTTTTACGAATTTTTAGGCCTTAGTTAGGCATTTATTTGAATTTGTTAAAGAATTTGGATGGGCCGCGAGATCCGCGCCATGAGTCGCGTGTGCGAACACGGATTTCACCACCCGGACCCGGACGATCTCGCGTTCAAGTCGGTGTTCGATCCGATCACTGCGGATGCGATCTCAAGCGTGCATCTTATGCGCGAGAACTGCGACGGGTGCTGCCAGCAAGAACTGAACGATGCGGGGAGAGGCGCGTGAGCAAGAAGCGGTGTGCGAATCCGTACAAGCACAAGCCACACGAGTGGTTCAACGTGCGTCGTCCCGACGTGCCACTCCTGTGCCCCGGCGCTGGGTCGGGGGCGCACTGATGAACGATGTAGGGAGCGGGTGATGGGAACGCGATACGGCATCGCCTACGCATCCGACCTCGGGGGCAACCTGATCGCCCCGGGGGTCTGGGTTGAGGAGTGCCCCGAGTGGGAGGACGGAACCCACATCTCGGAGTTCGGGAACTACTACCGCAGTGACAGGAACGCGAGAATATCCACCCCGAGGGAGTGAACGACAATGAGTGACCTCGAAGGAGAAGAACTGATGAACGACCGCCTGCCCATCATGACTCGCGTATGGCACCGCGCCTACTCCGGCTGGTACGACAACGACCGTGCTGGCCGTGCCCGTCGAGCAGCGGTCTGGGGATGGATTTCCGACCGGCTCGCGAACCTGGCTGGGGGCTGACGATGGGTGACGCCGCCGAGGATCTGTACCAGCAGGACGAATACGCGACTGGCGAGTATGTCGAATCCGATCACTACGTTCCGTCAACCGAAGCTGTTCGCGCTGCGTACGCCACCGACTACTACATGGTCGAGGTGGGCGGTCGCGGGACCGTACTCGGGCGTGCTGCGGCGTTCGACCGTTGGTTGGCTGAGGTTCGGGCAGCAGCCTGGGACGAAGGCAACCAGGCTGGCTACGATGACGCCGTTTTTGATGAACGCGGCCTGTCCACCGACCAGGACGCCCCAGAGCACCCCGCCCAGAACCCGTATCGGGTTACCGCAGGAAGCCAGGTGAACGACAATGAGTGAACGACAATGAGTGAACGCGAGAAGCCCCTGGCCGTCCGTTGGGCGTTGACACGCGAGGCCGATGAGAAGGCACACCGGAAGTCTTTGAAACGGTACTCGATCCTCATCCGCTCCGCTGAGGGTCCGTATCGGGTTACCGCAGGAAAGGCCGAGGGAGTGAACGACAATGAGTGACCGAACTGAGCTTGCTGTCCATCGGGCGATTGCTCCGTGGTACATGAGCATCGCCCGGGTGATGGGCTCACAGGAGCACTACAACGAGTTCCTGGCGACGATTGCTTCGGCAGCTCGTGGGGAGGCAAATTCAATCGTAAAAAGACGTGAAGGATGAAGAGTATATACAGTCAAAATAAGTCTGGGAATCTCTTCTTCATGAATTCTTCGGTCTCCCACGTGGCTTCTTGTTCTGAGCATTTACTCCATTGAACTTTGACCATGAGAATTGTCTTGTTCCTTAGTGTACGTACCTCGCGATCAAGGATCTGTAAAGGCTTTTGTTCATATGTAAGATCCTTTTGTATCACCAGGTTGCCATGATCTATGACATGTGATGGATCATGAACATACTTCTTTAACATGAATATGTGGAACACATTATGAATCTCGGACAATTAAGGAGGCAAGGCGATATGGTAGACAACCTCGCCAACTCTTTCCAATACCTCGAATGAACCAATATATCTTTGTGTAAGCTTACCCATAACACCAAATCCTCTAATACCTCAGCTTGGGGAAATCTTGAGAAAGGCGTGATCTCCAACTTGAAATTCGGGATCTCTCCTTCTTGTATCGGCATAAGTCTTTTACCTAGACTGAGCCATTTGAAGTCTTTCCTTAATAAGTTGAATCTTCTCGGTGGTATCTCTTACCATGTCCGTGCCTAGTAGTTACTTTTTGCCAACTTCGTCCCAACATAAGGGAGATCGATAACTTCTTCCATATAAGACTTCGAAAGGTGCCATTTGAATACTCGCTTGATAGCTATTGTTGTAAGCAAACTTAACCAGGGACAAGTAATCATGCCAACTTCCACCAAAATCAATAATATAAGCTCGTAGCATGTCTTCCACTACCTGATTTGTTCTCTCAGTCTGACCATCCGTCTGAGGATGAAAGGCTATACTGAAGTTGAGTCTTGTCCCCAACGAATGTTGTAGACCCTTCCAAAAGTGAGAAGTGAAGCGAGGGTCTCAGTTAGACACGATCGAAATAGGAACTCCATGTAGTCTGACTATTTCTTTGATGTACGAGGCAGCAAGAACATGGATTGACCATCAGCTCTTGATTGGCAAGAAGTGTGCCAACTTGGTCAATCGGTCTATGATGACCTATATTCCATCATATCCTCATTTAGATTTAGACAGACCCATTATAAAGTCCATACCGATATCCTCCCACTTTCACTTGGGAACATCTAGAGAATGTAGCTTACTGACAGGCTTTTGATGTTCTGCCTTGACTTGTTAGCACGTGAGACAGCGAGACACAAAGTCTACTACTTTCCTTTTCATGTTGGGCCATCAAAAGGTCCATTTCAAGTCTTGGTACATCTTGGTAGATCCAGGATGAATTACGTACCTTGATCTATGAGCTTCTTCTAATATCTTCTTCTTTAATTCCAAACAAAAATCAAAATTTATGAAAATTAGGAAAATTTCCTAATTTCTTTCTATTTAAACCTTTCTCACCCTCTCTCCTCTCTCATTTCAACTGTTTCTTCCTCTCTCTCGTTCTCTCTCCTCTCTGGTCCGTTCAGCGTGGGGTGCACACCGTTGCGGAGCTGACCGAGGTGAGGACGCGATGGAGTGATCGGGACGCGTGATGGGGCGACGGATTGAGCGTGGCATGGCATGATCCCTCGATGGATTCCGAGAAGGCGCGGGTCGTGGTTTTGGCATTTTCAGCGCGGTTTAGTCGCTTCGGCGCACGGTTTCTTCGGTGGAGGTAGGGAGACGGATCACCTGCTTCTGCTGCACCTTTTTCCTGTAATTTTACGTCGTTTAGTGCTAAAACGGGCGAGTTTGGGCTCGTTTAGGTAAAATCGTAGTTTCGTGGAGTTCGTAGGGTTCGTCAAAAAATAGCGATGATTTTTAGATTAGCTAGTGTCAAACGACTACCTGGAACGTCAATGTTCCATAGTCACTAATTTCGTCACGATTGGCGGTCGTTCGGGACTGTTAGGAGCACAGGAAGTCTGGTGGTTCCATTTGGGTCGATTTGAAGAAATCACCTATTTATTGCCGTTTCTTAGCTGATTCAACTCCCGTCGGAGTCTATGTGCTGTATATCATCGTTATGGTTGTATCCCTTCATTTCGGAACGAACAGGGTGTGGAAAGACCATGATCGGGCCGATCCCATGGTTTGTTTGCCATGACGCCTACATGGTTTAACAATAACCACTCAGCGTCTTGCGCGGCGGGTTTTGGATAGTTTAGTCTAGGTCGGTTGGGCGTCTGTGCGGTCGTGCGACAGATTGCCTAGTGGATGGCATGGCTAGGTGTGAGCCATCCAGTCAACTTGAGCGGCTGGTTCTCAGCCGTGCTATTTTCCCATTGTGTTGAGTGGCCAGGGCTTGACCGCTTAGCATGGTTGACCTTAGGTCAATAATTTTCTGGCAATTTGTGAAGCGATTTCCCTCTAACTGTGACACTTCATGAGCGGACCTTCTCTAACCATTCTGACTGTCGTTTGACTAGTTACTGTAGTAGGTCGGTTGGAGTGAATGGCCTGGAATGGACCGTTCTGCCTCCTTGGGTGGTCTCCTGTGGACCGTCCAGTTCCCTGAGCGGCCCCTTGGTGACCGCGCAGTAAGTTGGGTTCATTGTGTTGTCTGTTGGCCGTGATGGCTTGTCCCGTGTCTGTCTGTCCTTGTGTGTGTCCTGTTTGACTAGCGTCAAACATTTAGGTTAATTAGGGCGGTGTCTCTAGCGGTTCTGGCTTGGACTGTTGGCTCTCTTCAAGGATAGCGACAGCTTTTTCATAAGAAGCTTCATGTATATATAGAAGAACTAGTAGAGGAATTTCCCTCTAAGAAATATGCAACTTGATTGGCTGGAGTAAACAATTATTATTTTGAAATGAGCCTCATCTTCGATCGGTCCAGTAGAGGCAACTAAATTTCCCTCCAAGATCTGTATTTGTTTGACTGGAGCAGAAATGATGGCCTTGATCTTGGAGCTTTTTCGATCTTCTTCCTCATTGGCTGAATGCACCAAGGATGACCTTCTATCCTGGAGGATCTTCTGGATAGCACCTCTGATTGGTCGGATTCAAAAAGAAGGTTGCCTTGAAAGGTGACCTTTCCCATTTTTATAGACTGATAGAATTGTTGACCAGAATGATTGTTATGATAAGCTAATGATGATAAGGACAGTTGACTATCCTTGGAGCCTTTTCCAGACCTCAAAAACATCACGATGTTGAGGTCAACATAGCTATGAAGACTGCTTAAAGGCTTGCTGGAAGAGCTTGTGGGATCGACTCCCGAGCATGATTGCCATAGGCTCCACTGCTTTCTGATGTCCGAGCTTAGTTCGAGCTTACTCTGAGATTACTCCAAGCTTAGTTCAAGCTTAGTCCGAGCTTACTCCGAGCTTAAGCTGAGCTTAGCTCGCACGTTGTTTGAGCTTAGTTTGATCTTTGGCTTCATGAGGTCCGAGCTTTGGCTATAAGAAGTCTGAGCTTTGGCGTCATCGGCTCGACTCTGCGTTCGAGCTTAGTTGCCATAGGCTTGACTCTACCTCCGAGCTTAGTTGCCATAGGCTCGACTCTGCTTTATGAAATCTGAGCTTATGCTTCATGAAGACCGAGCTTAGACATGAAGACTGAGCTTAGTCATGAAGATTGAGCATAGACATGAAAATCAAGCTTAGTCATGAAGATCGAGCTTAGACATGAAGACCGAGCTTGGTTGCGTCAGGGTCGACTCTCGGAGGTTGACTCTCAGACTTGGCTGCGTCAAGACTCTCTTTAAGTCTCTTTATAGAGTGGCGTTTTAGTGCTTGAAGATCTTCATTTGCATTCTGAAGTTACTATTGGCTTCCTTGGCATATAGTATTCAAAGTCTATTGACATTTCTTCAGTTGGGCTTGATGAAGTCTGAGCTTAGTTTCGTAGACACACGTCCATCGTTGCATCAATTCCACTCATGCTACAATCACTCGGACAGAGCTATGACAGATTGGGGTAGACTTAAGGTGTTGACACTTACTTCTTACTTCTTGGATTTTCTAAATTTCTAACACTTTGACTTAGAATATGACTTTAAAACAGGATGAGATGGTAAATTAGCTCTAGATTAACCCTTTTAAATTCCATGGGAGTTAACAATTTGTTATTTCTCTCAGGTACCTTGTTCTCTCAATGGCTCATCGTGTTGATTGGGGAGGTATGCAACAGACTGTTGCGGGTATCACCCAAGCATTACAAAATATGGCCCAAGCCGGTGCTAGGGCGAGCACTGGGGATTTACATCGTAACTTTCAGAGTTTAAACCCTCTGTAATACTATGGTTCTTCTAATCCAGACGAAGCTAAAAACTGGATTGATGAGATGAACCGTATATTTGAGGTCATGCAATGTGCTGACCAAGAGAAGGTGCATCTTGTCATTTTTCAACATAACAAAGATGTACATACATGGTGGAGGTCGGTTCCGACACCGCAGCAGATGCACCACATACATGGGAAGGTTTTCTTACACTATTCCGTGCCAGGTATTTCTCTGAATATGTCAAGGAGCAAAAGGCTATGGAATTCGCTTCTTTGTGCCAGGGCATGATGTCGGTGGTAGAGTATGAACTTCAGTTTTCTAGGCTGGTACTGTATACTCCTCATCTGGTCAGTACTGACTTATTGAAGGCTAATCGATTTATGGATAGTTTAAGACCCGATTTTATTCAGCAACTCGAGACTCAAAATATCCGTACTTATGCGGAGATGGTCCAACGGGTATATCTATGTGAAAGGACCTTGGAGAAGGTCAAAAAATTAAAAGGCAAAGGGGAGGAGTCGAGTCGAAGGTCAGATCACCATAATAAGAAAGAAAACTTTAGCATCATGGAGCCCTACAAATCCCTTGATAACAGGAAGAGATCCAGGAACGGTAGTGGTAGTGGTTCCCATAAAAACAAGAAGGTCAAGGAAGAAGACGAGCAAGTCATGGTGGCTTGCTCTTTCTATGAGAAGTTTGGCCACTCAGCCGAAGAATGCTGGAAGCATCTCGGTGCTTGTTTACTGTGTGGCAGCCGGGAGCATTGCATGTCAGACTGCTCTCTTATGAAGGATCAACCTTCCAGTGGTGGATGTAAGCGGCAGGCTCATCTAAATGTTGTTTTGGATGATGATGAAGCACCCAAGGATGATGGGCTTATGGAAGGTACCATCCCATTCTGCATTTGTACTATTTGATACCAGTGCTTCTCATTCCTTTATATCTACTATTTTTGTAAAAACCTTGTCAGTTTCATCAATTCCCTTACCTATGAACCTTGCTATTACTACACCCTTAGGCCTTGGAACAAAGCTTACCAATTACTACCCTGATAGTGAGGTAATGATAGAATGTCATAATCTCCCTGCAAACCTTGTATGCCAAAGAGTGTAGGGATCCGTCCCCCTACTTCAAGGAAGCTCGAAGGTCGCCGAATCACCGCCGATCTTGAAATCTCGCTTTTAAACCCATGATCTCCACGAAACCTCCACCGTCACGCTCGTCTCGTCGCCGCCACCACCACCGCGTCATCACCTCGGCTCACCGTCTGTAGCTGGAGAGGAGGGAAGCCGTGATCGCGTCGCACGGGGGAGAGGGAAAGCAATGGTCGACTCTCCAACGGGAAGAAGGAAGAAAAGAAGAAGAAAGAAGAAGAAGAAAAGAAAAAGGGAAAAATGAGGTATTTATATAAAATCTAAAAAATAAAAAAATAAAAAAATTATTTTCTCGATCCTCGAAATACGCTCGTCGCACTGGTACCGTCCTGGAGTAGGAGGACGTAATGGTTTACCCTACACAGGGTTCCGCATGTCCGTCAGGGGAAAACACGCGTAAATCGCAAAACGTGCTCCGGGACTCCCGAGAGTGATCTAAAACTCATGGACCTTAATCTGGAAAAAAATGTCCAAAACACCTGGGATATTACATCCCTCCCCCCTTAAATAAAATTCGTCCTCAAATTTTAAACCAAAGTACATGAGCAGGGGAAGGAAACTCACTCGAACAAATAAGGATATTACTGCCGCATCTCATCCTCGCGCTCCCACGATGCTTCACCACCTGAATGACGCTGTCAGACTGCCTTAACCAGAGGGATAACCTTGTTTCGCAAGTGCTGCTCCCGTCGATCCTCAACGCGGATGGGGTACTCCGGTAGAGACAAGTCTGGGGTCACCTCGGGCCAAATAGAATCCTCCAAAACATGAGTATCATCGGACATATACTTCCGCAGCATCGACACATGAAATACATCATGCACAACAGGTAGCTCCGGGGGTAACTGCAACCGATAAGCGACTTCACAAATACGCTCGACAATGGGAAAAGGACCAATGTAGTCGGGACTCAACTTTCCACGCCTGCCGAAGCGCATCACACCCTTCATGGGAGAAAATCTTAGAAATACTCGGTCTCCCACCATAAAGCTGAGAGGTTACCTCCTCCGATCGTCATAACTCTTTTGCCGGCTCTGCGCCGCCAACATTTTCTACCGAACGAAATGCACCACCTCGACACACTGCTGCACCAGATTTGGTCCTGTCAGGACACGCTCGCCCACCTCGAACCAATCAAGCGGAGTCCGATAAGGTTGTCCGTACAACGCCTCATAAGGAGCCATACCAATGCTCAAATGATAGCTGTTGTTGTAGGCAAACTCCACTAACGGTAAATGGTGGGTCCAACTCCCCTGCCACTCCAGGCAACACAAATTACTGGGTGTTCTTAATGTCCCCCCTATCTCCCATATTTTTCATACTCACAGAAAAAATCATTTCATCCCCGGTCAACCATCATCTTCAGGCAGATTCCTGTCTTTCTTGGGCATCTGTAACCAGCTCTAGAAACAAAACAGCAAACCACAGTAGTTTTCATTGCCAATCCGATTATTGGATGGATCTAAAATAAATATATGTTGTAGCCCTTCCAGTCTTCTTTCCCGCGACACCAGCCTCGCCTCGATGCACCTCCAGATCTGATCGCAGAAATTCCTATCGCCGAGGAGCGCAGATCTATTCTCTGTGCAGGTCGGATTTAGCAGTCTAGGAAAAATTCCCATTTAAATACCAAGGGTCAACTTCAATGACCGCCCCTCCTAAGAGTCGACCAGGGATGTCCACCAACGATTCAGCCAAGCGGCGTCTCCAGACGACATCAGGAAGGTGACGTTCCTTCAGAAACTGTGGCTCGTTGTTTAGTGAGTCAGGACCGAGTCGGCGCAGCACCGAGTTGGTGCAGGACCGAGTCAGACCAGCAGGCCGAGTTCGTCCCGTACGCACCACTAGATTGTTGACCGTCAACCCAGGGTCAATCCTCCCAAGCCCCACTATAGCCCTTGACCTCTCTACGTGGAGTGGGCAAAGAAATTACCTTTTGTAACTATTGTAAAATTATTTTAACTGGGAGCTACCGTAACTGGCCGGGATCGTCATTCCCACGCCCGAAGCGTGGAGGCAAACTCACCACCCTCCTCGTAGGCATTTACTTTACTCGTATACATTTTATATGCCGCTGCATGCGATAGGTTAATGTAGCTCGTATATTTTATCACTGCTGCGAGAGGGAGAGAGAGACCCGTCCCGTGACTCACTCCGAGTATAAGCACGGAAGAGCCGATACCTGAGACTCATTGCCGGTTTCTCAACCGCGCATGGTCCCACGCATCCCTCACTAGGGACGCCCGTGAGCTAGAGTCCCAGGTCATGTGTCCATCCCGCATCAGTTTAAGATACAGCCCATTCCGTGCGTGAGACAATTCCTCACCCTCGGCGCTAACTAGGCGATATGCGTTCCCAGGATAAACCTCCTTGACTACGAATGGACCCTCCTAGTTGGGTTGCAGCTTAGACCTGGGACCTCTTGGTCTAATAAATTTATATTTCAAAATCATATTACCCACCTAAAATTTCCTTTCAATGACCTTCTTTTGAAAATGACGTAAGACGCGCTTTTGATAGACAGAAACATTATTGGCTGCGTTAAGTCTCTTCTCGTCCAAGAGTTCCAGCTGGACTAGCAACGCTTCTCTATGCTCATCGAGATTAAGTTTCTTATCAAGCTGCACTCTTAGGGAAGGGATCAAAATCTCATATGGAAGTACCACCTCCATCCCATAAGTGAGAGCAAAAGGTGTTTGCCCTGTGGGAGTATGGACAGAGGTGCGATAAGCCCATAGAGCTTCTACTAATCTTTCAGGCCAATCAGCAAAGTTATGCGACTTGCACGTCTTCTTGATAATTTTAAGAAGAGTCTTGTTGGTGGCCTTGGCTTGACGATTGCCTTGGGGATAATATGGGGATGAATGATGCAATGAGATATTGAACTTCTTACAGAGGTCCTGGAGCTCTTGTGACACGAACTGAGGTCCGTTGTCGGTGATGATGTCGCTTGGCACTCCAAACCGCGAGATGATGTTCTTCAGGATGAAGTGGCAAACTGTGGTAGCTTTGATTTCTGCGTACGCTTCACCTTCAACCCACTTGGTGAAATACTCAGAAGCAGTAAGGATGAAGGATTTCTGCTTGGTCTAAGAATTAGGAACACCTAGTGGGCCTACAACGTCAAAAGCCCACATGGAGAATGGCCAAGGAGCAGAAAGAGGATGGAGGGATGAAGCAGGAGCATGAATCTTATCAGCATGGAGTTGACATTGAAGACACCTACGGATATAGGTGGAACAATCTTCTTCTAAGGTTGGCCAGTAATAGCTCTGCTAATGCGGGACAGAGACGCAGACTCGACACCAAGTTGCATATACAACCTGGGACTTTAGCAAGCTCGCACTCGTCCCTAGCGAGGGAAGCGTTAGGACCTGCACGGTTGAGAAATCGGTAACGAGTCAAGGGTGGTCTACTCACTCTCTCGTGCCCGGGTCAGGTCACGGGATGGATCTCACTCTCTCACTCGCAGCGGTGAGTTGAGTTATATGAGCTAGGAAGTAACTACTCACATACAGCGGTAGTAAAAGCGTATACAAAGAAAGCAAATAACTATGACTACGAGGGGTGCCGAGTGTACCTCCACGCTCCGGACGTGGGGAAGACGATCCCAGCCAAGACGGAAACTCCCGATTAATACAATAATCACAATAATTTACAGCAATGAATCTTTGCCCACTCCATGTAGGGAGGTAAAGGGCTACAGTGGGCCCGGGAGGACCGTTCTTGGGTTAGCAGGTAGCACTTTGGTCCGCTCCGTCGGTGCCGTCTGGAAGACACTTGCTGCTAGTTGTGGGGCCCACGTGCTGCTCAGTGGGGTCAAGTGTGTCTGAAGTGACACCGCTGTGATGGGAGGGGCCTGGAGGGACGCTCCCTCAGATGATGGCACGCTGGTTCGCCTCGTGGGAGGCGAGACGGCTCCGGTCTCCAAGCATTGGATTTACTGTCCATGAGCTGTCACTTGTTATTTTGTACCGCGCGACCCTATGAAAACTGCTGCTGCGATCAGCCCCGACGTCAGAATGATGCAAGGTTGGTGGCGTTGGAAAGCTCTTTTGAAGAGATACAATCTTAGGATGGTTAAGAATTTCAGAACATCTTAGAGACAGTCTTTGCAGAATTTTCAAGATGCTGGTTCACAGAACTAGATCTGACAGGGCAGAATCAGACTTGACTGAGAACACGAGTTGACCGAGGGTGTAGTGACAGATCTGGGTGTTGACCTCTTCACAAAAGTTGTAGCTACGGGAGTCAAGAAAACAAAGGTATTCTGTTTGTAGACTTTTGTTGAGGTATGGATTTGTGGTGGATTTTCGAGTGGACAGGGGTCGGGCCTAGAAAACTGAGGATAGACAGGAAATAAGGGTTTACAGGAATTTTTAGGGAGGGCTAAAAAATTCCTCAATTTGTGGAAAAATTCTGAGGAGTGGATGGTGGTGGATAGAAGCTCCAGTTAAACGTTCACTGGATTTGGATATGGCTAAAGTGGGCTAAGGTATCAGATGGTGGCATTCTAGAACTGGATCTACACAGGAGATAGATTACCAGGGGAGGAAAGCTGAAAATGTTAAAATTATAAAATGAGGGATTTTGAGGTTGAGTTTTTTGTGGAGTTCATGGTTGGAGTGGGGAACCTACCATAAAAATTTTAGCTTTAGCAGATCACGAACTTGAACACGAAAATTCTCGTACTGCGTCTCTATCCAGCTAAAATAGTACTTGGATAGCACTTCCGAAGAACAACCATGGTGGATCGATGGCGGGACGAATAGCGGCGACGGCACCGAAGATAGAAGGAGGAGGATCAGAGGAGGGGATAGAAGAGTTCTCAAACCCTAGAAGGAGGAAGAACCAGAGGGGAGAGAGGAGAGAGGGGCGCACCCCAACAAGAGAGGCTCTTGGGCTAATCACTTATATTCTGCTTGACAAGAGATGTAATTCCTACTGAACTTTTTACTCATCCAGTCTATCTTAACATTTTTCAGGTAATGACATCGAAGATAATCAATCTGACAGGGACGGGCAAGAGTGATGAGTGCCTGGACATTCGAGTCGGTGTCTTCTATTTTTCTTGGGTCTTGTCTTGTCACTTGAGTCTTTTCATTAGAATGTGATAGTGAGTCCTTTTTCCTCCAATATGTAAGTGGAGTCCAGTTTTGTAATTCGAATATTAAAGTATCAATAAAGATGGTGTTTTACCATACTAATGGGCCCTAAAATCTTGTGTCTTATGTTTTCTCTAATCATTCACGACTGTAACACTGCCACGTTCCGAACTACACCTTCCGCTGCTATCAGTTCGGGGCGTGACAGGAACCCCTTCCCGGTCAATCAAAATCGATGGGGGACGCGGCGAAATACAAAACCAAGCTAACTTGTCATACTATACCAACCATTCAAGCCTACGCATGCCACTAGAAATGAAATACGATGCCCATGGAATTGATTTTAACATTTAAATGATAATTTTAACAATTAAAAGATTAAAATGAACTAAATGGGAACATGCACAAAAAATAATGCAGAGGGCATCGGACCACGGCGCAAGTGGTACCGGCGATGTCCTAGCGAGATAAGGATTCCATCCCCCTACCTGGATGACGACGAAAATGACGTTTCGTAGCTGATCCGGCGAGAGGGCGACGCGGCGCCTCCCGACCCGGCTCGACTACACGCTCCGCGAATCGAGGAAAGGTGGGCATCAATACGATCCTCGTGATGCGACCAATCCAACGGTACCTCTCCAGTTTCGATCAGCGGCCATCTGGACCAGAAATTGAGAGAGGCACGCAAACTGAAAAATTAACGCCAAAATCACCCAAAATAAGAAATGTACGAAAAATGAGGAAGATGGCGATGCAGAAGGCGTCAACGGATTCCTGGTGAGATGAGGAGTCTGATCCCCTACCTTTTGCGTGGCGAAGACCACGAATCGGTGCAGACTGGGCGATGGGGGCCATGTCGTCTTTTCACTCGCATGCGTCTTCACACTCCACGATCCGAGGGAAGAAGGGTACTGGCGCGATCCTCGCGTCGAGTCTGTCCCGTCGGTACCTCCCACACGTCGGTCGGGGTCCATTTGGACCTCGAACAGAGAGAATGGGGGTGGAGGAGAGAGAACGTGTGATGGGAGAGAGAGAGAGAGAGAGAGAGTAAGGAGAGAGAGAGTGGGCAGAGATTTTTATAAAAATTTGGTTTTTCTTTGTTTTTTTTGAAAAATAACTTGCTTTCCGATTATTTCTTATTCCAAACTTTTCAATCCCCCCCTAGCGTGAGGAGGCCCTCAGGGGCTTAAACTCCAATTGATTCTGTGATTGCTCAAAAAAGGGGGAAGGCTTATAAGGTTTGTCATTCTTTTCTGTGAAATGGTCTGTGACCACGCCCTATCAGGGCGACATCAAATTTCCTCCCCCGTGGCTTCGTTCCCTATCATTGATTCCACCGATGAATATGCCGCTTGTTCATAAGTCGAGGAAGAGTAGTGTCTCAGGGACGGGAGTACTGGGCGCCCTTTCATTCTTCTCTCCAATGAGTTGTAGGGGCATTGGTGAATCCCCACATACGTTTCTACTTCACTGTTGTTCATCTCAAATGTTAGTAATGCCTTGCATTAGAGGTGTTTGACTGAAGGCCATCGAGGATTTCATTTCTTTGATTATTATTGGTCAAGCCCTCCGGTTCCCCTTTGAGGTAGACACGAGCCCAAATCCATGGGCCAAGACTATCCATCATAGCTCAAAATGGGTGCGAGGAGGTTGGCCTGTTTCAACGATCCCAGTCTGTATGCATGGATTAACCCCGGGGGAGGGTACAATCAGCTTGTCTGATACTTCGATTCTACGAATTTGTACTCATCATGGGTTCCAGGGGGTCTGTTGTTTGATGACATGTTCCCCTAGAAGCCCCTTGCACAGATGAGATATAAAACATTACCTACTTTGTTAAACATCAACCCTTCAACATCCTCTCTCAGATCTGCACGGATCCTTAGTAGGCTAGCCCTCAGGATCCATGGACATGCTAATCTTGGGCTCTGAGACAATCTCACTTGAGGCTTCTCACCAATTTATGGTTTGACATCGGTTTCTCCATGTGTTCATCCATTTGATAGATGGATCATGCCCTGTCATGGGGAGATGTTGCCCATTTGTTTTCAAGAAATTATGGGATTGATTAAGGTGCTTGCATACTTCAGAGACCATTGATCGATTTTGGTCAGGGCCTCTTGCATCCTCAAATTGATGAATTCAAGCACTGTTAACAGTGCTGGAGTATGAACCTTACACTGACGGACCAAAAATGAATAAATGAATCAAGATAATAAAATTTCTCTTAATAATTGGGCAATCATGCCCTTAAGAGCCTTAAACCCATAAGATTTCTCCCTAAAAATGTAATGGGAAGCCCAATTGGTGTGCACCCTAGCGTTTCGATGGTGCTGCCACTGACTCCCTATCTACCTTGTTCGATTCGGTGGCGATGCCACCGAATCATCCTCTATCCCGCTCGATTCGGTGGCGCCGCCACCGAATCACCCACTCGCCGATTCCTTATTCCATGGGTTACCTGGGTTATGGTACATTCTTTATCAAAGCAAATGTAACTTTTCTTTGGAATAAGAAAACATTGGTTAAGGTATTCTCTGTAACTTATTTCCCTATCAAAGAGGCCCTAAAGGAATTCTTGCTATTCCACCCGTCGACATATAAAGGTCAGTCAGTTCCGAATGCAGCCAGGATGTGGCTTGAAGTGACTGAACGCGTGTTCTGTTCAATGGAATGCGCAGAGGATGAGAAGGTTATGCTTGCTACTTTTCAGCTTCAGGGTGCAGCACTTATGCGGTGGACTTCGGAGTGGGAGGTTGCATTTCGTTCCCTACCACTTCGTCGGATCACCTGGACAGAGTTCGTGGCTACCTTCGAGCGCACTTACAGTCTGGCCTATCTCAGAATGGATAAAATACATCAATTTCTGGAATTGGCTCAAGGTGAAATGACTGTGCTGCAGTATCAGAACAAATTTATAGAATTGGGTCGATATGCGCCCCATGTTATTGCTGATGAAGCCCTGAAGATTGAGCAGTTCCTGCGGGGATTGAAGGCTGAGTTACGGTTGCCGTTGCTTGCCACTCGAGTAAAAGAGATGGATGAAGTTTACCAGGCAACAGTCGCAATAGAGCTTGATTTGGCAAGATCTCGAGGGTCTACTCAGGTTGGCTTCGTTCAACCGATTGTGACAGGCGCCTACTATAAGTGGTACTTCGAAATCCAAGTTCAGGCGGATGTTCAGAAGGTCTAAGAAGTGGCTTAATCAACAAGCATCTTCTGACACCATTCAACAATCAGCACCTTCCTCCCAACAGTGCCAGAGTTCTGTAGTGAGTCAGCTGAGGCAATGTGCGAGGTGTGGTGGTAGCCACCTAGGCAAGCTGTGTCCTTTGCTGGTGGTTTGCTTTCGCTGTGATCAGCCAGGTCATATAGTCTGAGATTGTCTGACGAAGTCGGTACTGGTACAGTTTTCTTAGTTTGCCCAGCCACAGCAGTCTCCGTTCAGACCTCCTCCACCACCTCAACCTTAGCAGTTTTATTCTCAAGCTTCAGCTTCTTCCCAACAATCTTCAGCAGCCAGCCGAAAGCAAAAGGGAATGTTACTCATATCACTCGTGCTGAGGCGATAGCATCTAACCTCGTGGAAGGTACGATTATGATTTTTGGTCATGCAGCTCGTGTTCTTTTTGATTCTGGTGCTTCTCACTCTTTTATTTCTGAGGACTTTATTGCATGTATCGAGGAGCAAACATCTCAGATAACTTGTGAGTTGCTTGTTGAGATGCCTTCTGGGGATTTTATGTTCACTCCTTTGTGTCTGGAGGATCACTCCATTTTCCTTTGTGCTAATAGTTAAATTTTAATCCGCTGCATTGAACTTTAAAATTGCCATCGCGTTTAGAAGGGACAATTCAACCCCCCCTTCTTGTCCATACGTGCATCTAGGGTCAACAGACCCTTTTGAGTTCCGCCTTGTCTTCCTGCGTTTGATGCAAGAAACTAAAGCAGTTGGTAGTAGGGACCATAGAGACGATCCGTTCTGGTGGTATAATGGGTTCACTCCCGTCTAGGTGAATCCGTAAGTCCCCGACAAGAATGGTCTTGCTAGAGTTTCTGGTGGCAGTAGTAGGTCGCTTGCCCTTACGGTTGCGACGCTGCTTCTTCTAGGGAGCCGAAGATAATTCTACTCCAAGGTGGTAGACCGAGAAAACCTGATCCGTGAATGCTGGTGGCGCGAGGCCGCTCACCGGGAATATCGGAATGGACCCCCAAGACGCATAGTCTGTAGCGGAGGCCAGTGGTTGGGTGACTCGAGTGTAGGCCTTCGCCCGAGCCGATAATAGTGTCGCAGATGCTCGTAGCGATGTGCTTGCACTTGGAGCTGGAGCTACAGGGGGTACTGGGGTGCCGGTGACCCGAGGCCTTGAGCCTAGACTGGGGGATGGTGAGACCAGAAGGCGTGATAGGAGGCCCTCGGTCCATGCCGGGGTCACTACGTCCCATAGAGGCAGACTAGTGCTGGGAATCGACGTTGTCAAGTTGTGGGAGCAATGCCCCCAAGACAGAGCCGAGAGATCCGAAGCCTGATGCGGATCTGTCGTGCAAGACATCATCCGCGGGAAACCCTGTGATTGTATGCCCGTTCTGGGTGCTGAGATGCCTCGTACCAGGGGTTGAGAACCTGAGTGAGGTGGTTGTTCTTCTGAGGTTCGGGTCGAGAGGCTTGAACGGGGTGCTGGGGAGCCGTACCCCCTGGTCGAGGGATCCGTGTGGGGAGCCGGCTCAGTGGAGGCTCGGGGTTGACGGCCCGAGCAAGGTGCTGAGGAGTCGGACACCTTGGGGTGGAGACCCACGCCAGATGCCGACTTGGCCGGGGCCCAGGGCTAGAGGTCCGAGCGAAATGTAGGAATGGAGACCGGGACTCGGGACGTGAAGCCTGGATTGGGAGCCAGCTGGAACCCCGGGGGATGGCCCCGGGCAAACTGGGGCGAACTGGCCCCGGGCCGGTCGTGACCCTGGGGGATGGCCCCGGGGGGTCTTCTTGTGTCGTTTGGGGGTGTCCTTTTAAGGACGTTGAGCTCCGGGTGGTTGGAATAGGCCCGTGGGGGCCGTTGTTCTTCAAGTTGTCGTAGTCGCTCGGAAGGTGTTC
>JANBPO010005112.1:1794162-2052982 GCA_024336825.1 Amorphophallus titanum | reverse complement strand
GACACTCTGTGGTTTGCAACCGCATTAACTTCTCTTTGAGAGAGGTGGCCTGTCCCTCTGCCAACTCCGCCTCCTCTATACTCTGGACTTTCTGCTGCTTGGCCAGTTCCAGCTCTGTTTCGGCCCGGGGGAGTTCAGCGCGAAGCTCAGCTATCCTAGCCGCCAAGGAAGCCTGGCGCTGGGTAGAGACGTTAGCTGCATCCCGCACCTGCTGGGCTGTTCCTCTTAGAGATGCAAGAGCGGTTCGGCACTCTGCTTGCTCGAACTTTATGGCTGCCAGCTGATCGGCTACGCCTTGGCCAAGGAACTCCCTTCTATTCACATGCTTCAAGAGCAGGATCACTCGCTGCATCCAGTCTTCCATGGGACAGCCAAAAGCCAGCAATGTGCGGGAGGGGTGCTCTACCAGACCCCTCGGTTGCACATAAGTCAGATCTGGGCGGGTTGCTACACTCTGCCGTAATGTCTCTAGATACTGCCACACTAGATCATTTGACGACTGCAAACCAAGCGATGGCGTATCAAGATGTTGGAACTCTACTCGAGTATCGACTGCAGCCCAGATGTCGTCGCTTGGTTCGGAAGACGACGATGGCACGTCCTGTAGGGTGCCCACACTAGAGCCGATTTCGGTGACTAACGTAGTGGAGGGAGTCTCGATAGTGGCAACCTCTCTCCCAACTTATGGCAATGGAGCCGCGCTCTGAGCTTCGATGATGGAGGATGTCTGACCTTTATCCCCGGCTTGACCGGCTTCTACCAGCGCTGACTCTGCGGCAAGGGTTAAAGCCATGGAGGCCCTAGCTACTTCTTCCACAATCTCTCCCGCTTCTATCTTAGAAATGTCTTTTCCTCCCGGGAGTAATTCTCTGCCAGCAATGAGCGGCTGGGGTGCCAAAGCCGCAATCGGCTGAATAGGTTCGAAAATTGCCCCCGATGCCTCCAAGCTCGCTACTGAAACGAAATCTTTGGGGGTATCACAGAGCTATAGGCTGCAGGGCATGCGAAAATGCCGGCTGGTCTGCACCCAAGGGCGGAAGAGGGATCTTCACAGTCATGGCCGGCAGAGTCACTTCGGCTTGCATAGCTGAAGCCTTCAAGAAAAGAAAGATATGACATGCTTTAGAAATCCGGCATGAAGACTAATAAGAAGAGCCAGGAGGCAAAATTGGTAGGGGATCTCTTACCTCTGCCGGCACGAAACTTAAGGCTCCAGCAGCGGAGACCACCGCCTCTGTCAACCCGGCCCCTTTCCCTATAAAGGGACCAGGTGGCCCGAAGCTACTCCATGCCAACCGGGGTGGGCTGAAGGTGGTGTCATCAGACAAGCTCTCGCAATGGCTCACCGCGTGGCCTAGCTCACTCGACTCACACGTCTTCCCGGTGGGGCCGGGTGATAACATGACACATGGGAAGGCCCCCCCGGTATCGTCGCCGGCCAAGGCGCACGCTGAGGCACAAGGTTGCGTTACCAACGCCATCCTACTTCCGAGAAATCCATCCTCCGTTGTGCCAAGCCATCTGCCTCATACTGTGATGAGCCAATAGAATTATCCACCCTCTGACTCTGCATGCAGTCCCGGTCATACAACATGTCATAGAGGAAGTGGATGCGGTACCTCGTAATTGCCTTGCTAGATATATACAAAACCACACGTGAACCCTGCACGGAGTGCCCCTGCGGCTCCCGTGCTCTCAGCATCTCAGCACTACGTAAGCCATCAATCCATACTGATCAGCTGGCGAAGGCTGTACCGTACGAACGCACCTTAACGAAGCATGAACGTGGATCTTTTCAAAAGAGAACGCTCTAACAACATTGCTTTAATTTGGACACAAGTTTGAGATGTCAAAAACATTTTCTCTTCTTATCATAATTAGTACACACAAAGGCATAATATTTTTTCACTTTTCTTTTCATATTAAAGTGTAATATGTCATTTGATGTTCATAAACAAATATTCATCCCTTTCTTTAACTTCACCTTTATCTCAGCTGCGCGCGCACACACCGAGAGAGAGAGAGAGAGAGAGAGAGAGAGGACAGGAGAGCCGGTATTCCCACATTAACGTGACTTGTTTGACCGACGGCCGAGGGGGGGAACAGAAGGCGCCAAGGTTCATGATCCGGCAACTGGGCCTTGGTGCGCAAAGACCACGCGCGCACCGTTGGGGTGGGGTCGGGCCCGTACGTGATTCCTCCGCCAGCCTTCCTTTCTCGAGGCTTCAGCTTTCTCCCGTCTCGTTCTTCGTTTCGTTCCGCCGCTGGCGCGAGCGTGCCGCGAGCTGCGCGGGATCCGGCTCTCGCAGCCGACAGTTGGCGGGAAGCCCGACGCAGCGGTCGCAGATGCTTCCTGTCGGAAGAGAGATGGCCGCTGATGCTGGGTGGGTGGCCACAGGCGGGCGATTCCCGCCCGTCGCCTTCTTGTCGGTTAAGGGTTGGATCGACCTTCTTATTGGTAGAGCCAATATTCGTTTTGACACGTTAGTTTTACAATATTCATTCTAAAATAAGATTTAACATGTCAAGACATTTCCTATTATTATAACTTGGAAATTATTTGAATCTTAGGCGGCCACCGAATACTCACTGGGGGCAATGCTCGCCCAGAACAACGAGGAGGGAAAGGAGCAAGCTCTCTACTACCTTCCTTTCGATCTTGTTTATTTGCTGTCCTTCCTTTTCACATTTCAATAGCATAAGCAAGTGGATTGAAGAGGAGAGACAAAAAGAGAGATAAAAAGTCAAAGGAGGCATTTTCCTGCCTACAACGCATGTCGTAAGAAGGCTATGACTAGTGGGGGGCCCACAGAACGTGGACACAGAAAACCACGCACGCACCCATTGTGAGTAACACGAAGGAAGAAGTGGCTCGCGGCCACCAGACGCTGGACAGCCCACTAGACCTAATAAACTCAATGGTCCTTGAGTCACGAGACTCGGGTCAAGACCGCTGCACGTAACGGCACAACGTCATCGATCTGGCCTAATCCCTAGGTCTGAAACCACGGTGACACATGAAAAATCCCCAGCCCCAGGCTGGTCAACTAGACTCCCAGTCCAAGGCCATACACACGGCCCACACGGAAATGGTTCTCAGAGAAACCCACGATGTGTGAGGAAGACCCTCCGCACTCGTACTGACTCACGGCGACTCGATCTAGCATAACATGAAAGCTCGCAACACAAGAGGGCCGCTCAGACCCTTAAAACCCACGGGCACATTAGTCGAGGTAATACGGTACCTCTGGACACCTAAAAACATGGTCACGGTCCCCACCGGGTGTCCGAGACACTCACGGGGCCATAAGTCAGTCGTTGGGTCTCAACCGGGTCGACCAGAGGCCAACACAATACTCAAACAGACACGGCAAGCACAACACCAATAGGCGGTCCACCCTGGGCCATCCAAGAGCTAGGCGGTCTTGCTAGGACCGCGTAGCCAAGCACGGCGATCCGTCTAGGACTGCACAGACCCAGACGCCTCCAAGATGTAGACGGTCCACCTCGGGCCGTCCAAGGGTAAACGGTCTGACAAAGGGCCGCCTCAGAACTCAAACGGTTCACTGAAGGCCTTTTGACAAACAAGAACAGTCACCATCAAACTGCCCCGAAACAGACACACACGGTCTGCCCTAGACCGTGCAAGAAACACACGGTCCCTCTCAGGACCGCTCCAGAAGGTGAACGGTCTCCCAAGGGGCCGTTCAGCCACTTAAGGACATAAAAACCCAAACAGTTATACTCTGACTGTTCAAAAGTTAAACGGTCCAAGGCTAGGCCGCGTGGGTATCTAAGCGGTCTCCCTTGGGCCGCTTAGCCACCCAATGGCATAAAACCCCATGATCAAAATACCTTGGGAGTTACGTTGACTCCACGGGATACACGGTCGGCTACGAAGCCGCCTATACACTAAACGGTCGAATGATAGACTGTAAAACCTGCCGACAATATAGTAACCATAAAATGGACAAATGAACCGTGTTGGCCCCCGCCACTCCGGTGGCACCGGCGAACGGATACCTTACCCAGACCTTACGTTTGGACTAAGGAATAAATCTCCTCCTTGCGTGGGCACCGACCCGGTGTCGACGATCACATTAAGAGACAAACAAAGCCCGCCGGTCCCACCACCCTGTTGGCGCGGACAAATGAACACCTTACCTGAACCTTACGTTCAGATTAGGGGATTAAGTCCTTTCTTGCGTTGGCACTGACCCAGTGTCGATGAACATTTCAAGAGACAAATAAAGCTCGTCGGCTCCGCCACCCCTGTGTTACCAACGAATGAACGCCTTACATGAACCTTATGTTTGGATTAAGGAATTAAGCTCTTTCTTACATGGGCGCTGACCCAGTGCCGACGAACATTTCAAGATATAAATAAGCCATGTCGGTTCCGCCACCCCGATGGCACTGGCGAATGAACACCTTATCCGAACCTTACGTTTGGATTAAGGGATTAAGCCCTTCCTTGCATTGGCACTGACCCAGTGTCGATGAACATTTCAAGAGATGAATAAAGCCCGTCGGCTCCGCCACCTCGGTGGTACCAACGAATAAACACCTTACCTGAACCTTACGTTTGGATTAAGGAATTAAGCTCTTTCTTGCGTGGGCACCGACCCAGTGCCGACGAACATTTCAAGAGATAAATAAGCCATGTCAGTTCCGCCACCCCGGTGGCACTGGCGGATGAACACCTTATGCGAACCTTACGTTCGAACTAAGGAATCAAACTCTCCCCTTGCATAGGCACCAACCCAGTGCCGACGAATATCCTAAGAGACACATAAAACCGCATTGGCTCCGATGCCCCATCGGCGTTAACAAATGAACTTTTTTCACTGTCCCGCCGGGTGACAAATACCCCTTTTGACTTGGACCCCTCGTCCAGGTCATTTGAATCAACAAACGCTTCTCACCATCCCTCCGGGTGACGAATACACCCTTTTGCTTTGGACCCCTCGTCTAGGTCATTTGAATCAACAAACTCTCCTCACTGTCCCTTCGGGTGATGAATATCCCTTTTGACTTGGACCTCTCGTCCAGGTCATTTGAATCAACAAACTCTTATCTTCGTCCCTTCGGGTGACGAATATCCCTTTTGACTTGGACCCCTCATCCAGGTCATTTGAATCAACAAATGCTTCTCACCATCCCTCCGGGTGACGAATACACCCTTTTGATTTGGACCCCTCGTCCAGGTCATTTGAATCAACAAACTCTCATCACCATCCCTTCGGGTGATGAATATCCCTTTTGACTTGGACCCCTCGTCCAGGTCATTTGAATCTCTTATAATTGGTATCAGAGCATACCAGTCATACCGTTCTTTGACTCTTCAATTGGTATCAGAGCCTAACTCTTCTGTAGGGATCAACATCCTGAAGAGGAACGGCCATGGACGCAAGAGGAATGATAGCAGAAGGACACTCAATGACGAAGCCCCCATACATTGACAGTTCGAACTATGCCTATTAGAAGAACCAGATGCAAGTCTTTCTGAGGGCAAAAGAC
Source organism: Amorphophallus titanum (assembly GCA_024336825.1). Taxonomy (NCBI): domain Eukaryota; kingdom Viridiplantae; phylum Streptophyta; class Magnoliopsida; order Alismatales; family Araceae; genus Amorphophallus; species Amorphophallus titanum. Next base: position 2,047,462 of record JANBPO010005112.1, on the reverse strand, counting down.
TACGAGATATGGAGGGTAGTCAGTAAAGGACCATTCAAACTACACCAGAATGAGGAAGTCTAGACGAGAGAGGAGATCAAAAAATTCACCCTCAATTGGAGCGCTATCAGCGCAATCTAGTGTGCCCTACATCCCACGGAATTTTCAAGAATCTCTTCGTGCACCACAGTGAAAGAGATGTGGGATAAACTGAAAGTTATCTATGAGGGGACCTCTCAGGTTTGGGAGACCAAGGCGAACTTGTTGGTCTCTGAATACGAAGCATTTCAGATGAAGCCCAGCGAGACCATCACGGAAATGTACGCACGTCTCACCATCATCACCAATGGTGTCAGGAGTCTGGGAAAGAATTATTTAGATTATGAGATTGTGAGGAAGATTTTGCGATCTCTGACTCCTATATGGCATACAAACACGACAGTTATTGAGGAGTCAAGAGATTTACAGAATATGAAGGTTGAAGAGCTTATCGGTTCATTAATAACGTATTAAATGAACCTTCCGAAGATCAAGGAGCTCGAGAAGAAGAAAAAGCCTATTGCTTTGAAGGCGAGTTCCATCAAATCAAGTCGATCCAGTCATAGTGGGTCATCGAGTGAGCAGAGTATCTCTAGGTCAGAGCTCAAAGGAGATCAACTTGCTATGCTGACCAGAGAATTTAGAAGATTTCTGAGGAAAGAAGGCAGAAATTTTGGCCGAAGATAGTTTAGTAGCAGGAGGCAAAATAGGTATAAATCTAATCTTGCTAAGAAAATAGACACTAATGTTTGCTATCATTGCAGGAAAGCTAGCCATATGAAGGCCGATTGTCCAGAGCTCCAGAGGCTGAAGGAGAAAACTAGGAAGAAATCTCCCAAGGGAAAAGTAATGGTGAGCACATGGAGCGATGAAGATGAGGGCACATTGAGCTGCATGTCCAAAAGTGAGGAGGAAGAAGAAAAGCCCATCTGCCTGATGGCCAAGAATGTAGAAAAGGGACACAGGGGGCCTTCCTAGAATCTATTTAAAGGCCCATTCTCAACAGATGCATCGACGCATGGGTGATGCTACGTCGACGCACTCAAGGCTCCTATGATAAACTCTATCAGAACTATCTTTTCGACACTGCCAGATCACAATCACAAGCACACGCTTTGGATCTCAAGGTAAATTGATCCATAGAATGAGCATGGTACACAAGTGAACACAAGTCTGGCACCTCATAAACAAGGTAACGTCACTTACGTCTCACAGGAAAGGAGACGTGACCTGTGCCACGGAAACAGTTACTGATAAAACAAATGGTAGATACAACAAGCATCAGCTTAAACAAGGAAGCATAGTCCTCTCAGCTGAAAGCTCCACATCATCGGCTTCAGCGCCAGAACAACAACGAAACCTGGCACACAGAATGTCAACGACAGCACTGGACCACAAGCACAATCAAGTCAGTCCTCACTCAGACATTACATCTGATTTGAGTCGCAAGCCAACTCTATCATTATTAAAGAGTACAACAACATTAATTGACAAGATCCTGGTCCACACAATGCCAAATCAACTTCACAGGGAACTCCTCCCAAGTTGAACATAGCACCACAACAATGACAATAGCGACAGCACTTGCAGAATCCCAGCTCCGTACTCAGCATAGAACCATGGAACACAACTGTAAGCTGGGTCACATCAAGGTACAATAACAGCTGAACACACGACTACAATATACTAGTCATGCAGTGAGCAGCTTACCAATAAGGACCCACAACAACAATAACAACAATATTTGGAAACGCACCTCAAGGACCACGATCACGTCCTGAGAACACAACACCCAAGAGAAAGTTACAGAGAAGCGGAGGGTACTCAACCAGTAAAATATGTCGACACATTCCCTAACACTCACAAATGCCAATGCCAGCACCATAATGCCTCCAGCAACAACGGCATGGCAACACACAACATCAAGGCACAAGTAGCCAAGATGAAGTCGCATCAAGGAAAATAATTCTCTCGATCGGTCAGAATCTTCCGACTAACGATCCTCGACCTGTGGGTTACCAACCCACACGCTTCTGCTGCGCACTGATACAACGTGCATAGGCATCAGAAAACACCTCGATATTCACATCTCAGCACACACTCGGGGCTATCGCAATTCACGAAACTGCAATATAACACGCCACGAGTACTGATCCTGCTAAAAACTGATCACAAGTCACCTAAGTGCAAACCACAAAGAGTACCAACTTTAGCACAAAGTACAAAGGAATGCTAATCTCAGCTTATCCTTACGTCCTAAAATAATTACTGAACCTTCATAACACATCAGCCGCCAGACATGGCACGACGAACAAGGTGCAGAATGGCCCCCAACACACACATTGGGTCCACAGCTAAGCGACCATCGAACAAGAGCAATTTAGGTTCAGAACTAACACAGTCCACGAATTGATCTTCATTCAAGTTATTTTTAGTTGAGAATTAGAGAGTAAGATGTGGAAAAGACTATTTGCAGCACGCGTTATGGTCATTTTGAGTTTTTGGTTATGCCATTTGGGCTAACCAATGCTCCTGCAGTTTTTATGGACCTAATGTAGCATGTGTTCCATCCTTATCTGGATCGCTTCGTGGTGATCTTTGTCGATGATATTCTTGTCTATTCTGCTTCTGAGGAAGAGCATGTGCAGCATCTAAGGATTATATTGCAGACTCTGCGAGATCACGAGCTCTATGCAAAATTCAGTAAGTATGAGTTCTGGCTTCGAAAATTTTATTTTCTGGGCCATGTGATTTTTGGTGACGGAGTTGCAGTGGATCCAGCTAAGGTTGAGGCTATTCTTCAATGGCAGAGATTGAGAACTGTGACAGAGATCAGGAGTTTTCTAGGTCTTGCGGGTTATTACAGGAGATTCATTCAAGACTTTGCACAGATTGCCACGTCGATGACCAGACTGACTTGTAAAGATGTACCTTTTGTCTGGTCAGACCAGTGTCAGTAGAGCTTTGTTGAATTAAAAAGGCTTCTCACTTCTTCTCCAGTGTTGGTGTTACCTTCGGGCTCGGGTGGATTCATGATTTGCACGGATGCTTCTCGAGTAGGTCTTGGTGCAGTGTTGACGCAACATGGTAAAGTTATCGCTTATGCATCTCGACAGTTAAAACAACATGAAGAGAATTATCCAACGCATGATTTGGAGCTTGCAGCAGTGATTTTTGTACTGAAAATATGGAGACACTATCTGTATGGTGAGAAATTTGAAATCTGTACTGATCATCAAAGCTTGCAGCATGTGTTTTCTCAAAAAGATCTGAATCTCAGGCAACGTCGATGGATGGAATATATGAAGGATTATGACTTTACACTCTCCTATTAGCCAGGTAAAATGAATGTTGTGGCTGATGCTCTGAGTAGGAAAGTGCAAGCCAGTCATCTGTTGCTTCATGAATGAAAATTGTGGGAACAGCTTCCTAGTGAGGTGATCAGCGTGGATATTCCTGTCGATTTGATGACAACTATGTGTACCAATTTGGTTATGACTTTAGCTCTTTATCAGCAGATTAAGGAAGCTCAGCAGGCAGATTCTACTTTGTCTCGCATTATAATGATGCATGACATTGAATTTGATGATGAGTTGGTGGTCAGCTTCTGTGGTAGGCTTTATGTTCCAGCTGTTGATGAGTTGAGAAATGTAATTCTGAGTGAAGCCCATGGATCCCATTTTGCTATTCACCCCAGCACTACCAAGATGTATCAGAATCTGAAAAGGTAAAAACATGAAGAAATGATGTTGATGGAGTCGACGCCATGGTGTTTGGAGTCGACGCAGCAAGTCTTCTTGGAAGCGAACCTGCTAGTGATAGCTTTAAGGGTGAAAAATGAAGAGTTAGTGGTGACAAATAGCTATTTGGTGGTGACAAATAACTAGTTAGTGGTGAAAAATGGCTATTACCAGTAACAAATAGCTCGTAGCTGTTTCAAGTAAAAGGGAAGCCAAGCTCGGACCTGATGAGCCAAGCTCGGAACTGATGAACCAAGCTCGGACCTGATGAAGTCAAGCTTGGACCCAATGAGCCAAGCTCGGACTTGATGACTCAAGCTCGAATTCATGCCATCAAGCTCGGAATTCATGTCACCAAGCTAGAACGGACTGTCACCATGAAGTCAAAGTCAACATCAAACAAAGAAGACTCCAGTCAAGCTCAACCTTCTGTTGACCCAAGTCATGAAGACACCAGTCAAAGTCAACAAGTCAAGGTCAAGTTCCAACCAGCTACAGTGAACACAAGACAGTCAAATGAAGAAGAAGAATGAGCTAAGACGAATGGATGTTAAGGCAAACAAATGAACATATAAGGGTGACAAATGGGGCAGTAACGGTGACAAATAACTAAAGGCGACGGCTCAAGCTCAAAGGTAGAAGATTTAAGGCGACAGCTGCTAAGGGTGACAAATAACTACCTAAGGTAGACAAATAGGAATGTAAGGGTGAAAAATACCATGTTAAGGGTGACAAATGGATAAGGAGCATGGAGAACTTAAGGGAGTCACGTGCCTCCGATCCCCAATCATTGGCACGTGATCCCAGGCACCTGACAGGTTCCGTATTGAGCTGAAGTATCAGATAATTCCCTCCAAAAGTTTTGGACAATCGAAAATTTCAAATTAAAGTTAATGCCAAGTCGGAGATTCAAATGCTCTGCTATATATATATCAATGTTGATGCTGTTCAAGCCAACGAAAAGCGGGAGAGCTAAAGTATGCATCTGCTGTGAGTGAGGGGCTGCTTCGAAGAATGGGAGAGCCCATCTAAGAAGAAAGAGAGAACGGTATAGTTCGAAGAGATTCTGAGAGAGAAGATTGAGAGAAGAAGAAAGAGAGAAAGAGAGAGAGCTCAGTTTGAAAGGACAGTTCGTGAGAGAAGGCATAGAGTGCAGCCAGAAGTACCAATTGAAGATCTGTTGAGTCCATCAGCTCGCGAATCAAATCTAGAACTGTCTTGCTCCTTTGAAGCTATATTCCTTTTGATTTTCATTTGTGTTTTCGTTTGTTCGTTTTTTTCTTTTATTCCTTCTTGTTCGTCTGATTCCGTGTCCATTCTGCCATCGTGTAGATGCTTGCATAGGGACGCTATTTGACTAATTCTAGATCCACTTCTCGTTAGATCTAGTATAGATCCTTTCGCTACGAGTTTGATCATTTTAATCGGTCAACAGATCATCCTATTCACTCCCTCCCCCTCTAGTTTGATCTCCGGTCTCCCAACAACTTTAACAGACCGAGCCAGGTGCGTTATAGTCTCGTAACGCACCAGTCTTGGCGCGTTATGTTTTGTGTGGTTTCAAGTATTATTCAGGTGAGTATAACGTGCAGGTGGAGGCACGTCATACTGAGCATAACGCCCCAGTGATGGTGCGTTATAATCTGCATGTTTGAGTTCTGGCATTTGCACGGGTGAACATAACGGCCTGGGGGAGGCACATTATGGTCACATAACGCCCCGCCCTTCGTCCGTTACACTCTGTTGTTCTGGGAATTTTGGAAAAGCATATTTAATTCCCATTTAATGTATTCCATGGTATGTCTATGTTATATTCATGTTAATTTACAATTAATAGCTTGCTCCTAGAATCCCAATGGAGTGCTTGGACTTTCCATGTGATGGAACCACTAGACGTTGTCCTAGACTTCACGGATCGTCGACCCACCCGGGAGAGGTGGAGGGGCAGTCCCATCAAACGATTTTAAGCTAGTGTCGTGGGTCCCCGACTGTACCGTAGCGCTCTACGGGGGGGAAAATCTAGCTGGACGCCTGGCTCTAGGCAAGAGTCAGTGTGTGCACATGTGGTTAGAGGAGAGGGCTGACACTGACGGGTGTCACTCTGACTAGTTCTTGGTTGGTACGATTCAATTATGCCTCTCGCTTGTCGCGTCCCAGACTCGCGAGTTGCCTGAGATGTAGTGTAAGCCATCAGGGGGCACATCTGGTCTCTCTCTTCTAGTGGATTTTCCTATCCCTTCTCATGTCACTAGAATAGTTGAGTTTATTCTATTGGTTGATTTAGTTTTTACCGCTAGTTCCTGTTGCTAGCTGCTGCTCCTGTTATTTATTTAGTCATGTTGGCATCCTGTTAGCCATTTTACTTGCCTAGATAGACCTTTTTGTTCTAGTCTAGTGACATGTTGATTTAGTGCATCTGCTTGTTTAATTGTCTAAATGCATGCTCTAATTGCATTTTAATTTGCCTGCTTGCTTGTTTAGTGTGAGGTAACGATCCACGTGACCCCTACTAAGTCTGGCTATGACTCACTCCCACTCCTTTTCAGGTGATCAGTCCCCACCATCCACTAGCGGTTCTCATGGTTTTGGAGACCGTGCGTAGAGTGCCAGCCGTCAGTCTGTCTTTCGTGTTTTTGCCGCGCCGATCCCATGGCCCTGAGAATTTAGCACATCGTCAAAGTACAAAGACCAGAAGGGGAGATGAGTGATTACAGTAAGGTGTTTGTCAGGGAATTCATCCTTGATCGAATCGGTGCAAGGGATTGGAGAATGAGCAAGATGTTCAGTGATAGCGTATCCCTTGATCGCCTTCTGAACGATGAAGGTAATATCAAATTGTGAGAGAAAGCTCTGCCAGTGAGCTAATCTACTAGAAAGGATGGACTTTTTCAAGAGATAATGAATTGGGTCCATTCTAGAGATCAACTTGACCTCATGGGCAAGGAAGTAGTGCTTAAGCTTCTGAGCTACCCATACTAGTGCTGCGCAGGTGTTCTCCATGGCAGTATACTTAGACTCAGTAGGATTGAATAATCTCGAAAGATAGTATGCCGCCCTTTCACTTCCTTCGTCATCCACTTGGGCCAAGATGGCTCCTAGGGAGTCCTCAATAATAGAAATGTACAAGATCGAAGATTTTCCAGGGACAGGAGGTTGTAGAACTAGGGGATTAAAGAGATAAACCTTAAGATCCTCATAGGCCCTTTGGCATTGCTCATTCCATTCGAATTTAACCCCCGCCTTCAATAATTCATAGAATGGGCAGCATCTTTGCGAATGTTGAGATATGAATCTTCTAATGAATTGCAAATGCCCAATCAAACCTCGCAGTTCAGTAATGTTCTTTGGCAGGAGCATATCCATCACGGCCTTTGCCTTGTTTGGATCAATCTGAATCCCCCGTTTACTAACGATAAACCCTAGCAACTTTCTTGATGCAACTCCGAATACGCATTTCTTTGGATTCATCTTTAATTTATACTCCCTAGCCCGTTGCAACACCTTAGCCAGAATCGCAGGGTGTTCTTCTTTGGACCTCGATTTCACCAATATATCATCCACATAAGCTTCCATGCACACATGCATCATGTCGTGGAAGATAGCCATCATGGCCCACTGATATGTGGCACCTGCATTCTTCAATCCAAATGGCATGGCAACATAGCAGTATGTGCCCCGGGGCGTGGTAAATGAGGTCTTCTCTTGGTCCTCAGGAGCCAGACGGATTTGGTTATAACCGGAATAGCCATCCATGAATGAGAGGGCTTCATACCCAGCCATGTTATCTACCAATACATCGATGTGAGGAAGTGAAAAATCATCTTTTGGACATGCTTTGTTTAAGTCCCTAAAATCGATGCAAATCTGAACCTTACCATCTTTCTTCATCACCGGGACTATATTCGCCACCCATTGCGGATATAAAATGACTCTAATAAACCTGGCCTTCTGTAGTTTGTCGACTTCTTCCTTCATTTTTAAGGCCATTTGAGGGTGGAATCTGTTTAGTTTTTGTTTGACGGGTGTTGCCCCTAGTTTTAGGATGAGTCGATGTTCAACCAGAGCAGGGTCAAGACCCAGCATGTCCTCATAGGACTAGGCAAAGGAGTCGCTATACTCCCTCAAGACTTTGATCAACTCCTCTTCAACCTGAGGAGGGAGGTTAGCTGAAATAATGATTGGCCTGGGATCCTCTTCGGTTCCTAAGTTGATTTCCTTAGTGGGTTCATCCACTGCTGACGATGGTTCATCAAATCTCTTCAATCCTTGTGCATATTGGTCAGCAATGTCATCCACATCGCTTTCCTCATTGTCGGTTGGGTCCTTCTCATCCACGATCTCATAAATGCCCAAACCGTCATTGCTCCACACCCCGCCCTCTTCCTCATCGTCCTCTATGACGATGGCGGTGGCTACAAACTCAGGGCACTTAAGGAGGGCACGGCATCTACTAGCTAGATCTTGGAGGAACCTGTCTGGAATAGATTTGGAATGACGCATCATGGGGTGTGTCGTAGATGTGGAAGGACTATCTACACTAGCACTAGCTTCTACCCCAACTGACTCGACTAACCTAGGAGATTCTGCAGAATATACATCTAACCTAGGAGAGAAGAAGTCTATTGGGAAGGAGGCAGGGGTCTCGTGCCCCTGGGGAAGAGATGAATAGAAAGTAGCATAATCTTCCACTGAGATGGACGTTTCAAATTTGGCATTTTTTTTGGTCAATCTGGGTGGTCAACATGCAACAGGAGGAAGAATCGGTAGGAGGAGGAGGAAGGGCCCGACGGCATAAAGTGGGGAAAATCACATCAAAGAATGGGTCAGAGGATCGAAACCACATTCCAGATAAGTCAGCAGGTGCGGCGAGCGACCACCTAGATACTAGATCAATCGGCCGGCACTGCCCACATGGACAATTAACGATCAAGAATTCAATCGGCCTTTTAGACCGAAAAGGGGATTGAAACATGGATGGATCAAATACAAGCGGAGGGGGGTGAGGAACAAATGTCAGCCTCCGGAGAATGGAAATGAGGCGGGAAAGAGACCAAGTGGTAGTCAAGCTCCCCATTTCCCATAGACATTGGGCGGGCTCCTCACGGACTTTCTTCATAACCCGCATCTCGGGTTTCTTCGGGCTTTCTCTCTCGGTGAACATCTTGACAAAAGATGCAGAGTAATCATCAAAATCTCCAACAACCCCTTTCGGCAGCGAGGGAGGCGTAACACAAGTAATATCTTCCTTCTGGGGCTGGCAGGGCGGTGGTGTTTTCAAGGTGCCAGGCTATAAAGGCCCCCTGATAAAGTGCTGGCGATAGTTCCATGTCAGCGGCCCGGAGTCTCCTAACATTGATAGTGACGACTCTCGGTAGCCGAGGCCTCTTCGGCTCGCTGTCCTGCCCTTGGGGAAGGACTTAGTCCATCCCTGCAATTGTGCGCCGAGACCCAGGCTCGGCTGGTAGCCCAATTTTAAAATAATCTGCCAACCCTTCGAATCTTGGATCTTGGACTTGATCTTTACATCAACAGGTGCGGTGGTGGGCTTGCGTGACACATATGCCCATGGATAATTCAAGTCCGTAACAAATAGAACTGGCCTGTTACTCGACCACAGAGAAGGAAGCATCCTGTCAGCTATTGCATCAATAGTCTGGACTATGGAGATACTTTTTACCTTGACTACCCGACCCTGAAATGGGAACTTAAGGCATTAATGGGCAGTCGAGGGCACTGCTTGTAAACTGTCAATCCAGGGATGACCCAGAATTGCCTTGAACATTGGGTCTATGTCCAGCACGTAAAACTCCACATCCATCTTCAAAGGCCCTAGCTCAGCCTACACTGTCACGACACCATGGCAAGCTCGTCTGGAGTTGTCGTAGGCTGCAATTGTGGTCAGTGTTGGCCTAAGCATGTTTTCAGAAATGTTACAGGCTCACAATGTACTCAAGGGACACACATTTATTGATGCTCCCGTGTCCACTAGGGCTGACTCAACCGCCACTTTGTTTAAAGAGATAGTAATACAGAGTGGCATCTGCCGTGCCTCCGGGGGTGCGAGTTCTCACTCGGAAAATGAAATAGAAGGCTCCCTAGTAATCGTAGCCAACACTGACTGCAAGCTTTCTACCGCCACATCCTCGCTCACCATTATCTTCTGCAGAAAGGCTTTGAGAGTATCATGGTGGAGCGTGGATCTTCTAATCAACTCCAAGACCGATATTTTTGCCGGCATCCGATCTAAGTGCTGTAGTAAATCATATTCCAGTTTCGTGTTGATCGGGTGTCATTTGGGGCTGGTAGGAGTCTGGGAACCCCGGTGACTCGTTTAGGGTCGATTCATTGGAATCACCCCGATCTCGCATTTTAGTGGATGCATGTGGTGTTTTTAGCCTCTAGGGGCTGTTTTTCATCGCGTGGCATTATTTCCCCTGTGCTTCGGCGTGAATGGGCCGTGGAATGGGCCGATTCGACCGTTCCCCTATTTTAGTCACCAGATTTGTGTAACGGTCACTCTAGTGAGCGTCACACTATGTGACGGTCCCCCGATAGACTGCCACAACCGTGGTCATTTAACATTCTTCGAGGTTGGGGCCATGTGACGAACCAGTACTAGACCGTCACATGATGGTAACGCGCCTATGGTGGTGCATTATGCCCTTGGTGTGATGGACCAGCTTAGGACTGTCACATGCCTGTAACGCGCTTGGCTTGATGCATTATGTGTTGTGGCTTTCGAGGCCTGCTACTGTGTCTGACCCTCGATAATCATGTTGTCTCGAAGATCGTGTTAGTCAGTTCATTGTAACGGGTCTCTCCCCATGCGTTATGGTAGGTAATGGACTAGCGTGAGACCGTTATATCGTGCTTGACTAGCGTTTGTCTGGCCATGGTGGCTGGTGTGATGCACCAAGCCCCATGCGCCATGTGGCTGTGGCAGACTCAGCCAGGTCAGTTGTATGCCTCTAGTCCGTGTTCGTGTTTTGGGTCTATTGGCCGTAACGCACCTATCCTAGTGCGTTAGGCTGGTATAACGCACCTATATAGGTCCGTTACATGCCCTTTCATTTGAGTTCTGATCCGTTGGCCATAACGCCCCTGTCCTGGAGCGTTATGTTGATGTGACACATCGGTCCTGGTGCATTACATGGTCTGCATTATATTTTAAGCCTGCCTGCCCTAACGCCCCTGTGCTAGTGCGTTATAGAAGTGTAATGCCCTTATAGAGGTGCATTACGGTCCTGTTGTTGGCCGTGATGGCCGTTGTGCCGTTTCGCGTCTGTTCAGGTGTTTGTCTGTCTCAGGATTGTGTTCTAGGGCGGTGTCTGTGTGTTAGTGGTTTCTGGATCAATCGGTTTAGGTGACTGGGTGTGGTCTTTTCTTTGACTATGATGGTACCCTAACGACTCAATCTAGACCTGCTAGCGTCATTGTCTCTGGTTGCGTAGTGACTGCCTCTTGACTGCTGGGTTCGCCTAGCAATTGAGTGATGGTTTACTCTACCCAGAGTGTTGTCATTGTCCACCGCTCCAGTTTCTGCTTGTCTTGGCTTGATCTCGTGATTTGCCCGTGACCCGTGGGTGTCTGTGGAAGCTATGGGATGGCCATGCCGACACTTAGACAAGACACTAGACACGACCCTAGACATAACCCAAACTCCAGTACGTGACAGAGGCTTTAACCCGAAGGTCCTACTCGACGCTAGCGGCTACCTTCCAGATCGGCGTAAACGAACCTTCCGAGTAACATCTTTTGATACACCAGAGTGTTGGGATGCAATGCAAACCAAAAACACACTTTTTTTGTTTTAAAATGATGATTATCTTAGACTCGACTTAGACCATTCAACGACTCATGCAAAGACTACCCTAGACTCAACCTGCTCTAATACCAATTTGATGTGGGATGAGACGCGGACTCGACTCCAATTGGATATGCACACCTAGGACTCTAGAAAGCTCGTGTTCGTCCCTTAACGAGGGAAGCGTCAGACTTGCATGGTTGAGAAACTGGTAGCGAGTCAAGGGTTTTGTCTGCTCACTCTCTCGTGCCTGGGTCAGGTCATGGGATAGGTCTTGCTCTCACTCTCATAGCGGTGATGACTTTGATTGGAGCTAGGATCCTAAAACATGGTCTCTCTAGCAGTGACAAATAGACATATACTAAGAAAGCAAGCAGCTAGACTACAAGGGGGTGGCGGGTTTACCTCCACGCTCTGAGCGTGGGGAAGACGATCCCGGTCGAACCCGCACTCTCGGTATAATAGTTATTAATAATTACAGAACTTATTATTTCTACCCACTCCACACAGGGAGGTAAAGGGCTACACACGGGACCCAGGAGTAATGCGTTCGGGTTGACGGGTAGCACTCGGGGTGGCTTTGACGGTGGCACGCGCTAGTTCTCATGGGGCCCACGTCCTGGTTGGCAGACCAGGGATGCCGAAGTCTACTGCTACGTCGGTGATTCCTGGTTAGGCGGTCTCGGGGGTGGAGACGTGCTGGTCGGTCTCACGAAAGGCGAGGCGGCCACCTCGGGAGTGGTCGTCGGGTGCCGTCCATGAACTGGAACCACTATTCTGTTGCGCGCGACCCGGCAAGAATTGTTGCTACTGTCAGCCCCGATGTCAGAATGATGCGAGACTAGCGGCATTGGAAATCTCTCTCGAGGAGCTTCGATCCCAGGCTAGACCTGGAATTCTGAATGATCTTGGCTGGCCGCTGGCAAATTTGGAGTATGCTGGTTCACAGGTCTGGGACTGACAGGGCTGACGGTGAAGTTTCCTGAGAACTGGTGTGGACCGTGGAATAGATGGTGGATCTGGGTGTTACACCCTTCATGAAACTTATGGAGCGTGAAGTAAGAAAAACGAGGCTATTTTTTATAAAGCAGTTTATGGAGGTATGGATTTTTTCCTCACTGGTTGCTACCGCAATCGTGTTTCACTAGGGAGATCTCTCCCCTTTCCAAGCCCCACTTCGGGACTTGACCAGCTCAAAGTCATGGTCCCGAAGGGGTGAGATACATGGGAAGTAATCCCTAGATATAGTTTTCACCATCGTAGATTTCCCTTTTGAAGAAGAAGCACAGCGAGCTCTGTAGAGACGATCCCGGTTCTATCCATCTTCATGGATATGTCTCGGGATCCTTTTGCTCGCTCGAGCTCCTATGGTCTCCTCCCTGACTTTCTTTGACCTCCTTTCTGGTCGATTTCAAAACCCCCGATTCTTTTCCAAATTTTTATCACCCTCGGATCTCCAGGAACTCGCTTCCTTATAGCGTGGTCCCCGGACGATCTCCTTCAAAGGGTGAATATTAACGTCTGTATAGTCTGGTGATAGCCTAATATCTCATCTCAGGATCGAGACGGTGGCAGCCCTTGGGTCATGGGAGTCCCTTGTAGGCTAGTCCTCGGGGTGTCCGTGCCCGATTCAGGCCATAAGTTGATTATCACCCCCATGCACACCTTTGGATGTTGCCGCCTTTGTCCTATTTGAGGGGAACTTTGGCCGATTCGCAGGGCTGGTTGTCCCGAGCCATCTGAGCTATCCGAGCCACTCAATCTGGCCGATCTACTTATCCACCCGAGCTATCTGAGCCACCTGACCTGGCCGATCTACCCAACATACCCAAGCTACCCGAGCTAGTCGAACCACTTGAGCTATTTGAGCCACTCGACCTGGCCGATCTACCCAACATACCCGAGCTACCCGTGTTAGCCGAACCACCCGAGCTATCTGAGCTATCCAACCTAGGTGTCCAAGCTCGCCCCTCCCCTGTGATGAGAAAGGTAGTATGGATCTAGAGGGGGTGAATAGATCATTCCCTTTAAAATGACTAGCTTAAAAAAACACTAGCTATGCTCAGATTCATAGAAGACAGATTAGGAAACTAGATAACAAGCCTAGATCATTTTATCAAATAGACACACTTGCAAACATGATAGGCGCACCCACAGTGAGAACAGTAAGACTGGACTGGTATGAGGCGGAGGACTAGCCCAAGGACTTCCTCACGCAAGGAGAATCACCTTTTGATATACCAAGTCTAGACGAAGAATGAGGTAGAGGATATGGAATTCAAGCACACAACACAGAGATTTTTTTGGTTGTTCGATTGCTTTCAGCAATCTACGTCCACCCCTTACTTAAACCAAGTGAGGCTTCCTTGCACACGCAAGCACGGAACACGTCCGCTACACCAGCTGATCACATAGCTTGACTCCAGAGGAATAGCATTTACATGAAACATCGTCACATTGTATTTGATCATCATCAAAATTCCTTAAAGCGAAGTTACGCATGGGGTTCAATAATTTTCTTATTATCTTTGCCTATTTAATAAGGCTCCACCCCTTGACCAAATATCAAGGATTGGTCGTTTCTTACTTGCTTCAAGCAAGGTTGAGCCTAAGAGCAAATCTAACTTATTTTCTTATTTTAGTATGCGCATAAGTGGATTGCAATGCCCCAGATTCCAGAGCTCACTGATTTCCCTATTCTCTTTCCCTTGCATTCTTATATCAGACCGTTAGGGTCATCTGGTGACCAGTTTGCGATCGTATTCCTCACCTGAGGACCAGAATTTACAGGTTCCTTATTCCTTCCCCTTTGCGGTCTTTTGTTAGACCGCTATGCTCTTCTTGACGGTCAAGTGGCGACCGTATTCCTTATCCGAGAGCCAAAAGACACAGTTTTCCTATGCCCTCTTCCTCTGGCGGTTTGTCGCCAGACCGTTAAGCGATCTTGGCGGTCCTTTGATGGACCGTTTTTCAATCTGAGAACCCTGTTAAGTCTAAACATTCAAGCCAAAGCAAACATTCTCACAACAATTCTTTCAATCAATCCTTTCATTCATTCATTCAAGGTTTAAAATACATCATTCTCTCAGTCAATCTTAGTACATCGTGATCATGAATTCAAAGTACATTCGATATCACATCCGCGCGAGGCCAAATCTTGTGTAGTGCTTTCACGTAAGCTCGTTAGCTCTCGTCATCCTCTGTCACCTCTGCCTGCAAGGTACAGACTGGGCTGATCTCCCACATGGTCAGAGTGCTCCACAATGCCTACTCATCCTCCTCGGTCCCCATCTTCCTAGCTTGAACGGGAGGGATGTGTGATAGTGCTGAAACCATGGTGCGGGGAAGTCCAACTTGTAAGTAGCACCGGTGGGGATTGTAGAGTGCCAAGGTAGTGTTCCCCAGTAGTTGGAGGTCCAGTCCCAGTCCCAGTCGTCGGGGTAGTCTAAGTGTAGTGCCCTGCAAGGCCCGTGGTCATATCACAAACTTATCAGTGGCAAGGTGTTGAGGAAGAGTCGCCAATCATCCCTTGTCTTCTTATCCGTGGTCCAGCATTCAACCTATTGAGGAAACCCAGATCCACCTCTAATGAAGAAGTGTGGGTGGCTCCCGAATATGTGGCTTGCTGATGGCACATCCTCCTTGGGTAGAAACTTCAATCTAATCCCCATCCAACACTCAAGCACTATCATAGACCCAAAGAGATGACCCCCAAGAGAAGCTGAACTAAGGCCTTCATAAAGGTATGAAAGGATGGCTAAAATCTTCTAGCCTCGTCCAAAGTCATGATCTAGACGATCGATACGCCCTCGACGACAAACCATGCAGGGGAGCGAGGGGCCATGCTTATTCCTCACTTTTTGCTATTTAATTCAGAAAAACCAAAAGCAAGCCGGGCGGCTGTGGCATAGCGTACCGCCAGGGTCGCACCAGACCGGCGGTTGGTAGGAGTAACCGTGCATATCAAGTTAGGGATACAAAATACTTTAGATAAATGTAGGATACAAAGCCATGTCTACATATTTCAGAGGTATACGAAAATGTCCCTGGATGCTGCCATGGCCGTCGCCGCGATCGCCCTCCGCAGGAGCCCCGCGCTCCCCCTGGACGGTCAGGCCAACCCCTCCCTCTGTCACCACCTTTCTTCTCTGCCCGCCGGTGGCTCCCGGAGGCGTACCGCCAGCGTCGCGGTGAGGTGGACGCCCGCCACCTGTTCGGCGGTCCGGATGGAGGCGGCTACCGTGGCGGCGGGGGACTCCAAGGTCGAGATCACCCAGCCGCGGCCGGATTCGTTCGGCAGGTTCGGGAGGTTCGGCGGGAAGTACGTGCCCGAGACGCTGATGTACGCCCTGACCGAGCTGGAGGAGGCCTTCCATTCTCTCAGCAAGGACGAAGGCTTCCTGGTGGGGTTCGCCGTCCTGCTTCGCTCGTGAAATGTCGAGTTATTTCTGTTCTTTTAGAAAGGTTTTGATTAGTTAGTGTGTGCTCGATTGCAAATTTTGGTTGGCAGGCCACGAATTTTGTTCATAAGTAGGTGGTTCAGATGCATGATAGTAATAATCGGCGTGTACCGAAGTGTTTGGTCCTGATGTTTTGAGTTATATTCCCGTTTCCTTTTAAATCCCTTTCTTTGATTTCTACGGACGATTATTTAGGATTGTGGATAATATCATCCTTTCCTGCTGTTCTTTCCTTCTTAAAAGAACTGTGAAGTCCCCAAAATAAAATGGAAAAGAGGGTCAGAACTTAGTGTGGTTACTGCGAAGGGATTGTTTCTGGTGTTTAATGACTTGTCATGTTCTGATGGTTCGTGTAGTGTTATTGTTTGTATAATTTGTGGGATAATTTTTAGGTTTGATTATTTTCTTAGTGCAGTTTGGATTTTGAGTTAAAATTTTAACCTCTAATTAATATGGTATCGGAGTCTTATTTACCTACTGAATTTATGTGGACACTTAACACTACTCGTGATGCACCCTAAATCATTTAGTTAGGTGTGAAATAGGATGCCATGATTTAGTGTCACATCGAAAATCTATGAGAGTCTCTACTCTATTGTACATGAAACCCTACTCTATACGTGCTAGTAAAGTGAGAATTTACAAAAAAAAAAAGGAAGAAAAAAATTGTTATTTTCTCTCTCTCTCTTGTTAATACACCTCCCTTGGGAACGATCATCAAAAGGTCCCACCGGAATTCTCTAACAAACCTACGTTCGACCCTCGTCATCATCGGCGGAACCAGTCGACCTCTACTTTTAACTTGGACCTTCCAGCCTTGTTAATAAATATATCCTTTTTTGCTTCGACATGTAACCCATGCCGATAAACAAACCTATGTTCGACTCTCGTCACCATCGGCGAGGTCGATCGATCTCTACCTAAAACTTGGACCTTTCGTCCTTGTTAACAAATATATCCTTTTTTACCTCCACATGTAACCCATTCCGATGAACAAACCTATGTTCGACCATCATCATCATCGGTGAGATCGGTCGATCTCTACCTTTAACTTGGACCTTCTGTCCCAGTTAACGAATATATCTTTTTTGTTTCGACATGTAACCCATGCCGATGAACCAACCTACGTTCGACCATCGTCACCATCGGTGAGACTGGTCGACCTCTACCATTAACTTGGACCTTCCATCCTTGTTAATGAATATATCCCTTTGCTTCGGCGCGTAACCCACGTCGATGAACAAACCTATGCTCGACCCTCGTCATCATCGGTGAGACTGGTCGACCTCTACCTTTAACTTGGACCTTCTGTCCTGGTTAACGAATATATCCTTTTTGCTTCGACATGTAACCCATGCTGATGAACCAACCTATGCTCGACCCTCGTCATCATCGGTGAGACTGGTCGACCTCTACCTTTAACTTGGACCTTCCGTCCTGGTTAACAAATATATCATTTTGCTTCGACATGTAACCCATGCCGATTAACCAACCTACGTTCGACCATCGTCACCATCGGTGAGACTAGTCGACCCCTACCTTTAACTTGGACCTTCCATCCTTGTTAATGAATATATCCCTTTGCTTCGGCGTGTAACCCACGTTGATGAATAAACCTATGCTCGACCCTCATCATCATCGGCGAGATCGGTCGATCTCTACCTTTAACTTGGACCTTCTGTCCCTATTAATGGGTATATCCCTCTTTGCTTCGACATGTAACCCATGC
The DNA here is from genome assembly GCA_024336825.1 of Amorphophallus titanum. Lineage (NCBI taxonomy): Eukaryota > Viridiplantae > Streptophyta > Magnoliopsida > Alismatales > Araceae > Amorphophallus > Amorphophallus titanum. The sequence goes on along the minus strand of JANBPO010005112.1, from coordinate 2,029,711 downwards.
CGATGAACAAACCTATGTTCGACCCCCGTCATCATTGGCGAGATCGGTCGACCTTTATCTCTCGACTTGGGCCTTCCGTCCCGGTCGAAAATCATATCATTTGCTTCGACATTTAACCCATGTTGACGAATTAAGCCAAGGTTCGACCCTTGCCATCATCGACAAGGCCAGTCGGCATTCTGACAGGCAAGCTCTCCGGAGTCCCAGCTCCTTTTCACTGATTAATGATAGGTTATCGTTATATGCGACGATCTTGACCCAACTCTTATGACTCAAGGATCATTGTGTGTAGGTCTAGTTGACTATCCTGAGTCTGACGACAGTTCTGTATACTGCCTTGTGCTTCGTAGTACGTATGAAAGGTACGCGTTAGCCTGTCTGTACTTCTATGTTTCTGTGTTGAGTCTTTGTGTCTAGTGAGCCTCCACTAGTCGTAGCCTGATGACACTTCAGTGTGTCGGCCCACCTGGGAGTGGTGGCGGGGTGAGTGCCTGAGAAATGATTTTTAAGCTAGTTTCCACGGGCCCTCTTGCTTTGCGATAGCGTCCTACTGGGGGGGAAAACTAGCTAGAGACCTAGCTCAAGGCATTGGGCTTGTGTATGTACACGTGGTCAGGGGCATTTGGATGAGCATCGATGGGCGTGACCCTGACTAGTCACTCAGTTACTGTTGTTCATTGTACTTGACACAATGTAAGACGTCAGTGGACGCATCTGGCTTTACTTCTAGTGAGGAGGTGCTTCTGTCACATGACACATGACTTGTGGTTTTGTGACCGATTCTCTGTCATTATTGGCGTAGTGCTTTGGGTAGCCTGTGTCTGGCTTTACCGTGGCTTGTGTAGCATACACGATGGTAAGGTCATGTGTGCTCCGGTGTTTTAGGTGTGTTTCCCACGTCCGAGAGGTCATGATGTGGAGCATACACGTCTGTTGTAGCAGGGCATGTTCTGGCAATGTAATCGGGGTTTCTTGAGATTAGTTTGGCAACTCCCTACCGGGTGTGTGGGAAGTTGTGTCTTTCCTGATTAGGAGTAGTTTAGAGGGCCGAGGTCTTATCGGCTGTCATGGTTTGTTCTGTACGACTTTCCTGTTTACTTCCGTTGTTGTTACTCCTACTCCTGCTTACTGCTGTTGCTCTTGTTGTTGTTACTACTGTTACCATTTTGGTTTCTTGGTGGGGATCTGCGGGACCCCTACTGAGCCAGTGACACGAGGCTCACCCTTGAATTTTTAGGTTTGGCTGCTCTTCTTCCTTGTGGTCTGGAGGTGCGGTGTGTGGTTCGTAGTTGCCAGCTTTGCTAGTGTCGGGCTTCTCCCGACTTGAGGGTACGTTTCCTTTTCTGTTAGACTGTACTTATCTTTAGTTGGACTAGACTCTGTTAGCTGTTCTAGCTATTAGTTTAAATTTGTTATAAAAATATAATTTTATTTATACTATTTTAGCAATCTTGATCAAATATAGTAATTGATTATTGTCTTATTTAGAAGTTCAATGTATTCCTATACACCTCCATACACTCCTTTTATCCCTTCGGAGCTTAATGACAATGAAGTACTCAGAATAAGAAGAACAGAGACATAGCATATCTAGGAAATGGGCCAATCAAGCATGTAACAAGCACATCATGTAGATAATTCCATGTAGGAATTTAATAACCTGTAACATAGAGAAGAAGAATGAAATGAATCAAGTGGATGAAATGTCGTAGACATCATGCTAGTCATGCACTCAGTGCAATGCCTCACCATGTCATTACAACTCTCCGGGTCACTAGTACTTTTCGGGCGCTCCTCCGAGGACCAGATCGAGTCCTTAAGATGCATTGACATTGATTTATTAGATCCAAGATCCAAAGTAATATCTAGACATTCACTAGAATCAGCCACAAATTTCAATGTCAAGCTATGTAACTTATCTTCTAGGACCAAGTAATATTTCAATAACTAAATGAAGAGCCATAGGATTGTGGCTTGTAAGAGTCAGGAATGCACTTCAAGATTTTGATTGCAGCACTTGCCATCCATGGCCCGGCTACCAAGGCACACAAGAAATATGTGGAAAACGAGTTCCTGGATGAGTTGCGATCATATAAGGGCCGCAACAAGGTAAAAAATGGTCTATCATGGACCGCACCAGGTGATACTGGGCCAAAGGGACAACCCAGCGTCCAAGGATGAAAACGGTCCTTCATGGGCTGCAAGAAGGAAAAGGCGATCCTAGGCGGGCCGTTTATCAAAGGAAAATGGTCCACCGTGGGCCGTTTAGAGCATAAGGGTCCCTGGCCTAATTAAGAGGAAACGATCTCAATTGGGCACCTTGAAGGATAAAAATGGTCCAGTGGCGACCGCAATCAGTCTGGCCCAATTAGATTAAAGTAATGTATTTAAAAGGGCTCCAGGCCTGCTCGAGACATGGTGGGATCGAACCATAGTCCAGCCCACACCTCTCAGGTCGAGTCTAGAGGCCATAGGTTGACTCTATCAAGGCTAGGTCGACCCACAACCAAGGAAGGTTGACTCGCAAGACCTGGCACTCAGCCAGTTGAAAGCGGTCATGAACAGGGCCGCTCAAGGGTTCAAGCGATCGTACCGGGGCCGCATAATGACTAAAATGGTCCCACAAGGGCCGCAATTAGGAACAGAGGTAATCCTGATTCTGGGCTACAAAATCACGCGATTCGATCGAGTCGATATGTGCAGGATTTGGGGGTACAACCTGCCCGACATCCTAGTGGGAATCCCAAGCTCACGGGGGCTGACAACGGTCTCATAATAGAGGTCCTAGTCCAATGAAAGGAATATCTGGTGGAGAGTCCCAGCTATTATCAAATTTAGGGGCTAATGAACCATCCGAAAATGATAGGACGGTGACGCGGGTCCACCTCGACTACGCGCTCGACCGCCTGCTGTGCAACCTCGCCCCGATACTTGACAGGCTTTGCTTATTGTTATCTCATGAAAGCATATCGTACGCTTTGCCGTTCATCGTACGATACGAGGGAGGCACGCAGGCCCGGAGAGAAGAGGCGCGTGCGGATGGGCACCTGGCTTCAACATTTCTTCGGCGGGGAGCAGAAGTACGAAGACTTCCCCACTGTGGCACCGACAGTTGTGAAGCGGAAGAAGAGGGTTCGACGACAGGCCGCCTTTCCGTCCGCCTTGAAGGGAGGGCAACAGGGAGGCCCGAACCCGACTCGTGTCGATGCAGTCACACACTATGCTGCATATTTGACCTATTGGCTTTGTTCTTTCACTCTTCCACAAGGTGACGAGAGCATAATCAAGGCGGAGGCCATCTACCCCGCCTGTCTGATGGCTTGGGGGACGAAGTTGTCCCTTTGTCCGGTAGCTTTATGCTTGATTTACAAGATGCTGGGAGACTTACACATGAACCGTCTTCTCAGGAATTTGCGGACCGTCGGTCCGTTACATTTCTTTAATGCTTGGCTCTGCACCCTGTTCCCGGAAGCTGCTCCTCGGGCGTTACGGTCATCTCGTCCCGTCCCCAGAATGATAGAATTTACAAGTGCTGAACCGTCTTCAACGGCGGAGCAACTATTCGCCATTCGGGGCAAGCTGACCAAGGTCCCGATAGACTCGCCCGGAATTCTGTATTTCTGGAGCCTAGCGGCTCATTCCAGTCCACTCGTGAACAGGATGCGACAGTGCCGTCTATTTGAAACAGAGGAGTATATTCACCCGATCTCTGGCATCAAGTGCACAAGGCCGATCTTGGAGTCGGAACTGGTTGATTGGGCGCTTGCTATTAGACCAAGCGTCTTTGTCTTCAGGAAGAGCGGCATATTGTGGCTGGAGCCGTATTATCCTTTCCAGTTCAGTCGGAACTTTGGCTATGACTAGCATATTCCTTTCTCTTCAACACAGTTTGCATTGCCGAACAGGCACCGAGCCGGCCAGGTGGCCAATGACGAGGCTCGTGCGTGGTGGGACTACTTCCACCGTCGGGAGGATGCATCATTCAGGGTTCCGCCTCCTGCTCGCTTCCCTCGCGTCACCCCTGAATACATCAAGTGGTGGAATGCACGGATGGGATTTTATAGATATTTTCGCCCAGAATGCTGGTCCGTTGCTGAACGCAGATTTCTGGATTCCCAGCCAGAGCCAATCCTTGACATAGAACCTTCTTATCTGAAGAAGTTGAAGTCCTGAACCACCATAGAGGTAATGGCTTATTTGGAGGTTTGGAAGACTGTGAAGGGCCGCTCATCCAAGACCGATCCGAAGTTGCCAAAGATCAGGAAAGATGACTATGTAATGACCCTTTGAGGGTTGTGCCGCGTGAGTAGTGAACAGGTGGCCCTTCAGCAAATCCCTTTGTCAGTGGAGGAGCCCATTCCGTCGGTGGTTGACTGGGGTCCAAAGACCGATAGTTTGCATCCTTACATGACTTTCATCTGAGGGGAGGATAGGTAGGACAGACTATGCAGTAATACCCCCTGGCTATTTGCATTGCTCCGATCTCACAGGCTATCAGTTGGCAGCCCGAGAGGGGCTATTCTGGACCATCCCCTCCTAATTTCCTTTAAGTATGCTGATGGATGGGGGCTGGACCATCTGAATTTGTATTATCATCTATCTTCTCGTGGCCATGAGGACTTGGCATCGCTGGTCGAGAAGAGTGAGAAGATTGGAGATGTCTGTTGTCTTGTTTGCAAGGTGGCCTCTAGAGACGAAATGCCTTCGCTATTTTATTGGCCTCTTTCCCCTTTGTACACAGGGCCGGCAGGTATATTTCATTTCTTCACTTCAGCTTTGAACTATTGCCTTCACCTTTCAGCATGTGTCTTTCTCACCCTTGTGCTTGTACAGTCCAACTCTCTTTGGAGGAGACTCGGCATTTTAGGGAGTTGATAATTAAGGCCCAGAAGCCAACATACTTTGGGATCCCCGAGCCGGCCCCGACTATGACACCATTGCCTCCTGGTGACTCGCAGAAGCGGACCAAGTCCCAAGTGAGAGAGGCCGTTAGCAAGGCCAGACAGGCAGTGACCCGGGCGATATGGGCACGTTGGAGGAAGGCTGCGGAACAGGAACCAGCAATCGTCCCTCCTCCGGTTGTCTCCTTCGAAGAATTTGAGGCTTCTCATGTGCAGGAGCCTGAAGTTAAAGGTATATTCTCCATTCTTATGTGGTTTATTTGCTTATTCTGGCCGCTTTGGCTGATTCTTCTTTATAGTTGCTGGCACCGTTGCTGCAGTCGTCGGACTGGAGGCAGTAACTGGTGCCGTGACCAGAGAAAGGGCAGGGGAAATTCCCATAGCCCCTGTGGAGGGAGATCTACCTTCCCCGACGCCCAGTCGGGAAATGGAAGGTAATTTGGAACTTGTTCATAGGGTTTCCAAGACCCACCATGCTTTCAGTTGGCTTGACTATTTCTTGCTTTCAAATTTTAGTTGAAATGTAACCGACACTGCTCCCCGAATCTGAGGCTGTGAAGGGAGTTGTTACTAGAGAGCAAGCCATTTCAGGGGGTAAGCCTGCTCTAGAGATTCGTTCAACTAGCGCTCCCAGTGTGGGATCAGCCGAGGAAGTCCCTGCTGAGGGAGATGTTCCTATCAATGAGGTGTCTACTCTGATGGTGTACCGCCAGGAACGAGTAGAGGGCTCTTCCTCTTCCGAGCAGGTCGATTACGGTGGTGACTCCAGTGACGAGGAGTTCCCACCTGCTGAGATAGAGACTGAAGATGCCGAGGCATCTTCAGCCTATGAAAGCGATCACGTAACCTTCAGTCCACCCTGGTTGGCATGGAGTGGGTTCGGGCCATCAGGTCCACTTGTAGGTGAAGGGGCTGGATCCACAGAAGCCGCCCTTGGAAGCTTGAGCTTAGTGCCAATCGAGGTGAGGAATCCTCCATTATTTTCACTTTACAGCTCTTCCCATCATTTTTATATCAGCTAGCTGATATACTTATTCATGTTGCAGACTGAGGTGATACTGCCAACCATAACGGTGCAGATACCTCTCCCAGCTTTAGGTGTGGGTCAACCAACACTCCTGCTAGTCTTGCGGCCTATCGCTCTGCGATTTCCCAAGGATTATACTGTGGCAGTAGGCATGGATTTAGCTAGAACAATTCTGGGGGTTGGCAAATCGATAGAAGCCATGGAATCTCAGCCACTTGATGCTGACAAAGAGGCCCCCCCAAGAGAAGAGTTGGCCTCCCGAGATAGAAGCGAGGGAAATCGTGGAAGGAGAAGCTGGGGCTTCTAGGGCCTTGGCCCTTGTTAGTGATATTGCCTTTACGGAGGTTAGCTGGGCTGAGTGCGAGGAGCAAGTGTCCTCGACCATTGAGGCTCCTGGTGCAGCTCCACCACGAGAGGCTGGCAAGGAGGTTGCTATTGTCGAGACCCCGCCTGCCATATCAGCTGCTGGGGTTGACTCTAGTGTAGATGCCCTGCAAATTATGCCATCATCATCTTCTGAGGTGAGGGACGATATATGGGCTGCCGTGGATAGTAGGGTGGATTTCCACATGCATAGTATTTCTTCGTTCTTGCTAACCCTAGCCGAGCTCGCCGGAGTTCGGGCATGGCGACCTTAGCGCAGTTCACCAGAAACCACTTTGTATTGAGTGGCCCCGCGATAGACCGTTCGGTCTAGGATGGCGGCTAGTTCTAGACCATTCATAGTTTGCATGTTTTGAAACCGTCGTGATCAGAGCGGCTACCTCCAGATCGAGCATCTATCCCCGTGGCCCTCTATAGACAGCTCATACCCCGACTGGCCCCTAGCCTTTAGGGATTGAATGGCCTATCGACTGACCACTGTACACTTATTTTTCGATGATTCTAGCCTTCAATTCTTGTAATGGTTGGAACTCTCCGCTGGATACTCCTTCTGTCAGACTAGGAACTCCATTATGAGACCTCCGTCAGTCCCCACGAGCCTGGGATTCCCACTAGGACGTCGGGCAGGTTGTACCTCAAGTCCCGCATCTGTTGACTCGAGTGAATCGCTTGGATTACCTAGTTTTAGCCACGAGTGATGTTGGACTGTCTGAGTCTTTAAGCGGCCAGATCTAGACCGTGTGACTCGTAGGACGGCCAAATATGAACCGTGTAATTTGTAATCAGAACGGCTAGTTATGGACCGTAGTTATCATGTGAGCGGCCCATAACAGACCGTTCAGTTCCTGAGTGGCCCAATTTGGCCTGCTTATCTTCGTCTTGGGCTTCGAATCTTTTCTATTATGAACGGCCCAGAAAGGACCATCCATATCTGTTAAAAGGCCCATTTTTGACCGTTCTGTAACCGAAGTAGCCCATAATGGACCGTTCATCTTTGGCTTCTGTTAGGCTATTCTTCAGCCCAATCCTTTTAGAGCAGTCCAGTGAGAGATCGTGTACCTTCCAGCTTTCCAAAAATTGATGATTTCATGGTTTTGATTTGTGTGAGCTGCCCTAGCCTATCCAGTCTATGGTACCTCGAGTTGGGACCTATTGTTAGGACTATTGATGGCTTTATCAATCCTAAGTCATTCCTTTGAATGACCTTTCCTCTCAATTAAAGAGCTTATTGTTTGGAATCTCAAGGAAATCAATATTTATACGTACTTTACCTTGATTACATGAACTTGATCTTGGAACTCTTGGCCATTATTATTCGTGGATGTCTAGATTTTATGGGATCTATGATCCAAGCAAATCAATGCCAAGGCAAACACATTAAGGGCCCAATTTGGTCCTGAGAGGTGCACCCGAAAAGTACAAGATCCCTAGGGAGGTGAATGACTAGGTGTGACATTGTCACCGAGTACTAGCTAGCGTGTTGAGTCTACGACATTCCACATTCTCGGTAAAAATTATTTTCTCGATCCTCGAAACACGCTTGCGCACTGGTACCATCCCGAAGTAGGAGAATGCTACGGTTTGCCCTACACAGGGTTCCGCAAGTCCGTCGGGGAAAAACACGCGTAAACCGCTAAACGCGCTTCGGGACTCCCGAAAGTGATCCGAAACTCACGGATCTTGATCCGAAAAATGTCTGAAAAAAAATCCAGGACATTACAGCCCTCCGCTCTTAAACAAATTTCATCCTCAAAATTTAAAACAAAGTACAGGGAAAAAGGGGAGGAGACTTACTCAAACAAATAAGGGAACCGCTGACGCATCTCGTCCTCTCGCTCCCAAGACGCCTCACTACCAGAGTGCCACTACCAAACCACCTTAACTAGGGGAATAAGCTTATTCTGCAGGTGCTGCTCTCGCCGATCCTCAATACGAATGGGGTACTCCGGAAGAGACAGAACGGGAGCTACCTCGGGCCACACAGAGTCCTCCAAAATATGAGAGTCACCGGGCATGTACTTCTGCGACATCGAGACATGAAATACATCATGTACCGCTGCTAACTCCGGGGGTAGCTGCAACCGATACGCAACCTCGCCAATGCGCTCTACAATGGAAAAAGGGCCAACATAGCGGGGACTCAACTTCCCACGCTGGCCAAAGCGCATTCCCCCCTTCATAGGAGAAACCCTAAAAAACACCCGATCACCAACAGCGAAACTGAGGGGCTGCCTCCTTCGATCGACATAACACTGCTACACCAACTCTGGTCCCGTCATGACATGCTCACCAATCTCGAACCAATCAAGTGGAGTATGACACGGTCGCCCGTACAAAGCCTCATACGGAGCCATACCAATGCTCGAATGATAGCTATTGTTATAGGCGAACTCTACTAATGGTAAGTGGTTAATCCAACTCCCCTGCCACTCCAGGCAACATGACCTCAACATATCCTCCAACGTCTGAATGGTCCTCTCCGATTGACTATTCGACTGAGGATGGTAAGCAGAGCTAAAAGCCAACTCAGTGCCTAGAGCTATCTGGAAACTCCTCCAGAATCCAGAAGTGAAATGCGGATCTCGATCAGAAACAATGAAAATAGGAATTCCATGCAAAGGCATGATCCGCTCCACATACAAATGTGCCAGCTTGGGCACGCTCCTGCTGACTCTGATCGGTCACAACTGAGCCGTCTTCATTAGCCTATCCACCAATAACCAAATGCTGTCATGCCCACTCGGAGTCCTCGATAATCCCACCATAAAATCCATGGTCACGTGGTCCCATTTCCACGTGGGAACCTCCAAGGGCTGAAGCGTACCTCCAGGGAAGTCCACACACATTCACCATTTTTCCGAAGCTTTGGGTACCAAAACGACATTCGCGAGCCACGTCATGTATAGGACTAGATGGAATAGACCAGTCTCCTTCCCCTTAGCGAGTTGCTCCTTGATGATCGTCTGTTTCTCCAGGGCATGCTTTCTCCGACGCTGTTGGACGGGTTTCACTGTGGGGTCGAGGTTGAGCTTGTGCATTGCAATCTCTCTGGGAATTCCAGGAAGTTGCTCATTAGACCACGCGAAGACACGAATGTACTCAGAAAGGAAATTTTTAAATTGCTCCTAAACATTAGACAGGAGATCTGCTCCGATCTTGACTCCTAAGGTAGGGTTATCCTTTAGGAAGACTGTTAACAACTTGCCACCAGGCTCAGATGTTGTCGGTCCTTCCTCGGTTCCCCTGATCCCCTTGTTCTTCCCTTCTGGCCTTAGGGCTTCGACTGAGATATTATAGCACCTTCTAGCTAGTGCCTGGTTACCTCAGACTTTCCCCACGTCATTTTTGGTGGAAAACTTCATTTTCTGGTGATAGGTGGAGGGCACCGCCGTCGTCCGGCTGAGGATGCCTCTGTCGAAGATAGCATTGTATGCCGTCATTCCCTTGACCATAATGAAGTCTACCATAACCGTGACAGTTTTGGGCGGGGTGTCAATGGTAGCTGGCAGGCTTAGGGCTCCCTCGGGATAGGTTGCCAGGCCATTGAACCCACAAGGTAGGGTTCGAATTGGGCGGAGTCTAGATGGATTCTCACCCATCTTGTGGAAATAATCGTAGGAAAGTACAGCAGGGGCACTACCATTGTCGACTAATATCTTGCCCACGTTACAATGGTTTATAGTGGCTAATACAACTAGTGCATCGTCGTGCGTGGTTGTTAACCCTTCCAGGTCCCGGTTGAAGAATACCAGGGCCTGCGGTTCACTCGCCGGCGAGGCCTTAGGGGGCTCGGAAGCTCGACTCACCCGCTCGGCATGACGCTTCCTTCCTTGGCTACTATCTCCTCCTGATGCAGCTCCTCCAGCAATGACATTGATGTGGACCGCGCAGGGAATGTTGTCGATTTCCTTGGGGGCGCCACGATCCTCCTTCTGCCCAGAAACATATCGGGATAGGTGCCCCTGGCAGACGAGACGCTCGATCTCATCTTGGAGCTAGTGGCAGTCACCAGTGTGGTGCCCATGGTCACTGTGGAAGAGGTAGTGCTTGCGGCGGTTGCGATGCTTCGCCTTCATATGCTCGGGTTGGCGGAGAAGGCCCGAGCCTTTGATGTCTTCATAGATCTCATAAACTGGAGCGGTCAAGGGGGTGTACACATGATAGAGAGAGAGAGGGTTACGAAGAGAGAGAGAGAGAGAGAGAGAGAGAGAGAGCGGGAGCTGTGGAGGGGGGGACGACCGCATGGGGCCTGGCAGTCGGTCCGTTATGTTGGAAGGGCTGTTGGCATGCCCGCAGGGGGCCGCACTTGTGCTCGGAGGTGGCCATGCTCGGAACAGCAATCGATAGGGGGTCTCACGGTAGTTGTCGGCACTACAGGTGGTGACCGGAAGGGACACGGCGGTGGCGATGCCAGGGATGGGGAGGGACACTGCTGGCGAGGATCGGATGGCAGCATGCTGGCCGCGGCAGACTACTCACAGGAGATGGTGGTGGGGTCGCGACGTGCTCGAGCACGGGTTGATGGGTGCGTACTGTGTACATGGGAACAAGGAGACAACCGTGGCGAGCTGCTCAACTGATGGATCATTGTCGGCATGCTCGGGCCAGTGGCCCTCCTCCATGCATCTATAGACGTCAACCAGCAGCCGCTACACAAGGGGTGTGGTGGAGATCCACTAGCAGAGGAAAAGGAGCACGGAGGATGACACCTGTGGGTGATGTATACTAGCGATGCCAAGCCAGTTAGGTTGCAACAGTGGGAATACGAGACTGCGACCAGTGATGGCTTCTGCATGGTGGGTTTGGAATGGGAGGGATGGTGGGGTTTGTTCCTGGGGGAGGTGACGGTAGAGAGGGGAGCAAGAAGAGAGGTGCAAGGGTGAGGAAGGTTGATCAAAGGGTGCAGCAGGGCTTATCGTGGGAGGGCCGCCGTGATGGAGAGTAGGCAGGCAACGTCCGTGGGTAGCGGCCTCACATGGGTAGCTGTGGAAGGGTTCATGCGCATGGGCTGGGGTGGGTAGCGCGTACCGCGGGTGGCGACATTGGACTCTACATGGTTGGTAGGGGAACAACGTGGGAGGGGGGTGAGGTGAAGAGGGGAGGGGGAGGCCATCGCGAGCGGGGCAGGTGGGAGGTGTAGATGGGGCCGACGGGGGTTCTGTGCAGTGGATAGGGGGGAGGCAGGCGGCTAGTGGCGTCACGGGGGTGTTGTTTATGTGGGTGGGGCGACACCGAATGCGGGACCAAAAGCCCTATTTTGCGGAGGGTGTTGATCTGCCAGATGTGGCACCGGCATGCTGGGGGGATGGACGGCGAGGGGTCGGACGTTCATGGATGGCCAGGGTGGCTATTTGGTGGGCTGTGAGGGTGGAACATGGGAGCTCGTCGGCAGCCATGCTAGTGCTGGGGTCGTAGCAGCGAAAGGGAGAGGGAGAGCAGGTGTGGCCCGCATGGGAGGGGGGAGGGTTCCTGTGCATGGGAGCACGCGTGTGAGCCGAATACCCTTGGCTCATTGCCAATTTCTCAATCACGTAGATCTGCACACTTCTCTTGTTAGGGACGAGTAGTGAGCTTGTGATAGAGTTGGTTGCGTCCTCACCTAGAGTCTCAGGTTCACATCAAATCGGTACCGAGTCCGCATCCCATCCTGCATCAAATTGGTATCAGAGCGAGTTTGAGTCTAGGGTAGTCCTTGTCTAAAAAAAAAAAGTCTTGAGTCTAAGGTCGTCTTGTCCTAGGTTTGTATTTCATCCCAGTACCCGGTATATCAAAAGGCGTTATTGGAAAGATAGGTTAAGTCTATTTGGAAGGTAGCCTCCTTGCGTGAGATTGGTCTTTGGATTGATATCTCCGCCACGTACTGGATATTGGTTAGAGTCTGGAGTTGTCTAGCATTCATTTAGCTCCACCACATGTCCACCATGTAACATTCTTACAGTTTCAAATGGATTCCAAGTCACCCAGGCAATATCACTAGTTGCATGACAGCCATGGGCTTGGCAACCATCCCCTTTACTTCCGTAGGCCCGAAGCCTCGAACTTTTATGGCTCCAAAGTCCCGAGCGACTACCTTAAGTGGGAAGCTGCTATGGACAAATATTTTGAGTGTTACTCGATGTCTGATGCCATGCAATTCTCTTTTGCCAAAGAGAGACTTTTTCACAAAGCTGCCGAGAAGTGGAGAAGCATTGAATGCTTGAGGGAAATTAGGAGACAATGACCCATCGAGTCATGGTGGGAAATGAAGAAGGAGCTTAGGAGGGTCTACCTGTCCCACCCAGTCACCTCCAACCGACCCCACCCAATCACCTCCAACCAAGTGGGTCATAGTCGGAGGCAAAGAGCCCCGCATGTAGAAGAGCCTAGGTCCATAACTAGGCCGAGTGATTATGGGCATGTCCATCACGATATCTCTACTCCAAACCCCACCATTGTCGAACTCTTCAAAATCATTTTGGATAGGGTGGATAGGATGTGTACCCAAATTGACGGATTCCTGCCCGAATTTAGGGAGGTCATAGCCAGTAGCCTCAACTCGGTGCCACCCCAGGGACCTCTTCCCCTCAAGGAGGACATTCCTTCCCCACCTGTGAGAGCTCCTTTGCCCCCACCCTCACCTTCCGATCTTTATTTGGAGCCACCTCATTTAGAGCCGCCTCAGCCAGATCCACCCATACTTCGAATGGGAGAGCTAATCATCGTTGAGCCACTATTTAGCTGGCTCACGATAGGCTTGGTCCATAGAGCACCTTGTTACCCATCCATGGACCCTACGCTACCATTAGTGCCCGTCAACTCATTCCCAGCAAATATGACTTGTCTGTAGCTAAATCACCCATGACGGTCATATAATATGCAATATGTTCTTTAGGAGAACCCTTTCCATTGAATTTGTCAAATTTTGGCAGCTTGCTGATCCATGGGGGTAGCTACTTGGCAGCATGATGAGGTGGGTAAGGTACCCGATATGCATCAAATGTGGTGTATTCTTCCTCACCTCGCTCAACTAGCTTCATTTCAATCATTCTTTCAACTATTAATCTGTTCAAGGTGGTCGGGTCGACCGGCTCTGGATAGAAATGTGCTGGTTGTAGGTACGAAGTGACCAGCATGGTAGCCTATGGTGTAGGGCACAATAATGGCACTGGACGATGCTAGGGCAATGTTGGTGGTAGCAACGACTGAGGCAGGCGTTGTTGGGTAGTAGCTTGGCTATGCTCTACTGGCTGAGGAAGAACACATGGTGGTGGAAGGTCACTCGGGCTAACACTTCCTCTTAATGATTCCGGCTGCACGCCAGGTTGTTTAGATGGTGAAGAAAGCTCCATCTTCTCATTCATTTGCATCTTCAGTAACTCTATTTCTTGTTGATATTTATGCAACAACATCAATATTGATAGGTCTAAAGCTGCCATATTGCAGACACCTTCGGATGTTTTACCCACAGCACCCTCGGGTGGGGCAGATAACATGACTTCTTCTTCTTCAAATGTCACCACATTAGTAGTTAGTGTAGTGACTTCTTCAAAAACCACTTGTTTTCCTTTTCCACTTTCAGAATTTCTTCTGCGGCTTAGCTTCTTTGGGTATTCGACCATGTCCTCTCAGCTAGCCAGACTAATTCTTCTGGCTCTTCTAGCTAAGCATGAGAGCATGGGATGATATAGAACTAACCATGATCACCACCCAAGGATTAGCAATAGGAAAGAGATGCTACAAGAACATAAACCTACTACATACCTTAGGAAATGAGAAGAAATCTGTGGTCAAAGGAAATCGCTACAACGTGATCACACTTAAGGAACGAGATGCGACGAACTTGTGGGAACAGACCTCCTCGCCTTCCAGCCAGTTAGAAGAAGAGGGCCTTACGTTCTTCTTGCTTTCCTCCAAAATAAAGTTAAAACAAGAGATAAAAACCCATTAGATCCATGCATGGAGTATCAATTCTGAATGCATAAAATAGGGGTAAAGATTGAGGGAGAACGCACCAGGGGGAGATTTTAGCTGCTGTGGATGGGTGCAAATAAAAGGTGTGTATGTTGTGATGAGAATAGAACAAATAGGAGGAATTAACACGTAGTATAACTGCTAAAAATGGAGATGCAAAAGTGCAAATTGTGCATGTTGAGGTAAGCTTTGGAAGTGCTGTCTCGGTGAAGCCTTTGTCCTATGTCTACTTATGTATGGACTGTGTTAATTCTTGACCTGATCTTCTCTTGTTTTGACGGTGGCCTGACTTTTGACCCAGTTTGCGTGTTAGAGGCCGTTGTGCACCGTGTTTGGCGTGCCGTGTTTGGCGACGTTGAGCTGTGAAGGTTCAGTTATCGTTTCAGGACACGAGGATGAGTTGAGATTGCTATTCTTGGTGGCTTGTGGTATGGCTCTTAGCATGATAGTTTGCACTATGGTGACTTGTGATCAGCTGTTAGCAGGATCAGTACTCGAGGCGTGGTACATTACTATTCGAGAGTTGTGTTGGCACTGAGAAGTGTGCTGAGATGTGGATGCCGAGTTGTTTGTTTTGCCTTTGTATGTTATGTAGAGTGCATAGTGGAAGCGTGTGGGTTTATTACCCATTGGTCGAGGATCATTGGTTGGAAGATTCTGGCCAGTCAAGAGGATTGTTTCCACAGTGCATCTTTATCTTGGCTATATGTGCCTCGATGCTGTTGGTTGTCGCGTCATAGCTTATGGCATTATGGTTGTTGGCACTGGCAGTTTCGAGAATTGGGGAAATCTATTGGCAAATATGCTGATTGAGTACCTTTTCTTGGTCTGCATTTCTTGGATGTTGTGCTCTCGGGGTGTGATCGTGGTCCTAGAGATGCATTTTTCTGAGAGTTGTTATAGGTCCTTGTTGGTAAGTTGTGCGTGGCTAGTTCCTTTTTAGCCGTGTGTTCAGCTGTAATTATGCCTTATTGTGACCCAACTTACAGTTGTCTCTCGTGGTTCTGTGTTGAGGATGGAGCCAGGATTCTATAGGTGTTGTTGAGGGTGTTTTTTGGTTGTTGGTTGTATTCAGCGTGGTAGAAGTTCCCTTTGAGTCTGAATTTGGCCTTGTGTAGACCGTGATCTTGTCGGTTGGTGGTGCTGTACTATTCTACAGTGGTAGAGTTAGCATGCGACTTGAATCAAATGTAATGTCTGAGTGAGGACTGACATGATTGCGTTTGTGGTCTAGTGTGGTCATTGGCATTCTGTGTGCCAATTTTATTTGTTCGTTGTGGCGCGAAAGCCGATAGTGTGAGCAGTCAGCTGAGATGTTTGTCTTCCTCGTGAAGAGCTGATGCTTATGTTGTTGGTGGTTGTTTTTTGTGGCATGGATCATATATCCTTTCCTTGTGAGACGATAGCGATGTTGCCTTATTTTTAAGGTGCTGGACTTATGTTCCTTGGTGTGTAGTGCTCATTCTGCGGATCGATTTTCCATGAGATCTGGGGCATGATGGGGCCATTTCAGCCTTGTAAGGGTGATGATCGCCTGAGGATTGGTTTCCATGGATTATGGGTTTACGGGTTCTCCCATGGTGGGTTTTGACTGTGCAATTATAGCATAGTCTCCACGTGGCTTGCGAGCCCATGGTGACTCATTTACCGCGTATGTTTAGTGACCGTTGTGGGTCTGATCCACGTGAGTTCTATGATCGTGATCGAGTAGCTTTGTGTAAGTTGGTGTGCCGGTGCCCACTCTTTTTGCTATCCGGTTGGGGGTGGTTCCTTAACACCCCTATTGTGGCATATCATGGGTCATGGTGGTCTGCGTGTTTGTGCACACCTTTCTCAAGGTCCCATGAATTGTGATCGACAGTGTTTTGAGGTAGATTCCTGAGGGACCGTGGATGTGAGAGCTTGGTGGGATTTCGTGAGACCGCAGAGCATCCCAGTGGCCGATCGTGGTGGACCGGGTGGGACTGCCTAGTGTGTACGATGCTCTTTGATAGAGGCGAGACTACTTGAGCGTACATACCTTGGTTGGGATAAGAGTACACTACTGATGGGTGCAGTGGCGAGTACCCCGTGTCAGGTAGCTGGACATGGCCATGCTGACGGACACAGAGGTGTGGATCCTAGTCAGTCCGTGGGTGTGGCGTGTGTGAGTGTCTCCTTTGCTCCTCCCGAGACCAAGTGTAGGTAGTGTGCGCTCATTTGAGATCTTGGCGCAGTATAAGACGTCAATGGATGCATCTGGTCATGTTGTGTATACTTGAGTAGCGGACCCTATGTCGATGAAGGTTGAGTTACCGACAACATTGTCATGGCCTATGTGTTACCCTGTGTGTGGGCAGGGTCCCTCCGCTGGCCTTATCTTGGGACCGATGTTGCCAGTGTGTAGTTGTCCTCCTAAGGGTGGAGGTTGGGCGAGTGTGTGGCCGCATGGCCCTATCAGTGTTTTCGTTGGATTGTCCTACCGTGCCATTGAGAGGTTTCCGGTTGTTAGTAGGACTGTGGATTCACTATGGTTCAGCGATCTCGGCTAGAGGTCGAGGTTCCCTTGTTAGGAATCGGGCTAGCATAGGATTTTTGTGTTTCTTTAGCTAGCCGTTCTTACTGTCCTGACCGTCATTGTTTTATTTCCATTATTATTTCCTATTGTTATTGAGGTTACTACTATTATTGTTATTGGGGATCCGCGGGACCCCTACTGAGCCAATGAGATGAGTCTTTGGTGCGGACACCCGAGCACATGAGCGGTCTGGCTCAGGGAGCCGCCGGTACCACACACGGAGCACCACGCGAGCCACGACAGCGTCCATTTGGCTCGGAGACAGTCTCTAGATTGAAAGGATCATGCGGCCCACTCGAATCATTCTCCTCCTCATTAACCCAAATTTCTTGTTCCATCATCACTTCTTCGTCCTTCCCATCTTCAAAGTGACTCTCCCCACAAGCTGCGGCATCTAGCATGTATACTAGCTAAGCAAGCGACAAAAGGGTGGGAGGCGAGTGTACCTCCACGCTCGGGGCATGGGGAAGACTTCCCGGCTGAGATCTGTAACCCCCGGTACAACAATAATTATTAAGTTACAGAATTAATCCTGCAGTCCACTCCATGCAGGGAGGTAATAGGCAACATGTGGGGTCTGGGAGCACCAATCTTGGGTTGGCGGGCAGCAGTCGGTGGCACTCGGGAGGATGCGGTCGGTCAATTCGGCACTGTTTACTCGAGCCGACAGGATAGCACGTAGGACCCGTTGCTGGTACGGTGACATCCGGGGTGGTGCCTAGCTGCAGCGATGGATGGGGATGCTCCTGGAATGTCCTGGGTCGATCCCCGGGAGCTGCGGTCACCGAAGTGGAGGCAGGCGATGTCTCGGGAATTAATTCCCAACACTGTCTCGCAGCCCTGCTTCAGGTTGGATCTACGTACCTTGACAAGAATGGCCGGTACGCCCAGCCACGATGTCAGATCGTGGCAAAGTTAGTGCCGTTGCGAAGAGAACTCGAATAGATTCGACATACTGGAATTGCAAAAGCATCCAATGGTCTGACAGGAAATGATAGGCTCTACAATCTAGGTGAAGGTTCTACCCTAAAACTCAGAATCCATAGGACAGATTGGAACCAGCCTGATTATGAGCTTTGACCGTGGATCAAACGAAGGAATTAGGGCCTGGGATTTGTATGGTGGGTAGAGGGGAGGGATACGGTGACAAACATAGCTTTTTTGTAGGATTATGATCATGTTAAGTGGGTGGGAAAAATCTCCTACCACAGACTATCACGCTAGTCTATAGACAGGCAGATTGTGAGAGTGACAAACAAGGGGTTGGGACAGGGGTCAAACAAACTTTGATCGGTGTGAAATGTAAACTGGGAATGCAGGGGACATGGGGGAACCAACCCTCAAAATATCCGCTAGATCCAACGGTTGGATCTGGAGTTATGGCCTTCTCTTAAAGCTTCGGGTTTACAGGTCAGAATCTAGGACAGCAGCTCGGAGACGTGGTTGTGGCAGCTTGCTGGTGGCACGAATGGCGGCGGCGGCAGTGGATGTTCACAATAGATAGAGGAAGAAGAGAAGGGGAAGGGAATGGAGAGATATGGGAGATTTAGATCTAGATCTAGAGTAGAGAGGGGGGAGGAGAGGAAGAACACTCAGCTTACGGGTTCCGTAAGCCGTGTCGTTCACTTCTGCGGCTTGGTCGCCGGTCGTCATGTTTTAGGTGCCAACAAGGTTGCGGTGGAAACAGAGATGGAACTAAATGACGCCGCTCAAAGGGTCGCTATTCAAATAAATGACGCCCCTAACAAAGCCGTCATTCCTGATTTTTCATTAATTATCTGATTTCTATTCAAATAAATGACGCCCCTCTGAAGGGCATTAATTAATTTTGAAATTTAAAACTGTAACTGCATCAGAAAATGACGCCCTTCTAGAAGGCGTTATTCACGTAAATGACGACCCTGAGAGCGACGCTATTCATAAAAGATTAAAAATACATAAAAACTTCATATTATGTAAATATTGATGTCTAATTTGGTTGTCACAAAGTAATATGAAATTTAGCCATCTTAGCGTCAAATTTGACGTGTCTACACAACTGAAGGGAGCTCTAGTAAGGGTGAAAAGGATGAAGATCCATCAATTGAAACACTTCAAGATCAACATGTGCAGCACCCCGACTTGCCAAGTTCCTCCACATTCTTAAAAGATCACCCCGTTAAAAACATCATAGGTAATCCTGAAGATGGGGTAAGAACTAGACCTTCACTAAGGCAAGTGAAAGAAGAGGATTTGATGGCATTAATCTCACAAGAAGAGCCTAAGGACATTCATGAAGCTCTTCAAAATGAATCCTGGATTCAGGCTATGCATGGAGAGCTACATCAATTCAATAGAAACAAAGTGTGGTCTCTTATGTCGCGTCCCAAGAGTCATCTCGTAATTGGAACTTGTTGGATTTTCAGAAACAAACTGAATGACACGAGATTGGTTGTTAGGAACAAGGCCTGACTTGTTGCCAAAGGGTATAGCCAAGAGATGGGAATTGATTTTGATGAGTCTTTTGCACCGGTTGCTAGACTAGAAGCAGTCCGGATCCTTTTGTCGTATGCTTGCTCATTGAACTTCAAATTATTTCAAATAGATGTTAAATCTATTTTTCTCAACGGGTACATCAACGAGGATATTTTTGTAGAATAACCTCTAGGTTTTGAAGATCCAAAACATCCACAACATGTGTACAAGCTGCAAAAAGCCTTGTACGGACTGAAGCATGCACCGAGGGCTTGGTATGAAAGGCTCACATCATTCTTAATTGATAATGGTTTCAAAAGAGGTAAGGTTGACCAAATACTCTTTATGAGAAAATCAGGTAAAGATATATTAGTAGTTTAAGTGTATGTTGGTGACATAATTTTTGGAGCTACTAACAATTCTTTATGTGATGAATTTGCAGAAATAATGCAAGGAGAATTTAGGTGTCTTCTCCGATGAATAAAAAAAGAGAGGAAAACAAAGAGGAGAGAGAGAAATACACACAAAAGACACACAGAGAGAAGAGGAGAAGAAATAGAAGAGGAACAAGAGGAGAAGAAGAAGAGGCGCCGCCATAGGAGCCTCTCCGACGATCACCACCAAACAAAGAGAAAGAGAGTAAGAGAGAGGGAGAGAGAAATGTAGTAAGGGAAGGGGAAGAGTAGGGAGCTGTCACCCCTGTTCAACCCCCATTCCTCTCTTTTTTTATCATTCTTACTTTTCTTCTTCTTCTTCTTACGCTTGATGCATTTGGTCCTCATTTTCCATGAATAAAACCCTTTGTCTTTTGTTATTTTCATACTCTCGTCGTTGGTATTGTTCCTCGTTGGATCGGGTTTCCCCCCTGTGTGCTCTTCCACCATCTTTCTTCTTCCCCTAGTGGTTTGGTTCCATTTGAGGGATCTCTGACCTTCACCTTCGCCCAATCGTCATGGAGGGGAGCCCATTCTCCTTCTCTGAGAACCCAAGTCCCAACACCACCATTGGTCCTTGTCCCCCAAACCGCCTTAGACTCCCAGCCCCTGGCCTTTCTTCCTCCAGCTAAAGCCCCCCTGGCCAGTTAAACTAAACCCCCAAGCCCTCACGGCCCTCTCCCTCACACTATCCTTGAACCACCCTCATATGCCTTCACCGGCATACACCAGCCATTCCTTGACCGGTACGTGCCTAGCCTGGCAGAGCCTCCCTGGCTGGTGCACTGGCCCCTACACCTCTTCACCGACACAGTCTTTGGCTGGTACGCCCTTGACAAGCCTAAGAGAGGCCTTCCCTTCGTCGGTTTCCACAGGTTTTTCGATGTTTTATTAAAGGTGTTGCCATCTTCAGACGCCCACCTCCACTTGCTGGGTTCTGCCACTCAATGTGGGCACGTTCCCCATATCTCCCTTACACCCAGGGTCAAGGGGAGATGCTACCGATATTTTATCAGAAATAATAATATGCTAAAAGACCAAAGAGAGCAACAAAGAAGTGGAATGATCAACAATAAAATACCTTAACCAAGGTGAAAGGAACCAGAGGCAATATAAAGAGGACTGGACTGAACACTGGCTAAGTACTCCAACAAGCATGCTAAAAGAAGAAAAGAAAGGCCTTAAAGGGATGAAGAAGAGTGGGCCCTTCACCGATGCAGACCACTTTCCCCTTCACCGGCACACCCTTCAGTCCACCCCTTTGCCTTTAAACCTTCACCGGTACACCTCCCCAGGTCTTCCCTAGTGCATTCAAAACCCCCTTCGCCGGCATGCTCCTAAACTCATCCACAGCATGCCCTTGGACCCCTTCGCCAGTATACTCTCTCTTGCCCTTCGCCGGCACCCTCCTCGAGTGGTGCACCCCTCCCTTTTGTTGTTGCTAAGCCCTTCACTGGCACACCTGCCAGTTCACCCTTCGCCGGTACACCTCCCTCGCCGGTACACCCTCTTTGCCAGCACACCCTTCCAATCCTCCAACGGCACGCCCATGGCCTTCCTTGGTGCACTTCAATCCTGTGCAACCTTAACCCCGTGCACACCATGCACGGACTTCATCGTTTTACACACATAAGCCCTGTCTACGTGCACGGACCCTGCACTGACTTGGCCTGTAGCTGCACGGACCCCGTCTGCACGTTAATGGACCGTGCACGGACTTCACCCCTTCGCACACACAAGCCTTGTACAAGCCCTGCACAGACTTTGCATAGCCCCTGGCCCCATGTGCACGGACCCTGCACTGATGTTGGCCCCCACACGCATGGACCTGCACCGACTTTACCTCGCCCCTAACATGCATGGACTTTGCCCGACATCACATAGACCTAACCCCATGCATGTGCACTGACCCTACACTGACCTTACCCTCTGCATATTCCTTGACTACATTGACTTTCCCTGCATGTGCACTGACTTCGCCAGCATGTACACTAACCTTGTCCTCGACATATTCCATAGGTGCACTGACTTGGCACGCACGTGCACCGACCTGGCCAGCGTGTGCGTCGAGCTTACCCCCCCCCCATGTGCACAGACCTTGCCTGCCTATGCACTGACTTGCCTGCACACCTGCACAGACCCCGCTCGCACGTCCACCGACCTTGCACAAGTCCTACACGGACCTTGCACTGACCTTGCCCCTAGCATGCATGGACTTAGCCCATTCGCCCAAAACCTACATCTGTGCATATGCATGGACTTCATCCCACAACCTGAACACCCTGCATGGACTTGCCCAGTCCTACACGGACCCCATTCTTACCTTGCACGCATCTGCATGGACTTGGCCCTCATGTGCACGGACTTACCCTGCATCTGCATGGACTTGGCCCTCATGTGCATGGACTTAACCTGCATCTACATGGACTTGGCCCTCATATGCATGGACTTAACCTGCATCTACATGGACTCAGCCCGGATCTACATGGACTTAACCTGCATGGACTCGGCCCACATCTGCATGGACTTCATCAAAACATGCACAAACTTTGTTCTTCAATCCCGTGCAGAACATGTATGGAGTTTGTTCTTCAACCCCGTGCATAACATGCACGGACTTTGTTCTTCAACCCCGTGCAGAACATGCACAGACTTTGTTCTTCAACCCCGTGCATAACATGCATGGACTTCATTCTTCAACCCCGTGCACAATGTGCATGGACCTTGTTTCTCAACCCCAAAACTTGCATGGACTTTGTCCCATCTACATGGACTTCACCTAAACATGCATGGACTTTGCTCGCACATACGCATGGACCTTGCCCAAAACCTGCATGGACTTCGTCCCTTAACCCCGTGCATAACCTACACGGACTTGCTTGAAATCTTACTTGGACTTTATTTTTTGCCCAAAAAAGCTGCACGGACTTCATATGCATTTCTGCATCCAGAAACCTGCATGGACTTAACCCCAATGTGCATGGACTTAACCTTTGAAAACTTGCATGGACTTCATCAAACCTGCATGGACTTTACCTTGCATTGCATGCACTTTGCATCCAAACATGCACGGACTTTGCGTGAGCATTTGCATGAACTTCATCCCAAAACCTGAAACCTGCACGGACCTTATCCTTCGCCAGTATGCTCCTTGAACCTTCACCGGTGCACCTTTCTCACTTCTTCGCCGGCACAGGCCTGTGGACCCTTCTCCTGCATGCCTGCCTTCGGCCTTTCACTGGTGTACTCCATCCATTCCTTCGTCGGTACACCCTTCCTGCCCTCGCCGGTGCACTCTTTTAGTGCCTTCGTCGGCACGCCTTACCCCAGCCTTCTCCGGCACGCTCCCCATGCCCTCGCCGGTGCGCCTAATCCCCTGCCCTCTCCAGCACACTTCGCCTGTTCCTTTACTGGTACACTAGTTCTGCCCTCACCGGTGCACTTTTTAGTGCCTTCGCCAGCATGCCTAGCCCAAAGCCTTCAGCGGCACACTCTCCGCCCCTTCGCCGATACGCTCAACCTTCACCTTCGCCGGTACACTCTCCCAGCGCTCAGCCAGGCTTCGTCAGCACACCCCTTTCTTGGCCTTTCAACGACTCACTCCTCCACAATAAAATACAAAAAATAAGAATGAATGAAATTTAGGAAAATTTGGATATCTTTCCAATGTCTAGAGGAACATTACGAAGGGGCTCTCAGAGGCTTGTCCCTCTCCATGACATAGTCTCCTGAGGACCTTCCTGTCGGGGTGGATAATGAACATCACCTACGTGAGAACATCGGAAGACCCTGGATTTGGAGCTTCATCTTGGATCAATGGAGCCCTTAGTAGGCTAGTCCTCAGGGTTTCCAGGTCCAATATGGACTATAAGAGCGCTGCACTTGGCCTCTCTGTATTTTAGGGGTTTCATTCTTGAAGTTTTTCCATGTATGAACCATGTTTTCACCTCCCACAGACTCCAAAGTAAGGGGAGGTGCTGCTCAAATCCACCTAAGATTTCTTTTACGGACTGACTGTTTCAATTGAATGTGTTCTATCCGCGTGTGAATCAATGTAAAAGACACATTTCCAGAATTATATGCCTGTGCTCGAGTACAAACCTCACACGAGAGGCTATGAGCTGCAATTGAATTCGAACATAACAAAGTGCCAAAAAGGTTTGATAACTCCATTCACCCTTAGATGACTAATCTGATCTTGGAGCTTACATTATAATATTCCCCCTCAATCAATCCCCCAATGTTCTAAACTTAGGGCAAATGTGCCTTGAATTATCCCCAGGCTTCATCTAGATTTGTTCCCCCCATTCAGAAAATGCATTTTCCCTCTAAAGTCATCGAGTTAGCACCACCCGTGCCGACCTAGCCTCACCAAGCCCTTCGATGCCCCCTTTGAAGGCCCCGAATCACCCTGGTTGGCAACCATCCACGTCGAATTGCCTTGATTCAGCACCACCCGCTCCGACCTGCTCCACTCCTTCACCTCAACAGATGCCGACCCAACGCCTCGCTGCGCTAATCTAGTGCCTCGTCCCACTGACTCAACCACTCCGTCGACCCAGCACCCTGCTCCGTTGATCTAGTGCCTCGTCCCTCCAACTCAACTGCTCTGCCGACCCAGCATCCCGCGCTGACCCGCTTTGCACCCACACCTCAACAGGCGCTGATCCAATTCCTCGTCTCGCCGACCCAGCTTCATCCTGCCGACTCAACCGCTCCGCCGACCCAGCCTCCCCGCCGACCGAGCCACTCCGCTGACCCAGACCCAGCCAACCCAGCCTTACTTGCCCTCAGTACTACCTTATTCACTCCAAGGTCTACCTCATTTGCTCCCTCAGGTCTACCTTATCCACTCCAAGGTCTACGTCATTTACTCCCTCAGGTCTACCTTATTCACTCCAAGGGAAGACCTGAAATTCTTGGAAAGCATCACTTTTGTGGGACAAGTAGAATACCCAAGTAAATCTGGAAAAATCATCTAGGGTTTAAATGATTACATTCTTCATGAAATGCAACAAGCTATGCCTAGATTTTGACTTATATGCTCCTGAGACATGTTGCTAATGAATGGCTTATGCAGGATGCGCGGGATGGGGCTGCAGTTGACTTACACACCCACCTCCATAGCTTGGAAGCCCAGCTGGCGACTACTCATGCAGATCTAGAGGCTCTGGTGAGTATGCACTATCTATAGGATCTTTCCTTTCTTTTGACTATTATGATATGATATGTAGACACTAACGGTCTCCATGGATGCAACGTGCCTAGCAGGGAGCGGTGGTAGGAGGTGCAGGATGGGCATCTAGCTCACGGGGCCCGACTGCTGAGGTTACCGCCCTAGAGGAGAGGTTGGCGGGAGTAGTAGCGCAAGCCGAGGCGGTAGAGCACGACCTCACTGAGAGGGTAAGATATAAATGATTTTCAAGTTGATTTTAGTTAAAGATGACATACTGGGTTATGTATTTGATCGTGGTGAATATTGCAGGTGGCCGAGCTACAGGAAGCGCTTGCCCAGGCTACAGCCCGTGATCGATGGATCGCTGAATTAGAGGAGGAGGAGAGACGTAGCCAGACAGAGGTGAGCGATGTTGCTTCTCCCTTGCTTTTCTTTTTAAAATTATCTTTCTTTCTATGGTACTGATAAAGCTGCTGAATGATGCAGGACATGTTGTTACAGGATGCCTTTGCTCGGGCCGCACTGGCCAGTGGTGAGCTCGCGATCCACGACCAGCGGGTTGCAGATTTAGAGGAGATGCTGAGACAGCGAGAGGCGTTGCCCAGTGACGTTGTGGAGTTGAGGATCCTCCTTGAGGTAGAGAGGAGGGAGCGCGCTCGGGAGCGAGAGGAGCGGCTCGGGCGGGAGCGAGAGCTTGGAGACGCGAGGATGCAGATAGCCACCCTGCAGGAGCGGTTACGAATTATGGAGGAGCGCCTTCAGTGAGGCAGAGAGTGGGCGCGGGCTACAGGTCTCTCCTTCACCAGTATGACGTACCTGGTGGGTTCCTCTACTCAGCAGAGGAATAAGGCTGGTCAGGTCGGGAGGTCGACAGCTTCATAGGGGTCAATGAGGCCTCCACAGACTCGTTCGGGAGACAGGGATGAGGGACCAGCGGAGAGTGGTGGTGCGAGTTAGGGAGAGATTATTTGTACACCACTATCTTATCTTTGTACACAGATATTTATCCATATATATAGAGAGAGAGACATGAGTTTTTGACGTTACCTGTCGCCTCCTTGTGATTGTCCTTTGCGTGTCCACTCTTCTTGTTTTTTTTTTGTTCCTCTATTTCACACTTAAAATAAACACAATGAACATGCAAAATCAAATAACCAATAGGGGAGATCAAATAGCACCAAATCAAAACGTGAAATAATATGAACTAATCATCAAAATGATGCTTCGGGTGCACTGTAGCAGCAAAACACGGTCTGTAGGAGACTGCACAGGGAGGCCAACGGCCCTTGAGGGACCGCTCAACTGCAGGGAGTAGCAAAACAACTAGCTAAAAGAAAACAGATAATGAACTAAACTATGGCTGCGAAGTCAGATGCGTACCTGAATGAACGGTCTATCGAGTGACCGTGCAGACTATAGAACGGCCCTGAACAGACCGCAGGATATCAATAAAACCCAAACGAATGCAAAGAACAGGAACGTACTTGAGAATGTGCACGGCCAGGCCGCAGACCGTGGGGAATGACGCACGGTCCGATTCAAACCGCTGCAACTATCAGGCTTACGGGAAGGCAAACACTCGTGAGAAGCAAGTGGATGGTCTATCGCCAGACCGTGGAAACGCAGAAACAACAAGGAACAGACTGTGCCCAAAGTAATATCGTGATGGAAATCAGAACAGAAATGCACCTGAGGCCAGGATCGCATGGCCTATTGTTCGTCCGCGCAAGGATGTGAACGGTTCTGAGAGAACCGTGCACACCTCTAGGAACGAGAACTCACCGTGGGCGAGATGGCAACCTGAAAACAACTTATAAAATACTAACAAAACACCAGAACGCAGATCAGTAACATAATAGCACGATGGGCACTAGGAGTCACACCGTGATCGCCAAAAATTGGGATGTAGACATATTTTTATATATTGCTCTCCTTCCTTCCTATCCCTTTTCTTTCCTCTCTAGGGCAATATATGTAAAGGAAATCAAAATGAAACCAGAAAGAGGAAAGGGTGGAAGAGTGTGTGTGATTGTGATCGCCACCAAGGTGCCAAAATGCAAAATAAATGCACCTGTACCTTGGAAAAGGGCGACACTCGCCTGAAGCAGTGCTGGAGTGGTACACAGTTCTTGATGAGCCACCCAACGATATGCACGGTCGCTCGGTAGACCGCTCCAACGCTAGGAAAGGAACGTGGGAGGAAGAGTAGATGACGACAGAGCGGTTCTAAAACAACCGTTCAAAGGTTCAGAGCGGTTTGTGGAAGACCGCATTCCTCTTCAGATGGACAAAGTTAGACTATGCGGTTCCGCCACACTCCAAGTCGTGGGGACTTGATCCTCCACCCCTTCCGGCTGGCCAGAAGAGATGGACCTCGTGCTGTGGTGATGTTGACCTGCAAAACAATGTAGAGAACACAAAAGACAACCCAAATCAGATCTGAGAAGTGTGGTGTGGAGGCTGATGGTATGGATGCTAATAGTGCAGTAGTTGAAGGTGTAAAAGGTGAAGTTTTAGTGCGTAGGAAGTGCCAGATGGGGCGAGAGGTGTTAGGGATAGGAGAAGAGTCATGGTGTGTCGGTGTGGGTGATTGGAGTATCGACCCATCATCATAACACGAAGAGGTTTGGTAAACGGGGTTGGGGACGATGGCTTCGTCCTGGGCAGGGGGTTTGTCGGGTGGCACTGGAGGGAGAGGAAAGCGGAGGAAATTCAGAATTGGTGTCTTCAGGACTTCAACATCTTGTGCCGGCTCCAATTCTTCATAATCATCAAAATCAAGTGGACACCGTGGTGAATGCGTAATAATGGGTGGTAGAGTATAATGTTGTGATGGAGGATTTTGTGGAGGTAAACGTATATGCAGAAGCGAAGGCGGGGGGCCATATGAATGAGTGGGATAAATGGGAGGAGGGCAGACGTCGTCCACTTGACCATTGAACTTCATTGAATCATCTGGCTCACTTGAATCTAAGATGTCATTTTCTCTCCTCTCCTTCCAATCTTTTTCCATCTTGGTAATATTATTCATGGAGGCGTGAAGAGGGTTGACTTGAGGAGGAGGAGGAGGAGCGGGCCGCGGGCTCATGACCCACTCTAATTGTTCCTCCATCGAAGCAATTTTGTCAAGAAGATTTCGCTGGAGGGGCGTTACATGAATAATAGGGGATTGGCATGGTGACCTTGGAGGGGTGGCTTGATGTAAAGGCCATGAAGAAGGGTTAATAGGCCGTCCCACAAAAGGACCCAAATGGTCCAGGTTGCAAGGAATGCATGGGCCTTGGGGCCGTGGAGGAGGAGGAATAGAAGGAGGTGGGTGACGGACCACCCACGTAGAAGAAGGATGAGAAGAGGGAGGCAGGTGATGGGCCACCTAAGTAGGAATGGAAGGAGGTGGGTGATGGGATGCCCGAGCGAGAGTGTGAATCAAAGAAGGAGATGGGAGATGGACCACCCGGGTATGAGATGAAGAAGGTGGGTGATGGGCCACCCATGGGGAATTAGAAGGAGGTTGAGATGGAGACGCCCCCTCAACAATAGCCTTAAGGGCTTGGATTTGTTGAGGGGTGAGATGATCTAATGCATGAAGGACTTGGGAAATCTTCTCGCCGTGCCGATGAGACAGTCCCCCAGCGGTCCACCTCACCCCTGGGCTCATGTCCCCCACCACCTGGGCTTGTTCCAGTGACTTGCGAGGCTAACCAGGAGTTGGCCAAGGAGTACCTGACTGAGGTTGAGGAGTTAGGGAGTGATCCCTTGGAGCACCCAGTCGTGCCTTAGGGCCTCCACACCACCTACATTTGCATTTTATATCATCATGTCATAAGCATAAATGCATCAAATAGAATCAAATGTATAAACATAAGCATATGTACCATGGATGCTGGGAAGTCACGTAGCTCCCGCCACATTGACACTAACTTGTACGCGTGCAGGGCCCCCATCGCGTATGGGAACCAGCACCGAGCCAACGAAACTGCCTCCGGGTGGAAGACTGCAGCTCTCCCCATCGGGATGTACAAGTGGCACCAAACCTGCATCCATAAATCATTAGCATATCACAATCATATCAAAGCATAATAAGAATAGAAGCATATAACATAGGCATAAAGGAAATTTGCATACCTGAAGGAATGGTGCAAAACCATTGACTATCGTCTCTCGGTCGGTCCCAGTGGATAGGTCAGCTATGAGGTGGGCCAGCAGGGCCGCACCCCAAGCATATCTCCCGACCTGGCTCAAGTCCTCCAAGACACTTAGGAAATGACAGTTCATGTCGTTTCCCTTCGTGCCCAGCAACAATCTCCCCATCACCAAGAACAGGAACCTCCTAAGGTCTAGGTCTGCTCTCTCCCTCTGGGTAGGGTCGGTACAGAAAGTGGCCCAAGCTCTCTCGACCATCGTCACTACAAAGTCCTCCAAGGACTCCCTCATCCTCGGGCGTCCTCCTCCTAAGCCCAGGGACTCCATCAACTCTGCCCGATCCAGCATCCTATAGTCTCTAGGCCCCTCGGCCACCGTAGAAAGGTCTAGGAACTGGCGGGCTCACTCCTGGTAGTCTGGGTAGGTCACTCCACTCACTGCCTCCCCGTCTACCCTCAACCCTATAATCCTCGCTACATCCTCCAAGGTAGGGACCATATGCCCCCAGGGCATTAGGAATGCCCGACTACCCCGGTCGCATCTCTCTCTCAATACCTAGATGACTATCAGGTCCAGGCGGAATGGCTCAATGCTGAGGAACGCCGTGAAGCCCATCTCCCTCTGAAGCTCTGGGAGCCCCTGGTAAGCGGCATGGACCAAGACCCACGAAATGCGAGTCTTCATCACCCCCTGCCAAATACAAACACAAATTATGTAAATCACATGTTTTGGCGTCCACTACGATGGTCGCTATTTCTTTTAAGCATCCATCCCAACGGACGCTATTTCTTTTTCCTAATTTTTTATTAAAAAAAAGCTTTTACCATTTGTCACTTTGGCCGCTATTTCCTTTTTGAATCTATCCTTGTGGCCACTATTTTATTTTCCTATCTTCTCATACATAAAATATAAAAGAGCTTTTCACATCAAACTTTAGCCGCTATTTCCTTTTTGCATCATCATTGATGGGTTCGAAGATTATGAATAGCCCAAGGTCTGGCCCGTAGAGTTGAAAGAGTATGTCCCCTGGGAGGAGTTCGAGTCTCTCAAACTGGCTCCAAAAGTAGAAGCCGAAGTGGAAGAAGAGCCTCTTTTGTGGGGTGAACTTCCCCAAGAGTAGCCACCAGCCGTCAGGGAAAAGAAGAAGAAGAAGAGAAAGCCCAGAAGTAAGAAGAAGAATGAGGTCATCGTTGCATGCAACACCCTCTCTGCTTTATTTGACACTACCCTCTCCCTGGAGGAGTAAGGAGAAGAAGCATCTCTTGAACCAGCAGAGGTGAATCAGGCTGAAGCATCCA
Organism: Amorphophallus titanum; assembly: GCA_024336825.1. Taxonomy (NCBI): domain Eukaryota; kingdom Viridiplantae; phylum Streptophyta; class Magnoliopsida; order Alismatales; family Araceae; genus Amorphophallus; species Amorphophallus titanum. The sequence continues at coordinate 1,999,387 of JANBPO010005112.1, read as the reverse complement.
CTTACCAACATGCCACCGGGTCGGGAAGGAAGTGAGGACGCCCTCCTTAGGCCAACCACAACATCCTATTCAGGGGAGAACAACCATATCATATCCCCGAACATACGGTCCAAGGCATGGAGATTCCCCCTCCATCAGGCCTCTATCCTGAAGAAACAAGCGGCCAGAGCACCCCTTCATTCATCGAGTTTCTGTCAGCTCACAGGGAAAAGCAGTCATGCCCCCAAGGGTCCTAGTTGGCCAAAGAAGCAGACAACCCTTCAGCTCTGCCCGCAACAACCCCTCCTCAGTCAAGAGAAGAGCTTGACAACATCGCGAACCTTACCGAATTTATGCAAGAAAGAGGGGTGACTCAGTAGGCCCCGCAAGCTCAAGCAGTTGTGCTAGACCTAGTGGAGGAGGCGCCCTCTGATCTGGTTCCCCAGGTCCAAGGTGGGGGCAGGCATAGCAAAGTCGAAGAGATGAAGTTACTTGAAGTTCGAGCCGACAACAGAATAGTCAAACACGTAAAGAAGATCCCAGCCCGGTTCACCGTCTGGGAGATTCTGTCTTTAGATGAAGAGACACGACAGGCCATCATCGCTACGCTCCAGACACCAGCATACCTCGAGGCCTGCCTTGCAGGGATGTCACCTGAAGTAGCTGTAGCCTTTACAGAGGAAGACATGCTTCTGCTCACCTGCAGTCATAATAGGCCGCTCTACATGAAGGGGCAACTGAATGGATAGCCCATCAATAGGGTCCTGATCGACCCGGGGGCAGCGGTAAACATACTCCCCTATCGGGTGTACCAGAAACATTACTTTGATGTACACCTGGTCAAGGCCAGGAATGTCAAGATCGTCGGCTTCAACCAGAAGTGCGAGGTCCCCATGGGGGTCGCAGAGTTCGACCTGTCCCTCGGCAACTTCATGACTAAGGTCTAGTTCCATGTGATCAACTCCAACACCTCCTACAAGGCGTTGCTCGGCCGGCCCTGGCTACCCAATGCCTGGAAATCACCATAGGATCAACTTACTACATTCAACCTCCATGTTAGGATAAGGGCCCATTAAGATTCAGTAGGTCTTGGGTTTTGGTTTGCCAGAACCGGGGAGACCCCTGTCCAGCCATTTCGGCCTATGCCCACTCAAAAGAAGACGACATGCACACACTCATGTGCTTTATTCAAAAAAATCAGTAGCATCGCCTATGGTGAAGTCTCACCTAGAAAGTTCTCTAAAAGGGCTGTAATCTTTATTCTTCTTCTCTTCGACCGAATGAGACAGTCGGTGCCTTTAAAACGGTGAGCAGAAACATATCCCCTTAAGACAAGAGTAAGGTCTATTTTCTCGAGTCTGGGTCAGAGCACGAGAATAGGGCAATGTCCCCGCAGGCATCCGCGATGCATCCCGTAATGTTAAGCAATTATATTTCCATCAAAAAAAAGAAAGAGAAAAAAATAAAGAGAGACAAACTAAAGTTGAAAAAAAAAAGAAAAAAAAGGGGGGACTTGGTCGTAACCGTGCCTGATTCCAATAAATGGAGCCCCTCAAAGTAAAGTCCGCAAAGGAGGCCATGAGTTGTAAATGTTTGAGACTTGGTCTGAAATTGCTTGAAAGGGGAGAGTTAACTAGGCTCGCCGGATTAACGACTTTGTCGGTCCTCTCAGCAGGTTTATCCCTTACACTCTTTCTTCTCCCCTGAAGATGAAAATCCAATGGAGATCCTGAAAGGGTGAAACTTCCTAAGGTTTGCAACCTTGTATTAAAATGCATATGGTTGTCCATTTTGAAAAGCAAAAGCCATTGTTGCGAAGGGGTCTCGCTATTTTCGACAGGTCAAGACCTCTATATATCATCTTGATGCGTTCTTATTTGACCTTGGGCTTGGACTAATGCAAGCGCGTCACCTATGGGTGCGACAGCATCTGATTCTTGATCAGCGTCGCACAATTGGTCGTTTGGGTTCCAGGGTGTTCCATTATTTACCATCTAGAGTTGTGAGGAAATATACATGGGTCAGGCAAATTGTTCACCTCGAACACTTTTTGGGTATGTCCATGCGGTCGGAAGCGACTGGGAGCCTAAGCATGGCATGACGGCATGGTCATCAGGATAAGTCTTAACCGACGGGATTATCATTCGAGGAGTTTAGAGGCTCAAATCAACCTAGATGTGCACTTAAGATACCTGGGAGGTTAATAGGAAACTCGTCTCCTCATATAGTTTGAATGTCATATGGGATGGTTACCAGACATTAGCAAACGAAAGAGAACAAAAAAGGAGAAAAGAAAGAAAAACAACAAAAAATGATAATTAAAAAATAATTCTTTTTATTTCCTTTTCCTCTCTCCTCCCTCTCATTTCTCACGTTTCCCTCTCTCTCTCATTTTCTCTCCTCTCTCCACGGGGCATGCACCGTTGGCGAGCTGGGCAAGGCGAGAATGCGATGGAGTGATCGTGGAGTGTGATGGCGTGGAGGATGGAGCGTGGCATTGGCCCAATCCCTCGGTGGATTCAAAGCCAGCGTATTCAGTCCACGCGATGGTTTCTGGCATGGTTTAGTCATTTCGATGCATGAGAACTTTGGTGGAGGTAGGGAGACAAAAACCCTGCTTCTTTGCTACGATCCCTCAAGATTTGGAGCCGAGCGGTGTGAGTTTGAGCGGGTTTTACTTCAGTTTGGGCAAAGCATGCTTCGGGGGTGTGCGTTAGGTTCGTTGAAAAACGGCGATGGTTTTCAGCTAGTTTAGTTTCATTAGAACCCCCAACATGTCAGCATTCTATTTCTGCTATTTCATTGCGATTGGTGGTCGTTTGGGACCAATACGAACCTGGGAACCCCAGTGACTCGATTAGGGTCGATTCGGTGGAATCGCCCATTCCTTGTCATTTGCGCGTCTAATTGATCCCTTCCAGAGTGTGGAAGGTTTATTTGGCCATTAGGGTTGTATGCCTATCGTTTAGATGCGATTGGGGCGTGGAAAGGCCAAGATCTGGCCGATCCCCTATTTTTCCTACCGGATCATGCTCGCGGTCATTTCAGAGACTGTTTCTTACCTCTCGCGATCCATTAGTCAACAGCCAAGCGTTCAGGTTGTCGGTCAACTCTTAAGTCTGTTTGGGTCTTAGCAGTCTCACGATAAATCGTTTCTCTCGGCTAGCGGCCCATTATTGGACCACTAAGCTCTATTCAGCCACCCATTAGTCGACCACTTGACATCAGTGATAGAATAGTTTGGCTAACCGGTCTTATGATAGGTTGTGACGCTTGCTTTGGTGGCCCTAAGTTCGACCGCGAAGTGCCGTTGACTCTAGTCAACAATTTTAAGTCAGTTTGGGTTAGCGGCCCAATTCTCGACCGTCTATAGTCTTTAGTGGCCCATCTCTAGACCGCTAATATCTATTTGACCAAAGTCAATGTTTTATGTCAGTTTAGGCGTCCCCCTTCGCGGTCCATATGTAGACAGCGTAGGTCCGTTTAACGATCCACTGTTAGACCGTTTAGGTGGTTTGACTAGTAAGTTGGTTGTGGGTTGACTGTGTCTAGCGGCCTATTATGCGACCGCTACAGTCATCTCGCGGTGCATTCTATGACCGCTTAAGTCTCCTCGCGGCCCACTCTTTGACCACCACTTGTCTGGGTTCTCTGGGATAAGTTAATAAAGTCCTTAGAAAATAAATCACAATCTAATAGTTATTTAATTATTGTAGGACAATGGCTGCAGAATATGCACAATGGCGTGACATGCAGAGAACCGTTCAGGGCCTCACTCAAGCACTACAACAGGTTGCACAAGGAGGTGCACACCGTGGAGCGGGAAATCTTCATCAAAGTTTCCGCAACATGAACCCTCCTAAGATCACGGGATCCACAGACTCAGATGATGCCGAACAATGGCTCAAGGAAACAGAACGTATATTTAGAGTTATGTAATGCACGAACCAAGAAAAGGTCTTACTAGCAACATTTCAGTTAGAGAGAGATGCCCGATGCTGGTGGGAGTCGGTAGAAGCAACCATAGGCCAAGCACAAGTCACATGGGAAGAGTTTGTTGAACACTTCAACAATAAGTATTTTTCTGATAGTGTGCAGGAAAGAAAAGTCTCCAAATTTGTCACACTCAAACAACGATCCCTCACAGTGGCAGAATACGAGGTACAATTTTCAAGATTATCTTGGTACGCTAAGCACCTAGTTAGCACCGAGAAGATGAAAGCTAGGAGATTTCTAAATGGGCTCAGGCCCCAATATATTACCCAGCTGGCACCGATGGACATACAAGCCTACTCGGAGATGGTGCACCGAGCACAATTGTTGGAAGATGCCACGGAACTGTCTGACAAGATCTGAGGGTGAGAGAGAAGTAGTACCAGTTCTGGCAATTATAAGCCAACCTTTAACAACAAGAAGAGACCCGGTAATGGAGACGAGTCTTCGCAAGACAAGAAACTGAAGAAGATGTCCAAGCCGCTCTCCATCACCACCCCATCAAACGTGGTGTGTAAACACTAAGGCCGGACATAGGGCTAAAGAGTGTTGGAGGAAATTGGGAGCCTGTCTTCGTTGTGGGAGTCGAGATCACCGAATCCCGGATTGCCCGATGATGAAGGAATCACCTGGAGAAGGGAAATGCCCAGTGACAAGAAGTGCCCGTCTCCATGCTGTTATGGAAGCAAAATCAGAAAGTGAAGGCGGGCTAGTGGAAGGTACACTAACCATTTGCTCAAAGTCTGCATATGTCTTATTTGATACTAGAGCATCACATTCCTTTATTTCTAAGAAGTTTACCGATCCACTGCCTATAAATCGGAGTGGATAGATTTAGTTATCGAAACACCTGTTGGCAAAGAATCAACTATTTTACATCATTATTTAGATTGTAAAGTATTAGTGCAGGGAAAGAATCTCCCTATTAACCTAATAAGTCTAGACTTGAAGGAGTATGACGTCATTCTAGGAGCTGACTGGTTAATACCCCTTCATATCAAGGCATATCAGGTCGACAGGTAGATTGTTTCCTTTAACTATAACCTCACAATTTGGGTAGTTATGTATGATATCAGACTTGTTCCCGTGAGGTGTAGATATAACTAAGTCTAGCCATTCGGGCTCCTTAGAAAATGAAGCAACAAATTTCTTGGAAACAAATGAATGAGTTGCTTCGGTATCAAATAAAATCTTAGCTGTCTTAGAGCGAACGGTTAGTGTACCTTCCACAATTACACCTTTCGTTGGTTCCATCTCTTGGAGAGCTTGCAGACGGCCTTGTTTCTTTGCCAGATGCTTCTCATCTTTAGTGGCTTGCTCATTCATCAATGGGCAATCAGGGATTCGATGTTCTCGACTTCCACATCGGAGACAGGCTCCTAGCTTCCTCCAGCATTCCTCGGTCTTATGGCGGGCTTTGTCACAGTACTTACAAACCTCCTTAGTGGGTGTGGTGGTGGAGAATGGCTTGTCATTCTTCTAGAATTTCTTTCCTTTGGAGGACTCCCCTTCATTGTAATATCGCTTCTTATTGAATGACGATTTGAAATTTCCTAGGCTTGTGACAGATTCCTTCTTGTCCCTTCCTCGGATCCTTTTAGATAATTTCGTGGCATCCTTGAGCAACTGTGCATGTTGAACCATTTCTGAATAGACTTGGATATCCATCAGTGCAAGTTGGGTAATGTAATGGGGCCGAAGCTTGTTGAGGAACCTTCTTTACTTCATCTATTCCGTACAGACCAAGTGGGGTGCATACCTGGACAGTCTTGAAAAATGGGCCTCATACTCGGCCACTTTCAAGGTCTGTTGTTTCAGTGCGGTAAATTTCGCAGCCTTCTTGGCCTGGATGTGGTCGGAGAAGTAGTTGTTGTTGAAATGCTCAACAAATTCATCCCATGTGACATGGTCATTGAGCAATGTTGCTTCTACAGATTTCCACCAACATCGAGCTTCCTGCTCCAGTTGGAATATAGCCAGTAGAACCTTTTCATCGTTTGTGCATTGCATCACATGAAAAATCCTGTTGACTTCTTTTAACTAGTTCTCGGCATCTTCGAGGTCAAATGAGCCCGTGAACCTTGACGGGTTCATGTTGCGAAAACCCCTATGAAAGTCACCAGCTCCATGGTGAGCTCCACCTTGTGCCACTTGCTGTAGCGCCTGCGTAAGACCTTACACGGTGCGCTACATCTCACGCCATTGTGCTCTTTCCGTGGCCATGATCCTACAAAAGAGTTAAGTATAATAAACATCAAGATTGATTATAAGGTCGAATGTCATTTGAGACCTTAACCCATGGCTCTATGTTTCTTGTTGACACAAACTTTTTGCATTCCTTCATAGAGTCCGTGCACATCAAACCCCGTGCAGACTCTTCACCTTTTTATCAAGTCCGTGCTCAATTCAAGTCTGAGCACATTTTAAGTCCTTGCACCTTTTTATGAAGTCCGTGCAAGCTATACTCCGTTCATGATTTGTATTTCAAACAAACTCCTTGTATGCCTTCACGGAGTCCGTGGAAGCCATACCCCGTACACATCTTTAGCCTCGATCATTTTGTCTGCAATAAAGCCCGTGCACCTTTTGTTCGCTGTTCATTGAAGTTGGAGCATATACTGTTGTAGAGTCAGTATATGTCCTTTTGATGTTCGAGCACAAAACCACCCTGTGCATATTCATACCCCATGCATCCTTTTCTATCTAGTATATTCTCATTCTCAACTGAACTAATGTTGTTTCTATCTTAACAGGTAATGTTTCTTTGAAAATTAGTTAAGCACGTGATCCAAGGTAGATCCTTGTTCGTAGAAGCTGCCACGTGGATAGACAAGCTGGGAGATTCTAACACATGGCAAGGGTCTCCTAAACCTTCCAGGCGGCGTGTTTTATCCACACGCCTAGGGCGTCTTCGGACAGAGACAATATATATATATATAATCCTTCTACAATGAAGAGGAGGAACTCTGAGAGAAATCAAGCAGATAAGCAGAGCAGAGAAGAGTAGAAGAGTGTTCAAAAAGGACAGAGTGAGCAGCAGAGAAAAGAAGAAGAAGACGGTGAGAAGAAGAAGAAGGAGAATTATCAGAAAGCAGAGAGGCGAAGAAAAGAAGAAGAAGAAGAGAGAAAGAGAGATAGAGAGAGTTCTTAGAGAAGAATCTGAAGCTCAGTCTACACTGGACCGTGGATCAAATCCAGGCCAGTCAGCTCATCAGGAGTCATATTTGTGCTTTATTATTTGCAGCTTTTCGATTGCTGTGTCTTTCCAATTCTTATTTTTCTTTTATCCTTTCTTCAAGCTGTTTGTCAGTGGAGCAAGCTGTGAGGCTCAGTGGGCAGAGGAAGATTCCTCTGGATGGGTGAAGCTGTAATCCCCAGTGGGTAGAGGTGTGGTATCCTCTGGACAACAAGCTGTGTTGCTCAGTGGTCTATAGGCAAGCTGTGGTGCCCAGCGAACGCAAGCTGTGTTGCGCAGCAGTGAAGCCACACTCGAGGTGGACGTAGGTCTGAAAGATCGAACCACCTAAAAATTGAGCGTGCATTGTGTTTGATTGTCTTATCTGATCCGCTAGATGAATGCTTAGGTCCGAACAACCTTCCCTTCCAATCTAGCAAGTATTTCATCTGCACTTTGCATGTTTGGGCTTGGTCTAATATGAGTTGGATGACTTAGGAACTGTTTATCAGTCTAATACTCAAAACTCAGTAAATCTGGTTATCAGTCATTCACTCATCATTTGTAGAGAGCATCTAATTTGTCCCAGGGACTTGTTCATTCTGCTTCTGCATTTCTGACAGATATTTTTTGAATAGATCACGATTTTTAGAGAGGGATTCATTCACCCCCCCTTTGAATCCATTGTACCTATCCCATCAATGGACTGATGGGCGTCCCTGCATGTACACACAAGAATGAGCATGAAGGCACGGGCTGCGGTCATCGTCCTCCCCAGATGTCGAGGCCTCAGGTCTAGCCCTGAAAAACCAATGCACCCACGGGCACTGCTCGGCTCATCCTTCGCCCGCGCTACCCGTGGGTGGGGGGCATTTATGGACGTGTAAAATTGCACGTCCGCGTGTCCCGACCAGTCCAGCATCGACAAACAACTTCAACCGAAGGAACTGCGGAAAGGACGGGCTAGCCGGACTATCCGAATGAACAATACACTGTCGTGAAGCCACCCCTGAAGTCACGTCAGCAAAGAGAAACTACCCCCCAGGAAGCCCGCAACTCGTGGGCCCAGAAGAAAACTAAGTGGACCATTGATCAGACTCAAAATGGGCCCAAGTCTACCTCAACAACACACTCTTGCCGCCCTCAAACGGTGCATGCCCTGAAGCCCCTTCAGCGGCACACCCCCAGGCGCCTTCAACGGCACACCCCCAGGCGCCTTCAGTGGCACGCCCCTCTAGCACCTTCAGCGGCACGCCCTGAAGCCCCTTCAGCGGCACGCCCTGAAGCCCCTTCAGTGGCACACCCCATGGAGCCCCTTCAACGGCACGCCTTGGAGTGACCCTTCCCTGGCACACCTGGGCTACCCTTCGCCGTCGCACCCCTGGTAGCCTTCCCCGGCACGCGAACCCTGAGGCATCTTCAGCGACACGCTTGCAATCGCTCCAGCGGCACGCTTGCGAATGGCCTTCGATGGCACGCCCTGGACCATGCCATCCGCACGTCCAGCAGAAGAGAACTCATGCCATCCCCCTATGGACTCTTGGCGTGCAACGGGTCGAGCTGAGGTGTCGACCGAAGGGGGCGACACACGGGCTACTCCTCTGCCACCAAGGATGCCCAAGTTAACTCCTCATTAATGCCTTACTGATGTGGGACGACAATGAGGCTCGATGTTGTGGACGTGATCCTTGGACTTCTACTAGAGGACACGACTTGTTGGACGATGCGACCAGCAACAACACGACCAAGTCAGCACCTAACGTGGCTCCTGAAGAGACAAACATTTCCCAAACAAGAAGCACTCGCTCACGGTCGTCCCCAGCGAGGGAAATGAGTCGATCTGCATGGTTGAGAAACTGGCATTGAGTCTTGGGTGGTCGGCTCACTCTCGTCCTCAGGCCGAGTCACGAGATGGGTCTCACACTCTCAACTCACAACGGTGACTAACTCAAGCACGCTAGAGGCCTAACATGCTCACGAGCAGTGGCGTCAAGTGCCTATACTAGGAAAGCAAATAACTAAAGTGGGGGGGTGCGAGTGTACCTCCATGCTCCGGGCGTGGGGAAGATGACCCGGCCAAACTCGTACTCCTGGTACAACAAATAACATTAATTACAAACGTGATTATTTCTGCCCACTCCACGCAGGGAGGTAAAGGGCTACATGCAGGACCCGGGAGTAGCGCGCTTGGGTTGACGGGCAGCACTCGAGGCTGCTTTGACGGTGGCAAGCGCTAGTACTCGTGGGGCCCACGTCCTGGTCGACGGGCTGGGGAAGCCGGGATGGATGCTGCTGTGGTGGTGACTCCTGGATGGGCGGTCTTTAGGGTGGAGGCACGCTGGTTGGCCTCGCGGAAGGCGAGACGGCCGCCTCGGGGTGGGTCGTCGGGTGCTGTCCACGAGCAGGTGTTGCTGTTCTGCTGCGCGTGACCCGGCGAGAACAGACGCTGCGATCAGCCCCGACGTCAAAATGACGCAAGACTGGTGGCGTTGGAAAGCTCTCTCAAAGAGCTATGATCCATGCTAGTCCTGGAAATTAAAATGATCTAGGCTGGCCACTGGAGAACTTGGAGTGTGCTGGTTCACAGATCTAGGACTGACAGGGTGGACAGGAGAGTTTCCTGAGAATATGGGTTGACCGTGGGGTTAATAGTGGATCTGGGTGAAGTGATTTACATAACAATTGTAGCTTTAGAGGTCAGGAAAATGGGGGTATTTTTTATGAGAACGTTTATAGAGGGATCTATTTTTGGTGGATTTTATAGGGTTCCCTAAAGGCGAGCACCACTCCCCTTGAAAACGACGAGGTAACGTAAGAGTTCCCTAGAGGCGAGCGTTGCTCCCCTTGAAAAGAATGACAATAAGACGATGCGAAGCATAAGCATCGCAAAGACAAGCATATGGGAAAGTCCCTCAGGAACATACAGAAGCCATCTTCCAACGAAGGTACACAATAAACATTTGTACAAGTGAAAGAATTTCATTCCTTTTGTCAAAATACAAGCTGCCAAAGACCCTTTGGGTCACTACATGAATATGCGAAAAGCAAAAGCCATGCGATCACGACACCAACACCCAGTTCCTGGACACCACTGTCGCTGCCTCATCTGTGGAAAACCTCCGGTGACCCCAGAAGCGGACACCTCGCATCCCAGGTGTTTCGCGGAAGGGGACCAACGGTGGACCTCCACCTATGCCAGAGAAGAGGATCGACACCACCGTCTCACATATCAGGGGAGAAGGCCGGTCGATCCATCCACCCCTCCTCGGCAAAGGATGGGAGAGCGACGAGGCCCACCCATTACGGAAGTCAACCCGGCGCACAGGCCATCCCTGGATGGAAGGCCTCGCCCACTGAGTGGAAGAATGAAAAATAGCTTCCCCGCCTTCGGACATCCTTAGGAAGATGCTCCAGCAACAGAAGGCACCCTATCGCGCGTCGGCCACGTTGCAAGCAAGATGATAGGGTCTGCTACCCCGTCCGTCGCCCTTCTTGGGCCGAAGAACACACGTCTCAACTCGGGGGAACCTCTCACCACGCAGCTACAAGCAGAGAAAATTATTACTGCAATGTAACGAGAAGAAGGCATTAGAAGCAACTCTGAGCGAGAAGGGGGAAGCAAGAACCAGGGCTTTCGTCGTCCTCCTAAGGATGAAACTTGTCTGGTTCAAGGAATGAGATTCCCTGGCCAGCGTATAAGTGATCGACCTTCTCCAAGGCCTCCCGCCAACCATCCAAGTACTCGAGCTGGTAGTCCTCTGAGACAGGACCCCCCACCCCCGGCTCTGGCCACGGGCGCTAGGGAGCTGGTGGAGGATCCCGGCGAAAGATCAGAAGCTGATGACGGACTAGCTGAGAGCCGTCATCTGACGAAGTACCAGACTCTCCAGAAGAGATCACGCAGGAGGACTCTCTCTTCAATTCTCACCGCTATGGAGATGACAACGGACTCGGTTCAAAGGCTGCTACTTATAAGGGATCGAAGTCCTTAGAAGCAAAGACTCCCACCTGGTGAGGACACGCGCCGCTTCACTCGACGGAGCACACGGAGCACGCCGACGTCACTGTGGCTCGGCGACGACCTTCGTGCCGCGTGAGTACCCTATTCTCGCATTGTAAGCTGTGTCTTCGGATGAGATTGAGTTTGGAGAAGTGATCTTTGAGAGATTAGGGGTCCCTGTTGGTTGCTGTGAGCAGCTGGTAAGGCTGACCGAGTGATCAACCACGGTAAGATGTGCATTGTCTGGGGACCCGTGTGCTTTGGTCGTGGTGCTATTGACCAGCTTGCTGTGGTAGTAGGCAGCACTTGTCGGTTCTAGCGAAGTGTGTCATGGATTGTAAGAGGTTGTGTCCCGAGGCTCTATGGTAAGAGCAGAGCCAGGATTGGCAGGCATCCATTTAGAGTGATTGAGATGAGATGGCATTCGATTGGATAATGGACGGTGCCTGTGTGCGAAGGTCTTTGAAGAGACATTGGTGTTGGAAATGGTGATCCTTGGTCTGTTACCAGCAGGGGAGGATTTCCCTGTAAGCCTGAGTCGAGTGATGTGAGGATCGAGGATTGTGGAATTCTGTCATCTAGTTTTGCCGTGCTCCACTGAGAGGGTAGAGTTGGCGTGAGGCTCGAGATTGGTTGTGGTGTCCAAGCGAGGTTTAGCTTGAGATGTGGTATTGATCTGTGGAGGGTCACCAGATGACGTGTTATGATTTGGATTGCTCCTGTCGGGCCGGTGGAGGTTCCCCGTTGACGAATATCTGGTGACCACTGGATGGTCTTTCATAGATAGAAGATGCTGGTTGTAGCGGCTCAGGAATGGTGAGAGCCGTGTGCCGGCGAGGCCTTGGGTAGTCGATCATGAGGTGTGTCTTTTCCTAGATTGGACATGGGATTTGTTAGAAGTTGTCTTCTGGCAAGAGTTGGTATGGCGCTGTTGTAAGTGTTCGGGTTACCAGGTGTGAGCTGGTGGAAGCTCTGCGGTGGTTGCCCCGGGTGCGGGGCTTGAGATCTGTCAGCAGGTTGTGAAGCTGATGTTTGTTGGTCTACCAGGTGTGTGGTTTTGATCAGTGGTTGATTTTCGTGTTGTCTGAGGCGACGCCAAACTTGTACTCCTTTCCATGATGTCTGCTCTGATGATCGATGTGTCTTGGGTTGTGAGCGAGGGATTGTCCATGATCATTGTCTAGTCGCATCCCTCAGGATCGTAATTTTTACGAGTATCGAGGTTTGACTAGGGCTCTGACAGCGTCGTCAGTTGATTGTGGTGTTCTCCCCTTGTGGCATGGTGCTTGTCCTGAATTTCGAGGACTAAATTCTTATAAGGAAGGAGGGCTGTAATACCCCAGGTGTTTCAGATATTTTTTTCAGATATTTACGTGTATTTTTTTCTAATGAGTTTTCAGAATATTGTGCCCTTAGACATGCAGTGCTAACCATGGGCGGACATTCCTGGACAACTAACTCCTTGGGATGATCATCAGAAAATCACGAAGTCTTGTCACTCGGCACTAGCAACATGAGATTCGACATCTCCATTCGGCAATCGGGCATGAAGCATAACTCCCTTACCAGAAGAGTAGGATAAAACTGAGGGAGAGTAATGCGCGACGTTGACGTGGCTAATTCACCAATAAACTGAGGGAGATTACATAAAAAGTGCAGAATGTCCTAGGAAAATCTTGAAAATATGGCCAATTGTCCCTTGAACATGGAATCTAGTAGACCCTTGGCGGCCGTATGGGTTAGCACAATCTGAGTAGAGAATCCCGCTTGACCAGTGAACTGAATAGCGACCGAGTGAGAGGTAATAATCACATCAATAGTGAATCCTCCGGCGAGCAAAGAGATTGCCACCGGTCTCGCTCATGAAGAAACTGGCACCAAGACAAAGGAACTCTTCTCGGCAACCGCTATTCGTGGTAGGGGGTCATCCTCCCCAAAGTAGCCATGGAAGGACATGTATCGGCATTCGGCAGATAAACTCTTAAACTTTGAAATGCATAACTAGCACCGAATTATCCTGATCCGGCTCATCATCTCCCCGGGGACTAGACCAGAGGGGCACCAGAGGTAGTGTGCACCCACTCTATGGGGTGAAAATAGATGGGGAAGTGGAGGTAATAGGCTTGGAGGGCCTAGGTAAAGGTAATGCTAGTGGCAGAGGGATAGCGGTGATGATAGGCTCGGGTGGAGGTAAAGGAAAAGGTGGAGGTGTAGGAGGAGATGAAGGCGAAGGTAGAGGTGCAGGTGTAGGTATAGCCTGCTCAGGCTCGGACAATGATGGCGAAGGGGATGGCAAAGGCGGTGGAGATAGCAGAGGTGATAAAATAGGGATTTTTAGGAGAGGAGGCGGTGAAGGAGATGGTGATGGCGGTAGGGATAGTGGAATGGTGATGCGGGCAATGAAGGTAATGGAGGTGAAGATGGTGAAAGTGGTGGCAAGGTGGAGGAATTGGAGGGTCGTGATGCCCACCTTCGATGTATCGACATGACGCATCTAGCGGTGTCGGGAGTAGAAGCGGTGGTGGAAATGGAGGAAGAAGGAGAGGTAGCACTTGCCTGAGCAGAGGCTCGGGTTAGTGGAGGTTGTGGAGGTTGAGTAGGAGATTGTGAAGGTGAGGGGGTAGGTGGAGATGAAGAGGGTGATGAGGTAGGTAACGAGGTGGACAAAAGCATAGGGGAGGGAACATGTGATGGAGTAGGTGACGGAGCGGGTGTAATGCCAGATAAAGAATCACCAGGAGAGGGGGTTTACGTGGACCAGCTTCACCCCTTAGGCCAGTCCATGTAAACTGTCACTATGCATTAGGTTTACGTGGACCAGTTTCACACCTCAGGCCAATCTGCCTAAACCCTACCTCCCCCACTCTGTAAGACTTCCCCAAGGGGTTTACCCAAACCAACTTTACCCCTCAACCTGGCCCGCCTAAACCCCTCCTGACCCTTCATCTTCCACTATAAAACCCTCATTTGGGTGCCATCAACAAAAAATGATCATGGATGAACAATCAACAATCAGCGATCAAGCATCAAGGAGCAAAGATGCACTTAGGTGATTCGTGTGTGTGTTTGCTAGGCTCACGTAGAGGGCATGCCACATGGTCATCCCTCACACGACATCTAGCCCAAACACCCATCTCCGGGAGATTTGTGGGTGTGTTTGCTAGGCTCATGCCGAGGGCATGCCGCATGGGCATCCCTCATACAGCGTCTAGCCCAGACACCCACCTCCAAAAAGGTGGCCCCCAGTGGTGATGAATGTATGTCATCTCGATAATCATGCGCGACCCCAGATCTTGCTTGGTGAAAGTACTCTACCCGAGTCCAGCCTCAATAGTTGTGCAAGACCCTGATGCCGCTTGGTGAAAGCACTTTGCCCAAGCCCTGCCTCGATAGTCATATGCCCCCAGACGCCGCTCGACAGGAACACCCGGCTCGGCCCTGACCTGGCATTCGTGCATGACCCAGATGCCGCTTCATGAGAGCGCCCCTACTAGTCCCTACCTCGATAGTCGTGCACCCTTAGTCGTGACTCGATCGAGGCACCTTGCCAGATCTCTATCTCAATGTTCATGCATGACACAGACATTGTTCGATGAGAGCACCCTATCCAGTCTCTATCCCAAGGGTAGCACACCATCAGACACGGCTCAATCGACGCACCCAGCCTGGTTCCCCCCTCGATGATCGTCTGTCACTTTGATGTCACCTTGATAAGCGTGCCCTCAGTGCTGTTACTCAGACAATGGGCATACTTCACAAGTCCTGGTGCAAGATGAAGCGTCAGGCCCCTGCCTCTGTCAATGGGCCCCGAGCACGACCATCAAGGTCTCTCAGCACCCAGCCACCTCAGCCGCATTGGGGCCCCGGGCGCCTGACCACTTGACAACCTCAGTCACGATGGTGCCCTCGACATCCGACTGCCAGCTACTCCAGTCACAGTGGTGCCCTCGGCACCCGACTGTCATCAACTATAGTCACAATGGTGCCCCCCCCGGCACCCGACTGCCAGCCACTTTAGTCACAACGGTGCCCCCGGCACCGGACTGTCAAGCACTCCAGGAGCTGTTCCAGAATTCAAGCAGATCAACACACGGGGAGACTGGTGTTAACCCATAAACAGCTAAGAGATCTCAAACAAAAGTGAGATTTCGTGAACAGGAAGTCCGTGCATATGAACCCTGAGGGCCAGCCTACGAAGGATTTGCATGTGACCTCTGTGTAATACGAATGCAAGGGTCTATGTATGGCCAGTTCGCCAATTAATGTCTGCACCTTGCAATGGGAATTCTAGGGGGACATGTCATTGACAGACAGACCCCTAGGACCCATGGTGAGTAGAAGCTCGACGGGTCCAATATATGGCCAATTCGGCCAAGAATGTACCCTCCCCAGGGTGACTGACGCACGGTCTCAATCTCAGGGAAAGCTATTGTGAAATAGAGCATTTTACCCTTCTGGCACAGCGAAAGTGCTCTAATGCCAATGTCGGGATAGACATCGTTATAACTCCCCTGAGCTACAATGAGCAGTCCCAGCCCCTATGTTGGGCTCACGCTCATCATAAGGCGAATGAGAAGAAACAACGAGAAGGAAGAAGGAGAATGACAACTAGAGTGAGTAAAATTGCTATAGAAAGCCAAAGGACCCGTCAGTGGGAGTCATGTTCGTGAATTAATTCAACAAATACTTAGGGGGAGAACAGGGTAGCACCCGGGGCTGGTTGGATGAATGGAGGATGTAGGAGACCCCTGAAGCTCGTTGCCAGGACGAGAGGGCACTCAGGAACCGCCTCAATCACATTACCCAGCTAGCATCACACCCAGCATATCATTCGATCAATGCACTCACACACACACGAGTCGGTAGAAACAAGAGGCACTGAGGAGGGACTTTAATGTCACCACTCGGAGAGGGTGTGGTTAGAGACCATCTCACGGAGAAACATGACCAATTCGGTGGCTGACCTCGAACAGAGCTCCACCTCTCAGGGAGAGGCCTCCTAGCATAATGGGGCTCCACCTCTCAAGGAGAGGCTTCCTAGCAGCCACTAGAAGAGTGTTGGGACACGGAGAAAGCAAATTGGGGATCTAGAGGGTGGAGTTGAAAAACCCTGTAAATAAATATTCACATTCACCAGACGTAGAGCAAATAGAACACGATCGTATTCTGTTTATTAATCCACCTCTGTAATCCAAGGGGGTTGCAAAAAGTATATACAGTGACTAGGGATCAGGGAGGAGGGAGAGCGGATAGAGACGCATACATGAACCATGAAGTAAAAAGAAATTGAAGATTACAGGGGTAAGAACAAAGAAATACAACATCCTCCCCTACCTTCTTCTTCTTCTCCTTGGAAAGACTCTTTCTCTCTCCCTGATTCGCTCTCTCTCTCTCTCTCTCTCTCTCTCTCTCTCTCTCTCTCTCGATTTTCTCCCCCTCTCACTCTTTCTCTCTCCTTCGTCACTTCTTCATCCGTTCTGGGCCGTGCCGACCCCGGATCGAGGCACAGGAGGTACCGTTGGAACCGGCTCGTCGCGAGGATCGCGCTAGTGTCATTCTTTCAGCGGTTCGTGGAGCGTAGGATCAGGTCGGGTCGTGAGGCGTCCCGGTGCTCCGTCGCCCGCATGAGCGCTTATCGAGATTTTCGCCGCGATCGAGGTAGGGGGATGGACTCCTTACTTCGCTAGGAATATTTTGGTACCACATGCATGCCCATCCACAGGCGTTTGCATCATTTTCTATGCAAGTTATATTTTGGGGGGTTTTTAGGTTTAATACTTTAGAAATTGTTTAGAGATGGTATTTTTGAGTTTTGATGCATGCCGTAGTTATGGAAATTTAGCTATTCAACTTCTTCTACCCCTTTCTTTTTGTTTCGTGCCGATCCGGCTTGCCCGGAGGGGAGTTCGGTCCGAACTCGTCCCTCTCATTTTTCAGTCGACATAACGGACCCTAGGGGGTGCGTTATGCATTGCATGGCGGACCGCTCGTGGTGCGCTATGTGAGTGAGGTTCTCAGTAGGTCTGTAGGTTGTGGGGCATGACGGACTAGTCCCAGTCCGCCATGCATTGTATGACGTCCTTATCACGGTGCGTTATATGCAGTGATTTTCTATGGAGTTTTCTGAGTTTTTACCGTTCGGGTGTCTTTAACGGACCACTCCTGGTGCGTTATAGTCACATGGCGCACCCGTTCTGGTGCGTTATGTTCTATGCGTTTTCAATAGGTTCTCTGGAGAATATAAAGCGCGGGCCAAGGCGCGTCATACATTGCATGACGCCCCTGAGGTAGTGCGTTATAGTCTGCAGGTTTGAGTTTTCCCTGTGTGCGGGTGAGCATAACGGCCCTGGGGAGGTGCGTTATAGTCGCATAACGCCCCCAACCTAGTCCGTTACACTCTGCTAGTTTGTAAAAGTTAGAAATGCATGCTTCGCTACTTCTATATATGTCCTTGCTAGTTATTGTGATTGTTGGCTCGCTCCTAGTATCCCCATGGAGTGCTTGGACTTTTCATGTGATGGAACCACTAGACGTAGCCCTAGACTTCATAGATGGTCGAACCGCCAGGGAGAGGTGGAGGGGCATACCCATTCAAACGGTTTAAGCTAGTACCGTGGGCCCTCGGTCCAACTGTAGCGCTCTACAGGGAGGGAAAGCTAGTTGGAGGCCTGGCCTAGGCAAGGGTCAGTGTGTGCACACGTGGTCACCTTCAGCGGCACACACCAAAAGCCCTTCAGCGGCACACCACTTCATGTGCCCCTTCAATGGCACACGTCAAGCCCTACAACGGCACCTGCAACGGCACGCTGTGATGGTTGCTTCAGTGGCACAGCTGCCTGGGACCCATCAACGGCACAGCCCCATCCTTCAGCGGCACAGCTGCCTGGCACCCTTCAACGGCACAGCCCCATCCTTTAGCGGCACGGCCTCCCCATGCCCGTCCGACACGGAAGATCTCACGCCACCCTATAAGGATCCTTGGCGCGCAGTGGGCACAACTAAGCTGTCACCCCAAGAAGAAGCCACGCTGGTTATCACCCTACGGGAGGTCAAATCCCATTTAATGGGGCATTTCCCGCCACTCGACCAAGCCCGCTGCGGTGAAGGGGATATAGAAGAGCCCTTCTTCTCCATGGCTAGAGGAGGATTTTTACACTCCAGAGAATACACGAAAGACTACTACGCAGTAGAGAGCAGAGTGCCCTCCCGAAGAAGGCACAGGCGACCAACGCCAGGAAGAGAAGGAGGAGAAGAAGGAGGGCTCCGTTAGCTTCCCCCTTCCACGACCACCCCCAAAGAAAGAGTAAGGGAGGTGTAGAGAGAGAGAGAGAGAGAGAGAGAGTGCTAGAGGGAGGGATGTAGCAGACGAGGTGGGGAAGAGCAGGGGCCCGGTTGCCTCTGTACAACCCCAACCCCCCTTTCTTTCCTTCTCCTCCATCCTTGTTTCCTTATTTACTCTTTGCTGTAACCCCTATTTCATATTTTGTATGAATAAAGACCTTGGTCCTTTTGTTGCCTTTGCTATCGCCTTTCACCGGATTCGTGTTTGTGTTTGGCGGTCTCCCCGTTCTCGGTAACGTCTTTGTTTTTGTCTTCCCCTCGGTGGCCCCCCCTCACCTTGGGTGGAGGGCTCCTTTGCCTTCACCCTGCCGAGCCTCACCAACCTTTTCGAGTACCTGGTCACCATCCCTGTTTCCTCACTAGATCTTCCCCTCCAGCTCGGCCAAGAACCAGAAAACTCCATAGCTTTCTCCTCTATGCGTTTCGTTCCATTTGGGCCAACCTTCGCCGGTACCCTCAGCCTCTCAATACCATCTTTGGCATAATCCCCTGCCCGGCACACTCGTGCCACCCTCTTTGGTCGGTACACCTTAACAGCCCTTCAGCTCCTCCGCCGGCACAGCTGATGCGGGACGACGATGAGACTCGATATGCGGACACGGACCTACGACTTAGACAAACTGACACGACTCACTAGACGACGCGACCAGCAACTGTACGACCAAGTCATCACCTAACGTGGCTCCCGAAGCAAAAACAGATGTCAAAACAAACAGAATGAAAGAAAACGTCACTACTATCCTCCCACCATTTGTTTACAACAATTGCTAAAGGGGTGAGAAAGAGAGAGAGACAAAGAGGTAATGCTTCTATTACTCCTAGGGTTTCCCGGATCGATCCGGCACGAGGCGTACTGCATGTGCCGGATTGTGCCAGGGCAAAATCAGCACGCCAGCACGGCAGTACGCATGCAGTCCGGCAAATCCACCAACCGATGGCAGGAGTGATGGCAGAGGCAGTGGCAACAGCAGCGGCACAGGGCTCGTCGGTGATGGCCGGTGGTGTCGGGCAGCGGGGTGGTAGGTCGGGCTGATAGTGGCCGGTCTCGTCGCAGGGGAAGGCAAGCAGGCCAACCGGCAGCCGCGGGGTGCAGCCCTGGCAGTCCTGATGGCTTTCGGGCGCAAGTGGCAGCACAGTGCTGGCAGCGGGGGACTGCACGTCGACTGATGGCCGTGGTCAGGTCGCGGAGCAACGACATCTGGCGTCGATGGCTCGGTGCAGGGCCAGGGCGTCGGGTCGGCAATCAGGCCGGAGGCCCTATCTACGTACGGGGAGGAGGAGGAGAAAGGGGCAGAAGAGGGAAGAGAGGGGTCGGGGGTGGGAAGAAAAAAGAGGGTACTTTATAAAAGAATCTATGTGAAAGACAATTTCCTGTCCTTTGGGATTCAAAAAAAATGTGTGGACCGCAGCACGGTAGCATACCGTACCATGCCAGACCGTACCAGGCTGGAACCGGCACGGCCAGTACAACCGGCATGGCAAACCCTGATTACTCCCCTATGATTCTGAAGTTCTCATCCTTTGACACTTCCTCTGCCACCACCTCCCTTACTTCACCGTAGCTGCAATAGCCTTGGCCCCTTGGAACACCACAAATGCATCATCGAGGCAGATGTCAACATCCTTGCCCCTGTCAGACCAGGACCTAGGCATCAACAGTTCTGCCATCTTTGATGGCATGGCGTTGACCTCCTCTGTCAAATGGTAAATGGCATTGAAACTCGGGTGGTACTTGATGCCCAGGTAGTTCCTCGCAAGCACCTTAAACTTGGGCATGAACCTCTAATAGGAGCTCTCTCTCTCTCTCTCTCTCTCTCTCTCTATCTATCTATCTTCGTCCTTAAGCATCAGCAACATTTCCTCTGTTAGTTCATTTTTCAGTTAGACCTTTAGTCTTACCACGATTTCACCATAACATTTATATCCACGTTGCTATCATGTTTTTTTTATGCACTTGTTTAACCATCTGGCCGTAGCAGGCCTACACAGCATAACAAATCTTATGACAACCGTGAAAGAAATCAAAAAAATCTCCCTTCCCCCACAAGAACCTTAGTGCGCCCTCACCCCTTCCCTTCCCCAACCAAGTGTGCCCCACCCCCATACCTAACCCTTGCCGCCCTCACCAGCACCCCACGCCCCAGCTCCCTCTCCCTCTGTAGCCCACATTCTCATCCCCTCTACTCAGTGCGCCCACAGCAATCCCCGGAGTCGCCCTGTCATCGCTCCTTTCCCCGTGGAGTGAGAAGCTTCGATCTGCTACAATCTGCCACCAATTAGCATCAGAGGTTCGTTTAGCAGACCTTCTAGCGGCGTCCACGGTGAGATTCGGCTTGAGGTATCTTCTGCAAAGTCATCCTCCTTCGAGTCTGCGACACTCTAGAAGCGGTCCTGTCTCCTTTCATTGATAGCATCAACCGTGACAGGGGTTTCCGTGCAACAGCGCCCGAACCACACCTGTTTCTGAGTGCCACTTGGCAATGTCGACATTGACTTCCCCTGTGCGAATTGGCCAGAACTCCCTTCACGAGAGTTCTTCCTCTTTGAGGCTCCGATGAACCAGAGGTGGTCCTACCTTCTTTTTACAACACCTCTGCCTGGGGTGTCCATTTTTCCTCGATCGCGCCAGATCTGGAACTCTCTATTCGCCCAAGACAGACTGTCGCCTATTCAGCCCCGATACTCCATCCTCCACTCAGTTTCAGGCAGAGAAGTCTTCTACAAAGTTGTGACTTTCGACAATATGAAGCCAACCCAAGTGGTTTCGTCTCATCCTAACATCAGCATGGAAGATTCCACCATGGCCATGATTGACCTATCCTGTTGTTTACCCAGGAACCTGACGCCAACCATTTCGGTGACCATGACTGACAAGGTGATCTGACGGCTGCCAACTTTTGAGGGTTTGTAGTGCTCTCTGTCTGCTATGCCCATGAGTTGGTCCCGTCACATTTGGAGTTCTACAGCGAGCGTACCTATCGACGCACCACAACCACGCCATCCAGTCCTGCAAGGCAGAAATGCGCAGGCCATCGGCTGCGACCTCCTCCACCTTCCAGTGACATCAGCTATATGTCAGACTTTAAGGCATCCTTCGGCATTCCCCAGGCTTCATCCAGGCATTGACAGCACCTCGATTGGACATCGGAGCTAGGCGTACGCTATGGAACAAGCAAGAGTAGATCGACAGTTTGGTTTCCCCTCCCTTTGTTCCCCCCTCCTATGTGAGGGTAGTGCATGTAATGGTTTGCCCATCCCTGTGATCCCCTCCCTACGTGGAGTGTAGTAATTGTAATAGCAGGGATCATCGTCGAGCTTCTTCGACACAGCGTGTCCATCGGGTGCGCACGCTCCCCGGTTCACCCTCATCTCCGACCAGAGCCGGTCCTTCGAACGGGCTAGGTATGTGTGGCTACCACTCTAATTTACTTGCTTAGTATTAGTTCCAACTGCAGTGCCCGTGAGAGGAGTGCCCGATCCAAACTTCTACTTTTTCAAGAGTACATGCTGCCGATGAGAGAGTGACCATTTGAACCGACCCCCTCGGTATCGGTCCGTCCGGTTGAATCTGGTGCCCACGACCTTGTTCCCCGGGTGGTTCACCACCACTCTCCTCGCTACTCGGACCGTGTCCGATCCTCTCGTGAGCCACAGCTCACCGATCCATCACTACGAGTCCCGAGTGGAGTTCACAACGTGCGCGAGTGTTTGCCTTGTCAACTAGATGATTGTGCTCGTTGCTTGCTGGCTTAGGTCCCAGTGTCTAGACCGGGTTCGTCCCGCGTCACTTCTTCTTGTATCAGCATATGCCTTCTGCCTAGACTGAGCAACTTGAAGTCTTTCTCTAATCAAATGAATCTTTTTAGTGGTATCTCTTACCATGTCTGGGCCTAATAGTTGTTTCTCGCCCATCTCATCCCAGTACAAAGGTGATCGGCAACTCCTTCCATATAAGGTTTCGAAAGGTGTCATTTGTATGCTTGCTTGATAACTGTTATTGTATGCAAACTTGACCAAAGACAAGTGATCATGCCAGCTTCCACCAAAATCAATAATGCAAGCTCTTAGCATATCTTCTACCACCTGATTGGTTCTTTCAGTCTGACCATCCGTTTGAGGATGAAAAGTTACACTAAAGTTAAGTCTTGATCCCAATGAATGTTGTAGACCCTTCCAAAAATGAGAGTAAAGCACGGGTCTTGGTCAGACACGATCGAAACAGGAACTCCATGTAATCTGACTATTTCCTTTAGGTACAAAGCAGCAAGAACATCAACTGACCATCGGCTCTTGATTGGCAAGAAGTGTGCCGACTTGGTCAAACGGTCAATGATAACCCATATTCCATCATGTCCTCCTTTAGATTTAGACAGACCCATAATGAAGTCCATACCGATATCCTCCCACTTCCACTTAGGAATATCTAGAGGACGTAGCTTACCGACAAGCTTTTCATGTTCTGCCTTAACTTGCGGATAGGTGAGACAGCGGGACACCAAGTCCGCAACTTCTCTTTTCATGTTAGGCCACCAAAAGGTCCTTTTCAAATCTTGGTACATCTTGGTAGATCCTGAATAGTGTGCCTTGATCTGTGAGCTTCATCTAATATCTTTTTCTTTAGTTCTAGACAATCCGGTACACAAGTTCTCTCTCTGAAAAACAACCTTCCATCTGATGCTAGCTTGAAATTAGGTCGTTCGTCCACCTTGCTTTTGATCTCTACCAGTACTGGGTCATTATCTTGGAGTCCTTGTATTTCAGAGAGAAGATCCGGTTGTATCCTCATATGTGATAGAGTGACACACCTATTTTCTTTGTCCATGCTTATATTAAGTTTAGAGAATTGCACTAACAACTTCCACTCTTGAATCACACAGTTGACTAGTATGGCTCTTGGCTTTCGAGTAAGGGCATCAGCTACAGGATTGCCCTTTCTCGGATGATATTGTATTATGAATCGAAGTCTTTGAGGTATTCTAGCCAACATCTCTGTCTTATATTTAATTCCTTCTGAGAAAAGAGATACTTGAGGCTCGTATGATCGGAGAACACGATAAAATATTCTCCATAGAGATAGTACATGTAGATCTTTAATGCAAACACTACTGCAGCCAACTCTAAGTCATGGACTGGGTAGTTCTCTTCATGCTTCTTCAACTGTTGGGAAGAGTAAGCTATAACTCTTCCATGTTGCATCAAGACACATCTGAGACCAATGCCAGATGCATCGGTATATACCTCGAACTTCTCTCCTTCAACTGGTAAGGCCAAGACCGGGGTAGTAGTTAAGTGATCCTTTAGAGCTTGAAAGCTTCTTTCACATTCTTCACTCCATTCATAATGAATCTCCTTGCGAGTTAGCCTAGTAAGAGGCACGACGATCTTGGAGAAGTCCTTAATGAATCGCCTGTAATAGCCTGCAAGACCCAAGAAACTTCGGATCTCACTAGCATTGTTTGGTCTTCCCCAATTCTTGACAGGTTCAACTTTTACCGAATCAACAGAAATCCCTTCCTTAGAGATCACATGTCCCAAGAAAGACACTTCTTCAAGCCAGAACTCACATTTACTATGCTTCGCATAAAGTTGGTTAGTCCTCAATATCTGTAATGCAATCCTCAAATGATCTTCATGTTCCTCCTGATAGGAGAACCAGTTCGGGATAGCAAGCTGCCGCCCGAGTAGCAGTGCACCGGAACCGTCAAAGCTACCCCAGAAGTAGCCCGTCAACCCAAGATCGGTCCTCCCGGGCCCCACTTGTAGCCCTTTACCTCCCTGCGTGGAGTGGGCTGTAAATTAAATTCTATAATTATTATTTAACTATTTGTACCGGGAGTACGGGTCTTGACCGGGGTTGTCTTCCCCACGCCCAGTAGCATGGAGGTATCGTGTCCACTCCCCTCTTATCGCATGTGCTTTGCTCGTATATCTTTTAATGCCGCTGCATGAGAGATTGATAGGAATCTCGCTCGATAAATTATTTCAATCACCACTACGAGGGATAGCGAGACCGTCCTGTGACCCGATTCGGGCACGAAAGTGAGAGTTGACCACCTTAGCTTACTGCCGGTTTCTCAACCTCGCACATCCGCATGCTTCCCTCACTAGGGGAGGAGTCGCGAGCTTGCTTAGAGTCCCAAGTTCGCCTGTAAATCGGTCAAGTCCGCTGTCCGTCCCGCATCAGCACGCCACCGTGTCAAGAAGGCCACCGGTGCCACTGCATCCCACCATACCGAGTTGGTTGTTCGCTCAATGGGGCACGGACGTAGTGGGCCCTCTACCAGCATCGTCGTCAGGGTGCAAGTATATCTTAGCAGTCACAGATTACTTCTCTAGATGGGTAGAAGCGATATCACTAAGGGAAGTCACGGGGGAGCTGGTCGCCAAATTCTTTCGACAGAATACAATATTCTGGTTTAGGATCCCCAACCGAATTATCTCCAATAATGACAGCCATTTCAGGAACCAGAAGGTCTACTGACTGGTCGATAAATACAAAATTGACTGGCATGCGTCGTCCCCCTGTTGAGTAGTGGATGGTAGATCTAGAGGGGAAGGGTGAATAGATCTGCCCCTCTTTTCGCAATACAGCCCTCTTTATAGCTAGTTAAAACAAGTTGCAGCAGAATAGAACTAGCTAATCGAATGACAATATGATTTGCTTGGCAAGATGAACTAGTTATGTATCGATTCGAATTGATTCGAGCCTAAGCATGCATCTAGAATGAATCAATCAGACAAACACACCACAGAACAATGGATTTTAAGGTGGTTCGGACTGAATCCCCAATCCTACGTCCACCCCTCACCAAATCCCGGTGAGGCTTCACTAGTGCAACACACCAACCCACAAATCGGAGAACCACCGATTGCCTTCCTACTAACCAATGGTAGGGACGATATCACCGCAGCTTGGAACACCCTCCAACTGCCTTCCTACTAACCACGGTAGGGACGAATCTCAACGGGAGATGAAATAAACTTAAATGCATGGACTCTCATGTCTGCATACACTTGCTCATATGCATATTCAATTGAATTATCTTGCATATTCTGAAAATTTGAATGGCTGAAATTTGATGCCTGCATGTTGTCTCATGCACAAAATGTTCATCTGCATACATGACATGCACACATATTCACATTTGAATATACTTAGCATATTGTCAGTTTGAGATGCATATAGGATTGTAGCTGTATTGCATAGTCATGCATGACCTCACATGATATATCAAATGGTAAGTTGGGACAAGGGCAGATCTTTTCTGTTTGGAAACCCACGCTATGTGTAGAGGCTAGACCTCCGCCTAGTACCATGGGTCAAAATTGCACATAGATCAGTCTAAATGTCCATGAGCATAACTCATCAAACTCCCTGCATAATTGTCATTGTATATGCTACATTGAGAGTATCACATATGGCATACTGTTAAGGGGAGTCAGTGCATTTGCATACATGAGTTGATTGCATTCAATTAACTTTGAAAACACCAAAAAGGTTGTTTCAGTGCATTTAGTTAGGGGGAGCTACATTGAAAGAATTCTGTGCTATCCTGTAACAACTAGAGAGTATATAAAAAGGATTAGCTAGAAAGATAGGTCAGACCTATCTGGAAGGTTAACCCTTGCGTGAGTAGATCCTTGGATCCAACCTCTGCCAAGTACTGGCCCTAGTTGTGATTGGTTTACGAACTTGCATTGTAATTCATATTCTCTATATGATTGACATTTACTATCACTACTGTCTCAAGCTGGTCTGTCTGAAATCTCACTTTTGATGAACCATGAACACATCTATCATGTTCTTAGCTCACTGATTTCAAATAATTCTCAAACTCCCTGAATATCTTTGGTTGCACATATCCTTGAATTTACCAGTCAAGGAAAATCTTGTGTTACATGTATATGTGTTTAGATTAAACTACATGCATGATCTTCATATCATGACTGTCATTTTAGTGCATTTAGATAGTGAGAGCTCATAAGTGTTAATCATTCATGCCACTGCAAGCAAAGGTCTGTGTACATGAGAACTAGTGCAATGTTTAAAGGTCTGAGCATATTACTGTACGAGGTGGGTGCAACTGAACAATCTATGAATCAAACTTAAGCCAGAAAGGTCAAAGCATATGCCTATAAGGACTATGGCAAAGTGTTTGATGAATTACCTGACTGAACACTCAAGTGCCAGCGTAAAATCTCAAAACATGGGCGCTCGAACCAGGTGATGGCACGTGATCCCAAGTCAGCCAATGATGGGCACGTGCTTCTCCAGAATGGCAGGTAAGTGGCCTGAGACCTAGGGACATGACTCTAATAAAAGAGAAAATACATCAAAATGACTCAACTAAAATATGAAAATTACATACTATGACTCAAAGAAATGTTAAGAATATGATGGTACATGATGTCGATCCATCCGGGCTTCGAAAAATATAGAGGGGGTAAATGATGTCCCCATCATAGCTTCACAGCAGTGTATGTTTATTCGGAGGGTCCGGATGGGACGCGTTCTCCGCATTTTCTTTAGTGGAAGTTGTTGTTGACGCTGGACTGGTCGGGACATGCAGACGTGTGATTTTACACTTCCATAGGCCATGGGACCACCGGGCTGGAGGGAGGGGTGCGGCCCCCAGGGGATTCGCCCTCCCTGGGGCGCGCGGCCGCCCCTGGGGCAAACTGGCCCCGGGGATGATCGTAACCCCAGGGGATGGCCCCCGGGGGTCTTCTTGCACCATCTGGGGTTGTCCTTTGCTGGACTTTGATCTCCGGAAGGCTAGAATGGGCCTATGGGGGCTGCCATTCTTTGAGTTGCTGTAACCGCCTAGAAGGTGTTCGGGTAAATGCCTGACACACCCCGGATTACCGAACGGCTTGGGTAGGTGGCTGAGGGGCCGTGCGGCGGGCCTTGGGTTGATGGTGGGAGCTCGTGGGAGCAAAGGGGATGCACTTTGTGACTATGAGCCATGCCTCGGCCTGTGTGCCATGTTGTACGACGGGTTGTCAAGGTAGCCTCGGGTTGGCCTGAGTGCTAGAGTTAGGTGGCTTATTGACACTTGTCTAAGTGTCGGGGTTGGCCCTGACTTACTGAGGGGTCGTTGTAGGACCCAACTGAGGGGCTGGAACCATGGGGTGGCCCGTGATTTGGTGTAGATGGGATGAAACATATGCGCCCACAAGGTGTTCGACGGAATACCGAACATACCCGTGTGAGCCGTATATGCGTATGGTGGGCCTCCAAAGCCTATGGTTGACTTAGTTAGGTCTCCCTTTGACCTCGGAGGGTTGAAAGACATGCTTCTGGGCGGCCCTTGGCCCTTTTTGCTAGGTGCCACGTGGTGTGGTTTGACGTCGGGGTGCCCCCGGGTTGGCCCGGGCGGCGATGCAGGATATGGGCAAGGCCCTTATGTGAGTGGCCAGAGTTGACTCTGGGGAGTTGCTTGTGTCACCGTGCATCACGGCAAGCCGATCAGGGCCCTTGTAGGGACCCATGGGATTGTAGAAAGGGCTGGATAGCCCGTGCCTGGAGGTGTTCAGTGAAATGCCCGAACCCTTATGTCTTGTAATTTTGCCGGGAAACAGTATGGGTATAACAAATGCCCCCCACGAGTCGTCGTCCGGAAGAAGGAACTTATTCTCTACCATGCAGCCGTCATGAGGCTCAAAGAAAAATTTTATCTATTTGAAATAAGCCATGTCCCCAGAGGCAGCAACTCCCAGACTGATGCTTTAGCCAAATTGGCAGCAGCTTTAAAGCTCTCGCCTAAGGGAGAGCTGAATATTACAGTCAGACACCAAAGGCTCATGCCAAGTGTGCTCGACGAAGAGTCCGGCCTCACTGTTTATGAGGTCGACAACATTCAAGAAGGGGACGGTCCTGGAGAAGAAGAAGACTGGCGCGAGCCAATTACAAAGATAAAGAATGGCTGGCTCCCTCTTGATCGGGCTCAGAGGATACAATTGCTACGCAGGGCTACATCCTACTAGTTGATTGACGGCTTGCTTTTCAGGCTAGTCCATGAGAAGGACCGGTCGGTCTTTCTACGATGTCTTTCATCTAAGGAGACAAAGACTGTCATGCACGAGGTCCACTCTGGATTGTGTGGAGCTCACCAAGCAGGAGCCAAGATGAAAAACTGCATCAAGCTCAAGGGGTTTTACTGGCCCACCATGTACGAGGATTGCAACCAATATGCTCGTACATGTCACCAATGCCAAGCATTCGGGCCGGTGCCTCGGAGGCCGCCCAATCCGCCCCATCCAACAGCGCTTACTTGGCCATTTGCAGAGTGGGGAATGGACATTGTGGGACTATTCCCACCATCGTCTCAAAGGCACAAGTTTATACTTGCCGCCACTGATTACTTCTCCAGATGGGCAGAAGCCATTACGTTACGGGAAGTCACAGGAGAGATAGTTGCCCGCTTTGTGAGGCACTATATAATATACAGGTTCAGCACCCCCAGTCGGATTATATCTGATAATGGCACGCTATTCAAGAACAAGACTGTTTATGCTTTGGCGTCCAAGTTTTATATTGACTGGAGGACGTCGTCGGTCTACAATCCCCAAGCTAACGGGTTGGCCGAGGCCTTCAACAAGACTCTATGCAAGCTGCTGTCCAAGATAGTAGGCGGTCGCAAGCGAGATTGGGGCGAAAAAGTCCACGAAGTCCTATGGGCCTACCGGACCATCTATAAAACCCCCACGAGTTGCTCCCCATTCTCCATGGTCTATGGAGCTGAAGCCGTGATCCCTGTAAAGATCGAGCTAGCATCATATCGCGTTGCTGTGCACGCTGGACTGCCAGGCCAAGACCGGTCCGAAATAGAAAGAAGGCTTGAGGAGCTGTCCAACCTCAAAGGTGAAAGACTCAAAGTCTACAAGCACTTACAAGTGTATCAAGCCCGCATGACACGTGCCTATGACAAGCTGGTCGTTTCCTCTGGCTTAGGATTAGACCGATTGGTGGCCTGTTCTGCCGTTAGCAACAATCTTGACCCCGAGTCATGAGACTCAAAGATCGTTGTAGTTGTAAGTCTAGCTATCTTGTCCTGATTCTGTTGGCAGTTGTTGTACTGCCTTGGTGCCTTGTAGTACGTGTGATAGTGCATGTTTAGCCTATTTGTACTCCAACACTCGCGTTTTGGAGTCGGTGTCTAGTGAGCCTCCACTAGTCGTAGCCTGATGGCACGTTACGGCGTGTCGACCCACCTGGGAGTGGTGGCGTGGCAATTCTCGAGATACTATTTTAAGCTAGTTCCGTGGGCCCAGTCCAACCGTAGTGTCCTACAAAGGGGAATACTAGCTAGAGACCTGGATCTAGGCAACGAGCCAGTGTGTGCACATGTGGTCAGGGGCGTAGGACTTGTGCCGACGGGCGTGACCCCTGTCTAGTCACTTGTTACTGTAGTTCCTATTCTGGTTCAACGTGTACCTCAGTCTCTGTCATTTCGGGCGTCCATAGAGAGGTACTTGAGGCACAGTGTAAGACGTCAGTGGATGCAGCTAGCTGTTCTTCTAGTGAGGAGGTACTTCCGTTACATGACACGTAACTCTCGTGTTTCTCGCGCATCGTGAGCTTTCCGGGTTAGCCTTCTCTCGGCTTTGCCCGAGGTCAGTGTTGTGTTGGGTGCACGACGTCCTAGTCATGTGTGTGTGGTCGTGTCTAGAAGAGCGTGCATGATAATCGAGTCGTGTATGCTTTAGGATCTGTCTTGCCTGTCTAGGGCTTTTACCCTTGTTCTTATAGGTCTTTGCCTGCTTGGTGTCTCGTCGATGGATCGGTGACTCCTGACTTCGTTAATTCAGAGTTTCCCCTCCCGTTGCCGCCTGGAGTAGTCTAGGGAGTTGAGGTTAGCTCGGCAGTTGTGCTTCGCTTGGTACGACTTCTTTTCCCTTTTCTTTTAGCTCCTCTACTCCTTCTATTTTCGGCTTTCTTTTATAGCTTTGTAGTTTAGCTTTTCCTGCTTTACTACTCCTGTGGTTTTAGCTGTTGTTCCGTGTTACTGCGTTGTTTCCAGTGGGGATCCACATCACCCCTACTGAGCCAGTGACACGAGGCTCACCCCTACTTTTCATGTGGGTGGCATCGTTCTGCTTCTTCGGTTCCTAGAGTGGTGTGTCCGTAGTTACCAGCGGTACCTGCGCCGGGCTTTCCCTGACCTCAGAGTGCGTCTTTCCTTTTGTGTTGACTGTACTGCTGGTCTTTCCTTTGGACTGGACTCTGGTATAATTGTTAAATTTAAACTTTTAATTAAAATTCCTTTGTCTATGAACCTTCCTCCTTGCATGACCAGGGAAGGTTAGTCTCTCGAACACGGAGACTCTTCTTCTCTCCCTTTGCTGGGAAGCAGCTTCATCGGCTTCGAATTGCAAGCCGTCTTCATATCAATTGTCGTCAACCGACGACGTCATTCTTCTTTCTTCTTCTTCTTCAACTGCCATTGGTGGGCAGTCGTCTTCTTCTGCCATGGCTGCTTGCAACAGCCGTTGTTGGCCTAGTGAGGGGTTGCCCATATCCCTGAAATAATTCTAACCATGCTGGTCGTCTCTTCTTGTCCTAGTCCCTGATGCAGGACTGGGGATAGTTGCCGACCACCCATTGGAGGGATGTAGGCCAGCCGAGCTCTTTCGACGAGTTGTTCAAATCTTCTCCCCACTTTGGGGATGTCGGCTTGTCAGGCGCATGCCCTAAAACTTACGCGGCGTGGAGGATCCACGACCGTTTCTTCTCTTCCCGGGGCCAAGCCCCTCTCATTCTTCTTCCTTGTCTCGGTAGGCTCGGGGCGGTGACGGACAGGCACCTCTTGGTAGATAGGCTGGATCTTCTTAGGGACCCACACCTGCTTGAACTTCTTCGGCCTTGGGGCCAACTCTTTCCGGCCTTGGCGTCCTTCCTCTTCTCTTTCAGCTCTCCTCCCAGAAAGGGCATGGAAGTAGTTGCGGGTTGGCACAGCAGCGACCACCCGGTCTGGGATAGCTTGAGCGTCGCGTCCGTCCAGAAACATGCGGACACCACCGATCAAAATGGACTTCCCAGACATCGACAGTCATCCGGCAGCAGGGATAGCAGCTCTTCTTCGGGAGTACCCTTGGCGGCAACCCTCGAGCTTGTTGTAGTAAGCGGGGCGAGCCCCCTGAGCTACATGGTGGACCATGCAGCTAGTCAGCTGAGTCTGACCTATTGTCAGGCCCTCACGGCTTCGGGCGTTGTGAGCCCTAGGCTTCCTGTTGATCCTTCCTTCGACTGCCTCCGGGGCCTCTACTTCTAGCATATCAGCAAAGGCTATCGCCAAAAAGTTGGGGAAGCCGACCACCGGTGGGAAAGAGCCGAAGACAATCGGTACCGCCAGGTACCCAGTAGCAGCGTGATTAGCCACGATCTCAGGGCAGAAAGTCAGTGCGACAAATCCAGCAGCCATCGTGGATTTCTGCGAGCACAAAAACAAGCAAACAATCAGCATTCTTTGGGAGGGCCCCGAGACCCGTTTATCTCAACAAGAAGATGAAAGGAGACTCTGGTCCCACTGGGCGTGCCAAGCTTTGTGGGGGGCATCCAGAAATCGTCTACTTACAGTACCCTGGACTTGTCCTGAGTTGGCTGGCAGTCTTCTGTGCTGCCTTTGGTGCTTCAAAGTGTGTGTTACAGGGCACTCTTGCCTGTATGTACTTCGGCACTTGTGTTTTGGAGTCCGTGTCATGTGAGCCTTCACTAGTCGTAGCCTTACGGCACGCCTAGGGCGTGACGGCTTTTACAGCGGGGCACTTCCGGTTCACGATTTTTAAGCTAGTCTCCGTCGGCTCCCGCAGTTCCCGTGAGTCCACGGGGGGAGAAAACTAGCTAGAGGCCTGGCTTCGACAAAAGATAGTGTGTGCACACATGGTAAGGGGCTTTGGACTGACGCTGACGGGCGTTACCCTGTCTAGTCACTCGCGACTTGGTTACTGTTCTGGTTCTGACAGTGTCTTAGTCCCTACCCGTCTATAGGTATCGTAGACGAGACGCTAGTAGGCGTAGCATAAGATGTCACTAGACGTAGCTGGCTGTTCTTCTAGTGTGGGGCACTCCAGTCATCTGACGCGTGGCTCTTTGCGTAAGTCCTTGCGATACCCTTCGCGGTTTGCTTCGCATTTCTCGTGTGTCGTGACCTTCTGGGTCAGCCTTTTTGTGGCTATGCTCAGGGTCAGTGTCTGTCGCGTGCACGGCGTTCAGGTTGTGTATGTGACAGTGTGCATGATGCCCTTGTCGTGTTGTCGGTCATCTGTCTAGCCTTTTCCTAGGTTTCATTTGTCTATTTTACAGGTTCCTTGCGGCGGTAGTTTGGCAACTCCTGACTCTGTCAGCTCTGAGTCACTCTTCTATCCTTGCTTGGAGTAGTTTGGGGTACTGAGGTTAGTTCGGTAGCCGTTGTCTGGTACGGCTTCTTTCTTCCCCTCTTCCTTAGCTTGTTCCCTACTCCTGCTTCTTGTTATGTTTCTTTTACAACTTTGTAGTTTAGCTTTCCTGCTTTACTGCTTACTTGCTATTGCCTGCTATTTTAGCGTGTTACTGCACGTTTTTCTCGGTGAGGATCTGCGTGACCCCTACTGAGCAAGTGACACGAGGCTCACCCCTACATTACAGGTGGTGGTCATTCGTTCGGCTTCCGTGTGTACTTGGGGCGCGTGCTCGTAGCGTCTAGTTGTGGCCAGCTAGCACCCTCATCGGGCTTCCCATGACTTTCTGGTACGTCTTTTCTTTTCTGTCAATTGTACATGGCACTTGCTGTCTTTTCTTTGGACTTGACTCTGGACTATAATTGTTAAATTTTAAACTGTTAATTAAAAAGTAATTTTATTTCTACTACTTTAGCAACCCAATCAAATGAAATATTATTGCTTACTACTATATCTGTCAGTTCAATGTACGATCCATCGTCGAAAGCAGGCAGTTCGCATCGGGCGGAAGGCATAGCACGAGGGACCATCGCTATCCTTCCAAGCCTAAAAAGGGAGTGAAGTCAAACTAACATGAACAATGATGGCTTTTACACTAGTGGGTATAGCAGGGTCTGCAACAATACTAGTAGCAGAATCAGATGAAGGAAAAGTACCTAAAATGATAAAGTCATCAACATATCCCCACAGTTTCATAGTACACAAATTCGAGCATACAGTAGTAGCCTAGACATCATAATTGTTGACTTTGATCAACTGAATATCTATCTTGAGAATATTTGACTGACGACATGGTATTGACGGTAACAGGTCCCCAAAAGAGATATCGAATGGTGAAATCGACTACCTAGATGTGACTGGAGCGTCGAAAAACCCTAAAATGGATATATAATAATGTTGAAGATGAGCTTACTGTGAAAAGGGGTACAATGTTTCGCGACTGGAGTAATGGATCTGCAACCAACAATAGAGATCTGGGCACATTGGGGCAGCGATAACCCAGTCCTACAAGTGAGGTGGATGATGCAGACGGTCGCGATCAGTGGGGATGATGGCTACAAGAATTGAGGATGCCCGGCGACATGCCAAACAGTGAGGTAGTCAATGATCAGAGTGTTCTAAGGCGGCTAGGGTACGGGATGGTGTGGTGGATGGCGGCGGCGCTACTTGTAGATAGAGATGGCGATGCTCGGAGCAGTCATAGCTGTCGACAGAGGATTAGGCGACGACAGTAGAGGCTGAAGCAGCAGTGGGCGGCGTCAGCAAAGGTGGATGCAACAATGTGCAGCGGTGTCTACGCAGGCGAAGTAAGTAGCAAGAAGCACTGCAGCTTGACTGCATTCGTGGTGGTGTGGTGCGATCGTTGGAAGCAAGTGTAATAGCAGCGACTTGGTGGAGGTCTTGGCAGACGACAATGATGACATCACAACAGGGAGGTCGCGAGCAACCAGCGTAGGAGGATCCTACTGCGGTGGACGTCAAGACCTCCGATGGCTCTGATACCATGATATGAATAAAAGATGGAGGAATTGAAGGGCTTAACTTCTCCCATAACATATATGTAATATATCTACAATTACGTGACCCTGAAAGGAGTGCGAGACCTATGGCCAAAGTCCTATTTCTAGTATGATATAAAATATAGTAAGTGAGGAGAAAGAGGGAGAAAGAAGGATCATGCAAGTAAGGAGCAATCTCAATAGGATCTCTTAACAATAGTGAACAAAAAAAGAAGAATAATAGGGTGTTTGGTTGCTCTTTTTTACCTCTTTTTTCTTTCATTTTTAAAAAAGAGGAAATACCTAGTTTACGAAAAGATATAATCTTATTCTGGCAATTGATATTGGCATCATGGTCTACTAACCAATCTACCCCCAAGATAGCATCGTATCCTTTCATATCAAGGCATATTAAGTTTGCGGGAAGATTGTGGCCTTCTATGATTACTTCACTATTGGGATAGTATTCGGTAAGTTTGGTTCCTGAACCTAAGGGTGTAGTTATAGAAAGTTCCTATGGTAAAGGAACTGATGCAATAGGTAAAGTTTTGACAAAAAAAGTAGAGATAAAAGAATGAGAAGCACCAGTATCGAATAGCACAATTGCAGGATGAGAGTAAATTTGAATTGTACCTCCCATGAGACCACCATCCCTGGGCGCTTCTTCTTCTTCTTCTAGTACCGCATTGAGGTGAGCTTGCCTCCTGCGTCCTCCTCCTACTGTCTGTTCTTTCATGAGGGGGCAATCGGGCATGCGATGTTCCCTACTACCACAACGTAAACAAGCGCCAAGGCGCTTCCAGCATTCTTCTGCTGAGTGACCAAACTTTTCACAAAATGTGCAGGCCACCATGACCTGCTTCTCCTCTTCCTTAACCTTCTTGTATTTCTGGGAACTTCCACCGTTCTCACTCCTAGGCATTTTCTTGTTATCACGGCTTTTGTAAGGTTCTGTGACACTGAATTTTTCTTTCTTGAATCGCCGATTGGATCGTCGGCTAGATTCTTCTCCCTTTCCTTTCATTTTCTCGACCTTCTCTAAGGTCCTTTCACACAGATAGGCCCGCTGGACCATCTCCTCATATGTTCAGATGTTTTGGGTTCCCAGCTGTTGAATGTAACCGGGCCGTAACCCGTCCATGAACCTATTTACCTTTAATAAATCGGTACTGATAAGATGTGGTGCATATGGTGCTAGCCTGGAAAATTGCAATTCATACTCTGCTACTGACATCATCCCTTGACGAAAGGACGCAAACTCCATAGCCTTCCTCTCCTTGACGTGCTCCGAGAAATACTTAGCACGAAATAATGTGAGGAAACCTTCCCATGTGTGTGGTGTATCGACTGGAGGTGCTGGAACTGACTTCCACCATGTACGAGCATCTTTATTTAACTGGAAGGTAGCCAAACGCACCCTCTCCTGATCGGTGCATTGAATGACGTCAAAGATTCGGTTCATCTCATCGATCCAGTTCTCTGCCTCGTCTGGATTAGACGACCCATAGAAACGCGGAGGGTTGAGACTTCAAAAATTTTAATATAAACTGCCAGCTCTGGCTCCTGCGCCTGCCTGAGCCATAGTTTGTAGTGCTTGGGTAAGGCCAGCCACTGTCTGCTTACGCGATCTCTCCCTATTTTCTTTGAGGAATTTTCCTCTGGCGATCACACTCCTTTTAGCATCTCATGCTATTATTATTTTCCTTAGTTCTTTTAGTTGTGTGTCATATATCATCTCATTCTTTGATGGTTGAGTGACATGGTTCACAGGGGGTTGCCCCCGGACATGTGAGGGTGTCCAGAGATCATGGAAATATCTCCGCTATGCAGATCCCTGCCACTGGGGGATATGCTGCTTGAGGCACATCTCCCGGATGCAAGGTGACAGGTCGTCTAGAATTTGGATGGCTTTAGGGACGTTGTCGGCTCGCCTGGACCAGCCGAAATCATCTTCTGGTGGGGCTGGAGGGACCATGTCTCCTTTATGGAAAATGATGGACTTGTCCCTTCTAGCCCTTTTCTTGGACCGGTGTTGTAGTCTGTAAGTGACGATGAACATCCTGAGCTACTCGTCCCTGTTCTCGTCTGAGGCACACACAAGCTGAATGCAGTTTGGTGGCAGGCATATGCTCTTGTCGATTGCTCAGCTAAAAATATTAGCCTCAAAATTGACATTGCGCCTCTCGGGGCGGTCTATGGTTGACTTGGCGCTAAGGCATATCCGGTGAAGCTTGGCCTACTCTTCGTCAATGGAGAAGAGGTCGTCCTCCTCTTCTTCTCAGAGCCAGCCATTGCTCTTGCTCTTAATCCCGAGGAAGGGACTAGTTCCCTTGAAGTAGAGGGCCGCATGTGCCAGGTTGCATTCTGCTGGGGTGAATGGCGATAGGTCTGTGAAGACTGCACGTTGTTCCCCATCCTTAATATATTTGATGCATTGATGGAGGGTTGAGGAGACTACCCAGTTTTCGTGGAGCCAGGGCCAGCCCAACAATACTTTGTAGGATGTGCTGGAGTTGATGATGTAGAAGGTCACCTTAGAGGCGAAATCATCAAGTACCAAGTCAACATCCACCCGGTCGAGGACCTCCTCGATATTCTGATTGAAGCCGGATATCTTGACTGTCTGAACCTTCTGGAGGTAGGGGGTCAGATATAGAGTCTTGAATGTTTTGAGGGGCATGATGTTGACTGCGACATCAGCATCTATCAGGATCCCATTTACTTCATGCCCATTGATTTTCCCCTTCATATAGAGTGGTCGATTATGGCACGGGGGAGAGAGCAGAAAGCCTTTCTCCATGAAGGTGACAGCGGTTGTGAAAGCCTCATACGCGACAGCTTTTATTTCTACCGCATGTGCTTCATTGACTTCTGGATCTTGGAGTATCCTGATAAGGATTTCCCTCAAATCTTTGCTCCAAGTGATGGCTTCCTAGATCATGATGCTCGCAAGGAAGTGCTTCATCTGGTGGAGAACCTTTCGGTCAACCCGAGCTCGAGCGTCCTCCAGTGACGGTAATATGTCAGGATGGATCTGTTGTGAGTTGCCGTGCCACTCCTCGTCAGGGAGTTGCACCGCTTTGCCTTTGTTACTGGGATCGGGCTGACTCTGGCCACCCACAGACTCTTGGAAGAGAGAGAGGCCAATGACGGCTCTTCTGAGGGAGGCTGAAGGGCTGGCCCGTCCATGCCGGACGGCCCTGCTTGTTCTGCGTGACGGGTCGGAGCCAGTACCGGGACCGAAATGTTGGCGGTGATCTCCTTGACGCCAGCTGGGTCGAAGATGCTGGGTTTCCCCCGGATCTCCACTGGCGAGATCGGGGCAGGTTGTTCTCCTCGAAAGAGGGTGACCCATTCCAGATCGAAGGCAGATAGGCGAAGAGGCGATTTAGGGACTCTTCGTGAACCGCCTCTTCGCCAGCCTCTACCATGTCCACGATCGTGACCTCGGCCAGGGTCGGTGTGTTCTAGGGTTGGCTATAGTCTGAGTGGTGCTACAGTCTTTTGTCTAGTTCTGGACGCTACCGGCTAACCTCTCCGGGAGGCGTTGATGTTATCTAGAGTTGGAATAGCCACCATGTTGCAGGTGCAGCTGTGAAGCATCTATTCCAGTTGTTCCACTGTGATCTCTTTATCTTTATAGAACAAGGAGAGCTCTTCTGCGATGTGAAGAGTTTCACCTTCTTTGACTTTCTGGATCATTTCCTAGACCCAGCTTCTGAGGCGAGCTCATTTCTACATTTCTTCCCACGGGATGTAGTTATCGAGTGGGATAGGCCCAGTAGGGCGAAGAGGAATGTATTCCTCCAAGTTGTCGATGAGTTGCTGTAACCTCTGGAGAGGTGTTACCTCTACTGGGCATTGCAGGGCGGCCGCTTGTTCGGCCTGTTTCTTGAGCCATCTCTTGAGATTCTTCCTTCTGTTCCTCTTATGTTTCTTGGCGATGGTCGCCTCTAGGTGAGTAGGAGGAGGAGGAGGCACTGGAATTGATGCTGATCGATCCCTATGGGGATATCGTCGAGACAATGTGTTTGCAGGGCGAGGTCAGTGACTCTTCTTTGCCTGGATCTCAATCCAAGCACCTTCCGATTGTTGTAGTTGGAAGGTGACGTTGATCGCCTGTTCGATGACCTCGATGGTAGTTCCTGGTAAGTTGGGACGCTGCGGCTAGCGCCTAGGGACGTAGGCATGATTTGATGCCTTAACCATGGTGGTTGTGGGAATTTACCATGAACCGGCTGACTTGTACTGGTGTTCGAGGACGTGTGTGCAGTTTGATACCTTAGCCATGGTGGCAAAGCAAGCTTCTCCTGTTGAGCTGATGTGCCGGTACTAGCATCTGAAGACGTATGCGCGGTTTGATGCCTTAGCCATGGTGGCAAAGGCTTCTGCTGAGAAGTGGCCCAAGGAGCATGAGTAACATCCTGCTTCCTGGCCTGACCCCCGTGGTCTGGCTGAGGGCAAGGTCGGGCGACACTCGACGAAGTCTTGGGGCCTTGCTGCCCCTGTTGGCTATCTTGATCTCGCACGCCAGATGGCCTTCGTGATGGCAGACTCGGCGTGCAAACTGTTGGGAGGACCTGGTCTGGTTAAGCCGAAATCTCACCCAGCTTCTATTTTCCCTTCATATCCTCGAGCATCGGAGATAGAAGTGGAACAGGGGGAAGGTGGGAGGAGCTTAAGGAGCTCATCGTAGCCTTGCCCACCAAGACATCCTCTAGGCTAAGAAGGACTCAGAGGAGTCTCGCAGTGTCTTCTCTGGGAAAGGGCAGAGATTCTAACACCTGCCAGGGTCGCCACTGCGCGGCTTGAGTGGCAAGGGTCGGTTGATTGGCCTATGGTGTCACTGAATCTAGGGAGACC
Organism: Amorphophallus titanum; assembly: GCA_024336825.1. Classification (NCBI taxonomy): domain Eukaryota; kingdom Viridiplantae; phylum Streptophyta; class Magnoliopsida; order Alismatales; family Araceae; genus Amorphophallus; species Amorphophallus titanum. Next base: position 1,960,098 of record JANBPO010005112.1, on the reverse strand, counting down.
GGGGGAGCAGGAGGATGAATGACATTGGCCGAGAAGGTACTCAGCCCTGTCTCTCAGCTGGCAACTTGCTCCCTGCACCTCCGCAGCTGCTCGAGGGCTTCTTAATTGTCAGTTCAAAACTCTAGCCATTCTTGAGTGTGCTGGTAAGGCAGCCCATGCCCATTTTCCTGGGGAGGATCAAGCTACTCTGGCATATTTCTGGCAGTGCTCAGAGTTTCTATGACAGCATGCCGCAGCCGAACAAGTGTGATGGGGGCATCATTTACCTTCTCCACATTTTTCGAAGCTCGGATGGATCGTCAGCATGTGCCATCGTGTTCTTCACATTTCTTTGAGTCATGACATGTAGTTTTTATATTTTATTTGAGTCTTATCATTGTATTTTCGGTCTTGGACAGAAACATTGACTATAGTTTCATACATCGTCGTCTATTCCCAAATTAAGTAACACACGAATTTGAATTCATCAAAGAAATACTTAGAATAGAATGCAAATCTCCCAAGCCCGGGTTGCTCTTCTGCGATTCGTCTTTCTCCGTATCTAGGGTTTTTACGGTCTATCTGTCGGAACTCTGCTTCGATCGAAGGGTTGTCTGATCCGTCTCAGGTACTTCTCATTCGTCCTCCGCTCCTTCCTTCTCTCCTCTTCCTCGCTCCGCCATCTTCTTCGCACTTCCTTCTTCTTCCAAAGGCTTCTACCTGTTCATAGCGTGCTTGGAAGTGCCATTTCTGGGCGGAGCTGCGACCAGAGCATCTCTAGATTCTCTACTCCTGTTCTTCTGCGGCTGTGGTGAAGAATCTCGTTGTTGTTTGGGTTTGGAAGATTTACAGGGAAGTAACAAGATGAGAACCCCCAAATCTGGAGGCACCAAGAAGGCTCCTCCAGCCAAGAAGGACGCCGCCGCCGCCGCCGCCACCGCCGCACCATCCTCAGAGACCACTCCAGAGAAAGTGGCGGCGACAGCGGCAGCTAAAGCCACGCCCAAGTCTGGCTCAGGAACTAAAGCGTCAAAGGGCGCGGGGAAGCGGGCGGCTCCGAGAAGTGCTGCTGCCACTGCCGGCGCCTCTTCTGCTGCTGCATCTAATCCTGTTGTCCCTGCTACCGCTTCTGCTGCAGAGGCCATCCCGGATCTCAAACCCGACGGGGAAGGTATGTTCCAGCACCCTTTAAAGCTCGACTGTGTCACCATCGTATGTTTTAACACCATAGTCTCTTTCGTTGCTTCCATTGTTGATTTAGTGGAAGATATGGCGCCCACTGATGCGAAGGTCAGTTCGGCTTTGCCTTCTCATGTGGAGGCTTCGGCTGAAGAAGTACCAGTGGGGGAACTGAAGGATGCCAAGGATGAATCTGCCCTGAAGAGCGGGACGCCAGGTACACTTCCTCCTCCAGTGGAAGTAGACAAACGGGTGAGACCTGCTGTTGTTTCCAATGAACAAAAAGAGGCAGAGACTCCAGGGAAAGTAGAAGAAACTGTGGATGACACAAAGAAAGAAGGTGAAAGATCAGCAGATCCTGAGGCAAAGAGTGGGATTGAGGAATCTCTTATTGAGAAGGAAGAGGAATCTGTTGGGAAGGTTGTTTCCGTGGAAGCTGAAGAGCATGAAGATTATGTGGATCAAGAGGGTGCCGGTGGACATGGGGATGAGGAAACGCTAGAGGAGAGGGAGGATGAGGAAGGTGTGAAAGATGAAGAAGAAGCAACTGGAATAGAGAGGGGAGAGAGCGAGAGTGGCAGGGGGAGAGAGAGTGAGCGGGTGGACTGTGGGAGAGGGGCTGAGCCCCCTCCGTGTGTGCCTGCGTGAGAGAGAAAGAGGGAGTGGAGTGGAAGAGAGAGAGAGAGAGAAAGGGAGGGAGGGAGATGGAGACGACGAGAGGGAGTTATCGGATGCTCGCCGCTTTCCGCTCGCCGGACGTCGGATGTCGGACGCCGCTCGCCACTCAGTTGCTGCCGCTCGACGCTCAGCTGCTGTCGTTGTTGGAGGGGGAAACAATAGGTTGGAGACGGGATGTGAGCAAACCCTCGCGGGTTAAAAGGATCTAGTTCTCTGAAGGAAACGAGTGTTCTTACCTGATACGTGGATCTGAGCGAGCGGGAGGGCCGGTGGCCGTATGAGCGGGCGAAGCGCATCGCGGCAGGCGAGGGGCGTGCGAGGCGTTTGCCTCGACGAATTGCGATGGCGCCAGGCGGCCTACCGTCGCCTCGCCCCGCCTCACCGCCTAGGCGAGCGCCTAGGCGCGCTTTAGACTACACATGGCAGCACCAGTGTCAGGACGGCGTGCAGCTGTACTAGAGTAGGTCCCTGAACCTATGGATGCTTTTCCTATTCTTCGAGCGGTTTGTTCACGCTCCATTGCTTCAGTTAGCTCTGGATCTGAATCTTCCGTGCCTTCCTCATCATCATCCTTCTTTTCCCCTCTGCCTGAAATATCCTCAGTAATTTCAGCTCCATCTTCAACCCTTTGTTGCATCCTCTCCTTTTTGCCCAGAAGACACTGGCGCATTTCTTCTCAGACCTCTCGGGGACATCTATCACATTGTTTTATCTTTCCTCTTACTCCTGCCAAATGTTACTTTCCTCTAGTAATCCCGTCATGTATCTCCTTACCACAATAATTGCATTTCACTTTTTTTTCTCCCAGCATCAACTAAGGAGAGGTGAGCCCATCCCGGATCCTCCTGCCCTTGTTGCTCCCGACTTTGTTCACGTCTAGGCATGATGCTGCATTAAGACAGTCAAAGATAAATAGTTGTAAGTACAATGAAAAAAATAAGACTTAATTATCAATTAACTCATAATCACCATTCATAAAAATTAATTACCAGCATGCTCCCACCTCAAAATCTTCATTGAAGCTTAATTGAGCTTCAATTGAACCTAAGCATACCGAATTAGACAAAAGTCTTAATTTTTATGAACTAATTAGGACTTAATTAGTAATTAACCCTTAATCACCATTCATAAAAATTAATTACCAGCATGTTCCCACCTCAAAATCTTCATTGAAGATTCAATTGAGCCTAAGCAAATCCGTCAACCTGTTGCAATCATCAAAACAAGACAGCATTAAGATTCTCCCTTCTATCTTGTGCCCAGGGGTCACAACAGGAGCTTGCGGACCAGACGCTCACTCTCACAAGCCAGTGGAGCTATGAGCTAATATTAAAAGAATAGGGCAGCCAAATGTAAACAAGGGGTAGAGCACTTACTTGACCGGTTTGAAGAAACCGATCCCGTTCGGAGACGTGGGCGAGCGAGAAAGTGTGGGTTCCCCACACGCCGCGCCGGTGAATCTTTGACCTATTTTAAAGATTTACACCACTACTTCCCCATGCAAGGGGGTTGAACAAGGGGAGGGGAAGTCAATCTTACATCCACACACTACCTCCCACAGGGAGGGGCAGTAAGCTGACCAGGCGGGAAGGGGAAAATGAGCTAGGAATTAAATAATCAGAGGATGCCGGTTCTATCCGCGCTCTGGAACAAGGGATAGGCAGTCGATGTCGACGCCGCTGTGACCACTCCTAAACTCGGTAGTCGACGAGACCAGTGGCAAAATCTTCGGGACTAGATCAGGATGTTGTCCAATTTTTGGGGAAACTCCAGGTTGGCATTTCCGATCGGGGAAGAGTCACGAACAGGGTCCCTACTTTCTGATCTTGACTGCTATGGTACCTCAGCAGCAGGAAGATGAGGCCACCAGGAGCGATCGTGACCTCTGAATTGAGAGTGGCTTGAGTCGTTGGAACCTTTGTCAAGTCCTCTTCGAAGCGAGACCCACGGGGATGCAAGAGGATGTCAGAGCAGATTGGGAGAGCCCAAACAGTGGACAGGGGTCGGCTCAGTCCCAGAGGGGACAAAACTGTGCACCCTGGGGAGAAAATTAGGAACTCACTTGTCCGAGGCCCAATCAGGAAGCCGCTTCTTGGTACTAGAATCTGACTCGTTGTAGAAGGTCTCGGCTGGGCCCTGCCTCCAAATCTTCAGGTGTCGGGTCATGGGAGCCTCTACAAGCAGCCTCAGGTTGGCAGTCTGGAGGGAGACGCACAGTCTGGGGAGATCGGGTCCCTTGGGCAGCGACAAGCTCAGAACAGGACAAGACCACCACCGTTGCATAGAGGACTTAAAGATGGTTCCGACGGTGCCTCTTGAGTGTCCAGGAGCACCAGGATGAACCTGTGGTCGACTCTGCAAGTCTCTGGTACTCTACTACCCGCAAACTGAGAAGTGTAGGTTGATGATGGGGGGGTGGGAAATGAGGTAAATGGGAGGGGAAGGAGGGTGGAGGGTTGTGGGGATGATCCTTGGCTGTTAGGGGGTCTAGGAGGGGGCAAACCAAAGTGAGGGAGGGGGAGCGTTCCCCTTGCAGTCTCGGTGAAGACCCAGGAGAACGACAAAGAGGAAATAGGCTCCGTCCATTCCTATCCAGATAGGAGGTTTCTTCTTCTATAGAGTCTCCTTGTCATACTCTATCTGGGTGTCATTTTTCTATTTGGTTTCTCTTCAAAAATGCTCACTCTTATAACTGTACCCTACCTGCGAGTAGGAAGACAGATGGTGTGGCACCGATCTGTGGGTCTTGGGTTGTGAACCCTCAAGCTATTTGGTAGTAGTGTCGTGAGAGTTCGTCTCTCTGTTAGAAGCTGTGAATCAGCGGTTGTGCATTTACATTAGTGAAGCATCACCGTGTTGTGTGAGGGATGGACGTAGGTCTCTGGATAGAGACCGAACCACCTTAAATCTTGTGTCTTGTGGCTTGCATTCCATTGTGTTCTAATGCTAGATGCTTGGTAGGAACGTTGCTGATCATCATCTGTACGTATAGCCTGGTATCTTTCATCCATCTCTCTTTTACCTTATCTTAGTATTAGATCTAGTTTTTATTTCCCCAAAGAAGGGCAAAAAGGGGCTGATCTATTCACCCCTCCCCTCTAGATCTGCCTATCATCACTTTACACATGGTATCAGAGCCAGTCTCTCTGAATGTGGTCTACCGACCTTGAGAGAACTGGTGATATGGGGACTAAAAGTCCTATGACTGAAGGACACTCCATAAATAGACCTCCCTTTTTCACTAGAACCAACTATCCTTACTGGAAAAATCACATGCAGGTTTTCATCCGAGCCCAGGATCATGAGATCTTGCGAGTGATCCGTAAGGGTCCATTTGAGCTGCCTGAAGATAAGGACACATGGACCAAGGAGCAGATCAGGACATCTACGCTCAACTACGATGCAAAGCACATAATGCAATGTTCTTTTCATCCAACAGAATTCTCAAGGGTGTCAACTTGTGCCACTGCAAAAGAGATGTGGGACCGTCTTGAGGTAATATATGAAGGGACACAGTAGGTACGTACAACTAAAGCAAACTTACTTGTTTCTGAATATGAAAAATTCAGAATGAAATCCGAAGAGACCATCTCCGATATGTATGCCAGGCTAACCGTGCTCACTAATGGTTTAACTGAGCTAGGTAAGACCTATTCTGAGCAGGAAATTGTGAGAAAGATATTAAGATCCCTGACTCAGGCATGGCATACAAAAGCAACTATAGTCGAAAAATCAAAGGACTTAACTGCTATCAAGGTAAAAGAACTCATAGGGTCTCTGATGACATACGAAATGAATATGAAGAATAAAGAGGCTGAAGTGAGCAAGAAGAAGCCTCTGGCTCTCCGACATTGATTCCAATGACTCCAGCCACACTCGATTTAGAGGTCGGGAGAGTTCGTGGCGGCCTCATCTTACTGCTGTAGTGTTGTTGAGACAGTCAGATCCAGAGAATAGAGTCCCTGCTCACAGCCCCGCCCAGACCAACGCCGGTCTCCAGAACTCCTACCAAAATTTAGACATCCTCCTGGGCCAACCCTGGACATTTTGCCACTGGTCTCGTCGATAAAGGAGCTCGGGAGTGGCCGCAGCAGTGACAACATCAACTGCCTATTCCCTGTTCCTGAGAGCAGGCAGAACCAGCATCCTTCGCTTAGTTAGTTCTATTTCATTTTCCCCTCCCCGCCTGGCCGGCTTATAGACCCTCCCTGTGGGAGGTAGTGTTTGAATGTACCTTCTGGTTTCCCCTCCCCAAGATCAACCCCCTTGCATGGGTCTAGTGTTGTAAGCTTTTAAGCAGGTTGAAGCTTCATCTCCACGGCGTGTGGGGAACCCACGCTTCCTCATTCACCCTCGTCTCCGATCGGGGCCGATTTCTTCAAACTGGTCGAGTAAGCACTCTCCCCTTGCACTTACTTAAGTGCTTTGTCATTCAATATTAGCTCATAGCTTCGTTACCCGGTGAGAGAGTGCTCAGTCCCGCAAGCCCCGTTGCTTCTGAGTGGCCACCATGGGAAGAGAGCGTGTGATCTGTGCCCTCGGCATCGGGTCAGCCCTTTGAATCTGACATTCGTACCCCCTTGGGAGGAATCCTTGGCCTTGCTGGCCCTCTACCAGCAAGGGTCTAGCCCTCACATCCTCGCCTCAGCATCGCCGAGTTACTCCAGAGATTTGGGTGAGTGCCGGGTGATTTGGCTGTCGATATCGGCCCATTCGACTTGTAATTTGTGCTTGCTTGCTTAGGTCCAAGGGTGTGTCACATCAAGCCAACTATCCTCCATTGCCCGAGAGCCTCCCAAACATTTTTAATGCCCTAATGGCCGCCAACCTGCTCGTCTTGCTGAAAGAAAGAATGGCCTAGCCTTAAAATGTGGATACCTCTCGATATTACATCTTCCATCGGCAACCTGGTCACAATATAGATCATTGTTTTCACTTCAAAGACTATATATATGATTTGAATGATCAAGGAGGCATTGATTGGGACAAGAGGAGGAAAGTTGTTGCCACAATGAAAGCACGAAGATCTCCTCGTCAGCAACAGGCTCAGCAGCCTCCTCAACAACAAATGCAGCAACCTCTCCCTCAGCAGCAAGCTCCCGCACCACCACCAAACATGGGGATTGTCAACAATCCACTGCCGGAGCACCAACCGCCTAATCAGCAAGTACGACGGCGTGGCGACGACGGCGTGGCGACGACGGCGATGGTGAGGCGGTCGTGGCGGCGTGAAAAGCGTGAGATTTCAAGAAGGAACGAGGGTTTTAAAAAGCTTCAATCACAATTTCGGCGTCGAATCGGTAGAGCATTCGCTCCATTGAGGTAGGGTGACGTTCCCTAGCTCCGTGCCTTTCGTTTCCGTAGTTTATAGGCCGTCATGAGGCCGAGTGGGGTGTTTTTGAGCGGGTTAGGGCAATTTCATGATTTGGGGAGTGATCGCCCGATCTAGCATTTCATCGTGTTTTTGGCCGATCCGAGGTCGTAGATGCATGCCTAGGACCTTCGGGGAGCTTCCCCTTAATTTCCCCCTCTCCGGTGGAGGTACGGGGGCGTGAAAGTGATTTTTGGTTGAGTTCATCGTTTTCGCCGTTGGACCGTCATAGCGGTCCTACCAGTGACCGTTATGGTCATGGCGCACCCAATGGGGTGCGTTATACTTCATGAGTTTTGGCATTGAGCCCGTGTGGGCTAGCGGTCTCGCGATAGACCGCCATGCCCAGCATGACACCCCTGTGCAGGCGCATCATGCTTTGTGATCGTTGGATTCGACCGTTGCTTTGTGACCGTTGGGATCCTGGTCATATAACGGTCCTAAAGAGGGCCGTTATGTACACCACGGCGCCCCAGGGGAGGCGCATTATGCCTAACGCCCTCACCCACTACTTGACGCACCTGAGAGGGTCTATTGAGGGGCCATAACGCACCTCGAGGAGCTCGTTATGGTCTGTTTCCACGTGAGACATAACGCACCAGGAGTGGTCCATTATGTGCATAACGCCCCTAGAGGTGTGCGTTATGTTATTTTCTGTGATTCGGGGCATAACGCGCCGCTGTCTGTTCGTTATGCGACATAACGCACCTGGGTAGGCGCATTATGGTCTGTGACCCGTCGGGAGTGGCGAACAGCCGAGTGGGACCATCCTTTCTCCCCCGCACGACTGTGAGTCAGACGTGCATCCATGAGTGGCCAATGATGGACCGTTCATCATCTGAGGCCTAGCCGGTGGTTTTCCATGCAGATTCGAGTCCAGGGTGAGTGGACCTCGGTCCACGTGCAGTCCTGTGGTCTGACTGATGCTAGCCATCAAGTGGGGACCAGGTGTGGGATGCTGTGAGGGGTCCCGGGATGTGACGTCTCCGGCTTACGTCCCCATGAGTCGGTGTTGTAACTTTCAAAGTCAGTTTCTGTGACCTGAGGGTCTGTGCTTCCGGTGACCCACCCACTAGTCGTAGCTTCCACGGCACGCGTGTGTCAGCCCACTAGGAGCACTGGTGATATTAACCATCACTCTACATGTTGATGTCCCCTTCTTTTAGCTATTTCTCCTTCTGTGGAGCTAGCAGGAGAGGTTGACACCGCTGCGATTGAGGAGGATACCCTTGTAGAGATTGGTATGCTTTTATCACTTTGAAGTCCTCATCCTTGTTGTTGGTGTAAATGAAGTATTAAGACTTTTATGTCTCTTTTCACTGGTAGAGAGCTCAGCTGCACCTGTACCACCTATAGAACAGGGGTCAGCCCTTATTGACATCTCTCCTCCAGTCTTGGAAGAGGGGTCTTCTTTCAGACCTGACCCGACGAGTAGGTCTACCTCAGGTGAGGCCACCATGACTTGTACTTTAGAACTCTGGCCATACGAATTTTATTGTGGTGGTACACTCACAATCTTTTATTTCTTTTTTTTTTTTAGTTTAGGTCTGGCAGAGGGAGGAGCAGAGGTGCCCGTGGACTTCTCTACCCTTGGGGTTGAGTGGTCTGACACCCCTCAGCATGGAGTGGTGCTAGCAGACGCCGATACGGCTGGCCGGCTTCTCCAGGGACTTGAGTAGTTGATTCGAGTCGACCCCTTGCCGATTGTAGAGGCTCTGAGGGGCAGTTTGGAGGCTTTCACCCGGGGCTAACACACGTTCGGCCTCCCCAGAGATGAGTGGATGGCAAAGTTGACAGCTTTGTGGAGCGAGTTCGCTCATCTTCACGCCATACATGAGTAGAGAGAGAGGATCTAGATGCAGATCCGGCAGCGGGAAGAGCAACTCTGTGGACTTCAGGCGGCCCAGGTTGAGGTCGGCCTCCAGCTCGAGGGTGCTGAGGAGCGCAACCGGAGGGCCTCCCTTCGGGTAGAGGAGTTGTAGAGGGAGCTTCAGGAGGTTGAGGCAGAGCGCCACAGTGCACAGGTCGAGGTAGAGACGTTCCGTCATAGGCTGGAGGAGCTCCGAGAGGAGACTCTTCAGAGCGAGACTTTCCTTGCCGACTTGAGGAGGAGCAAGCCTGGTGCTTGACGAGCTCCGACGCCTTCTTGTACATAGGGCTTTTATAATCTCCCCATTCTTGTCTCAGTTACCCCCGAGGGCTTGTCTCGGGCTCCTTTCTTTGATGACATGGTAAATAAAGGACAGAGCTTAATAGTTTTCGCTTCCATCCTCTTGCATGTATGCTCTTTTCTTGTTGTTTCTTTTTTCTTTTTTTTGTCACTTTGTTAGCCCTATTGCCCTTTCGGGTTTTTGCCAGGACTGGTCCCTTTTAGCTTTTTCCAGTGCACCCTTGCAGTTTTTCACACTGATGGGTGCCCATTTTTGCCTAGGGCGCCCTCTCGGGTTGGTTGTAGGGTTGCTCTCTCAACTCACTCCGCGGTGGTCGCACAATTTGATGGACAGTTGGAACGAGCACTCTCCTCGCCGCCGACGGTGTAACTTTGAAACAATACTAAGCTAAGCAGAGTTAAACCAGCAAGGAGAGGGGGCCAAAAGCTCACCTGATCAGCGTGAAGATGCCGATCCCGATCGGAGACGAAGGCGAGCGGGGAGACATGGGTGTGCACCCGCACGCTGCGCCGATGAAGCTTCCCATGTTCAAATTTACATGCACTACTCCCCTCACAGGGGGGTTGGACTAGGGGATGGGAAATTAATATTGCAAACCAAACACTACCTCCTCACAGGGAGGGGCGCTAAGTCGGCCAGGCGGGGAGGAGATTTTGCTAAATTAGCTTCGAATGGGTACTTCGCTCGGTCTTGTCCAGTTCTAGAATGACAGGATAGGGGGTCGATGCAGATGCCGCTGCGCACTCCCCAGAACTCAGAAGTCACCGAAACTAGTGCTGATTCGTCGCTAATAGACCCTGGTACGTTGGAGAATTTTCGTGGAGGATCTCGTTGTCATCACTGGCCAGGGTTGCTCCTGGAACAGGACCTTTGCACTCTTGTTCACACTAACCCCAGGGTACAATAGCAGATGGATGTAGGTGCCATGGCCGCTCCCAAAGTCCAATCGAGACGGGACCAAGTTGAGGACGACCGTGGATGAGTCTTCTTCGATTAGAAACTAGGGGGAGCTCCAGATGATGTTGAGGCGGGGAGGAGGAACCCATTTAGTGAAGGGGGGTTGGGTCTGGTCCTAGGTGACCTGTTCTGCGCACCTGGGGGAAGAAAATTGGTAGATACTCCTCCGGATGCCCAACGAGATGCCGCCTTTTTCTGATGGAAGCCGATTGGTTGTAGAAGACCTCGGTCGAACGGCGCCTTTATCAGTGGTGGGGTGCGACCGTGGGAGCTCCAAGAAGTCTCCTCAGGTCACTAGCAGGTCCTGATCTGTGCAGTCGGGGGAGATCGAGTCCTCCGGACATCTGGGATGTCAGACGCCAGTGGGACCACCACGGATGCAAAGATGTCTTGACGAGCTTTCCGGAAATGTATGGTACATCTTCAGATGAGGCCAAATGACTTCGGGATAGGATCTACAACTTGGGCCTCTACTGCTGCCTGCGAGCTAGACTGAACTAGATGATGAAGTTGGTGAATGGGAGTGGGCAAGGGAAGAGGGTACAGCAAGGGGGGGTGAGGAGTGTGACCAAGGGTGGGGGGAGGGGAAGGAGAGAGGGTGGGAGAGGTCCCCAAGGGGTGGAGGAGTGATGGCTGGGCTTGGCCATTCCCAACTTTCTACAAGTAGTTTCCAAGTGGCATACATTTATTTTAGGCTCCAAAAGAACAATACAATCCAGATTGTAATTTCTAATAAGATATTTAACTCGGCCTTGAGATATGTCATTCCCAATTCCTCTGATATTCAAAATGATAAATGACATTAGCAATGGGAAGTTTCAAGAAGATTACCCGCGGACCTGGTCCTCATCATAGATCTTGTAATGACTCTAGGTCGATCATTGTTTAAGGCACGCACATTGTTAATTTTAGCAACTGCAGTAATCTCCTGTCGACTTGCGGTAATGCCCTCATGTTGCAGAGGGTCCAAATTGGATATGAACCGAGAATTAAGACCAATCACTACAATAGGGGAAGCAGCATCTGAACAAATAGGATTTTGCAGTGAGGGAAGCTCCAGTTGAGTAGAAGGGGAAGAGTGGGAATTTGTCACAGGCACATCTAGGACCAGTGTAATATCCTGTGTGTTATCATTGGACTTCAAGTGTGCAGCTTGTGAAATCACCTTCTTGGCAAAAGGGGATCCAGATCAATCTCCTCTGAACTAGGAGTCAGTAAAGGACCCCCCTCCCGGGCCGGGACCACATGAACTCCATTTTTCGACTCAGCAGGGAAAACCAGATCCGAAGTGGCTTGTATAGGAATAATATGAACAGATAGGAGAGTGCCATCAACATCATTGCAAAGAATAGCCGCATCTCTCTTAGGTACAACCAGCTACCAAGAAGTTTTTTACTTGATTTTAATACCAGTTTGTGGTCGAGTAGCAGTAATCTCCAATACTTCATGGGCCTGGTTTGGCTACTTTTTCGCTTTGCAAATATCCACATTATGTCCAAGCCGAGCACAAGAAGAACAAAAATCTGGGAGCTTCAGATAATGTACATCTTGCCAATCTCCCCATCCCGGGAATCCAATCCATACCCTAGAAGGGTGGGGCTTTGAGACATCCAATTCAACGCAGATGCTTGCAGCCATGGTGTTTGATAGATTGAGGGTGGATGGATCAATTTTCAAAACATGACCAATGTTGGCCGCTATTGAACGGATCAAAGGTTCAAGGTAAAAATTAACTAGTAGACCAGGAAACTCAATCCAAACAAGGAGAATAGGCGAACCAGCATCAGGAGAAAATTTCGTAGTCTACTTAAAGAACTTGAACAACCGGCCATGGACATATAAGGACTCACGTAGCAGAAGCAGCAAGTAGCCATCATAATTGCGGAATCGAAGTAGAAGATGCCGAGAATCCAAAGCACTAATCATGAAATCCTCCTTGAATCCACACCTGTTAGATAGATGCGATCTGATTTTCGGGAATGGAGGCAGTAGAGAGCTCGTAATCTCTTCCTTGCTGAAGAAGACATCAGGTTCTCCATTATCAGTCACTGCGGGGCTGTGGACAACACCACGAACAACTGGCGGCGCCATGGAAGAAGATAGAACCTCAGTAAATGATCTGGACAAAGCAGCAGATTTAGTCGGCGGAGAAAGAGTGGGAGTGGAGGAAGATGGTGGAAGAGAAACCATGGGGGGCATGGAAGGCCCCCCAGGGACATCCATTATCCACTTTTCTTTGCCCACGGTCGATGCATTCTTGTCCACAATAGATGCTGTCATGCTTAGATGACATTGAGAGAGTTTCATATTACAATTGGGCAGCCACCGTGCAACAGGTAACGATGCACAAGTTTGAGGATTTAGTGTCGGCGGTCCACAAACGACGGTCAGGTACAATTGACCGTGCTAAGAGAAGAGCCGGGAATGCATCCCAGGCCCATACATTTATATATGGTTGTTCTGTCGCACTTGCTGTAAGTTAATTAATTTTTGTTTTGTAATAATGTATCAATCATTAATTCTATTGCATGCTAAAATAACTTGATATATTTCATATTACAGGTCTGGTTTTTTTAGCACACGTGGTTGTTGCAGCCACTAAGCCAGGTGGCATTTCCCCTACTATTCAGGTGGGGGCCATTTGTAGATAGAAAATTAAAATTCTCCATTGGATCCCTATGAGACCAACAGGTATTATGAGTGCTAAATTGGACTTCTTCTATGTCATTCAACATTAATGAATTAATAACCAAAGTGATGTGGTTTGAAATGCAGGTGATCGAAGAGCTCCTTGTTAAGCCAAGTGAAAGGGCGATGGTGTACGGTGGTCAGATGATGACCCGACCCAGTCATGAGGAGACGTCCTCATCAGCTCCATACATACCTGTCCTACAGGATATTGCCGCTACATTGAAGATCCAGCAGCGACTACTTGAGGAAATGAGGCCCTTCTTTTTGACTAGGGTGGAAGGGGCTCACAGTGTTGCGGAACATATGCATCCTAGATTGGAAAATACTACCGCTGATGCAGCACCTCCTAGGCTCGTCGAACAGGTGATGGATGATGCCATGCTACCGCAGGCAGCCCCTAGAGAGGAAGTGCAGGGGGTTGAAGATGTTGAGGAAAATATCTGTCAAACTTTGGCAGGCATTGTCGCTGATGCAACAACTCCTAGGCCCATCAAATAGGTGATAGATGATACCATGCCACCGCAGGCAGCCCCTGGAGAGGGAGTGCAGGGGGCTGAAAATGTTGATGAAGTTATCTGTCTTTGGTGTCCATTGCGGCCAATGTCCCAGCTTCAAGGCCCCTTAAAAAAATTACGGATGATACTATGCCATCTAAGGTAGAAGAGGATGTGCAAGACGATATCCAAGCTGAGGTGGAGGCGACCAATGGCCATGGTGATCGTCGTCCAGGTGTCTTTTCTCAGTCCCTTCATCAACGGGACGAGAAGCCCGTGAGGCAGCCAAGGGCACCTGTAAAGAAAATAGTACGGGGGAAGAAGAAGGTCAGTATGAGTTTGATCCTACTTCTTATAGTATAGAATCTAAGATTAGTATATTAACATAAATGTAGAAGGGAGATGAAGCCGACCATATCCAAAAGCTCCTACAGAGTGATTGGATCGATAAAGGCCAGCTGAAGGAGATAGACAACAATATTGTGAATAAATTCATTGATGCTTGTGCCTCAGGGAATATTAAGTAAGTTATCCTCCTATAGTTTTTGTAATTATCCTGATTCGCCTTACTCTGACTACCATGAAAATTTTTGTCCAATATAGTAGCGCCGTATTTCAATTACAGAACAGGATTGTTTTGACACGTTGTCATGTCATGTATCTATCATACGGCCAGATGATCGATGATACAGTACTTTCTTTCATTAATTATGTAATTTTACGCCTCGCCCTACCCTGAACTTGTGTTTCTACTGCTAATAGAATCGTGATTGTTACTTTGCAGGTGATCAACGCCATGGTGTACCTCCTCCACTCAAGATGCAATGTCATCTTTCATTAGTGGGTTTGTTTTCCCACCATTGTAGTGAATCACATCAATAGCATGAAAGTGCCCAACTCTAAAAAAACTGCCTAATTGTTGAACTGCGCCTTCGAGAATGAGGAATTATCAGAACTAGGCAAGAACAAATATTTATTTTTCATGTTACATTCTTCAAATCACTGGCATCTATTTGCTATTGACACGAAGAATCGCCACTTTGTCTTATACAATTCCATGAGAGACATGGCGATCCATGATGCCACTCATGGACCCATTGAGTTGATAGCAAAATGGAACCTGCACTGGTATAAACAAATCACTCATGTCAATCTTGAAGCAATGAATGCTCAAGTCTAAGCACATGAAGGCCAAGGTCTGTGCATATGAACCCATGGTCGATGCATGTATAAAGGCAGGGTCAATGCATGTTTGCAAAACAACAAAGGCCAGGTCAGTGCACATATGAAAGGGTCGGTGCATAGAAGGCCAAAGTCTGTGCACATTCAGAAAATCATCGAAGATAGGTCAGTGCATGTATTGACAAGGTCGGTGCACATTCAAAAAAAACCAAGATAGATTCATACATGAAGAAGCCATTCTTACATACATGACTAACTCATCAACCTGCAATGGAATTATGAAGAATTGCAGCCACAACCACAGGTGATACACATATTTCCAATTCAAGTGACAGTCAGTGGCTATCTGGCATCCGCTAGATGCGCCCGCAAGTCAGTGATGTGCCATGGGCATCCTGCATTCATAAGCATGTAGGTTAGTGTCACATACATATGCATGCATTCATAAAAATGAATCAATGATCATCTCATGCTTACCCCCAATGTTCTCCCGAGCTAGAGACGATCTATGTGAGTCTCCCCATAATGTCACAGGTAGTTCGTACTATCCTGCACATGAGACACCGCAGGGATGTCGCCCTATGGCCAGTCCTGGAACTATGTAGGGAAGCATATGCGCCAGTCAACGTGCTTCACCTTCCCTCGAGTCTTCCACACGATGCGGCTCGGCACGTCCACCTCTACCCACTCCTGGGTGAATCATAGGGTCCTCATTACCAGTTTGAGCTGCAGTGGCTCGATCTCGTTTAGGTAGTGGACCTAGAGGTCCCGCCCAAAACAAGCTCGACCCGCCTCGACTCAAGGCTGGCCAACATCAGCCATGCCCAAGTAGGGCCTCCACACCACTTGCATTGGCATACATGAATCATGTCAGTTTCCACATTCGCAAGTAAAATAAATATACAAAAAAACACATATACATAAGAAAAAAAAGAGTCATACCATGGCCTTGGGATACTCCATCAGCTCGCGTCGTAGCGACGTCAGTTGGTAGGAATGTGGGGCTGGGTTCACTATCGGCCTCCATCGTCGGGCCCTTCCCATCGGATGGTAGTAGTAACTCCACACCTGCGTCCACCACATGTCATCAACACAATCAATTGCATAAACATAAAATAGGACTAACTATAAATAAATAAATAAAATACATTTACCTGGAGGAAAGGTGCAAAGCCACTGATTGTCATCTCCCAACCTAGCCCCTGGGACAAGTCGACGATCAGGTCTACTGGGTGGTGGCAGCCCTAGCCTACGCGGGCCGAGACATCTGGCTTCATTGCCTGAATGTCATCGAGCCACTCCACTACCAGTTGATTATGAGGACCATGGGCGTCCACCAGCCAGAGGTAGAGTTCTCGGCAAGAGAGAGATCGGAGGAGCGCGTGGGACGTCACTTATGCGGGCTCGCATCAGAGATTGATTGGATCAACCGGGCCGCAGATCAGATCTGGGACTGGACTGGGCAGGGACGAGCGGTGTGCACCCGAGCCATGAGTGACGAGGCCTACTTGACGGCCTACGCCTGACGCTACGAAGACTAGGTCTTTCGTGGCGCACGATGACCGGTATGACTTTTAAACTCATGCTCCAATATGCTTGTAATTAAAATGCACACTAATGATTGACTTTCTACATGCAGCTAGACCCTCTAGGACGGATTGCAGAGCTATAGGGGTTGCTCCACTCCACGGTCCAGCAGTGGGATGACCTCCAGCACTCCCTAGACCTCCTGGTAAGCTTTAGCCTCAAATCTAAAGTGTAATGTTTATGCTTACCTGAGACTGACATGATCCTAAATGTAGCGTGTTGAGGGAGCCTAGCGCCAGGCACCAGATGTGCTGTCCTCCTCCTCACAGCCCCCGATAGATCGGGTCAAGCGGGATGCAGATTTCGCACGAGCGGTAGCACGAGCTGAGGAGGCCGAGAGGGCACTCGCCGAGAGGGTAAGCAACTCGAGACTTCTACTTCAAAGCATGTCCTTGATGAACAATGAATGGCCTATGTGGATGTGTATGCAGACTCGAGAGCTAGAGGCGGCGTTGTTGGAGACCACCCAACAGAGGGAGGCGGTGGAGCACTCACGGGTGGAGGTAGAGCAAGCCCAGAGAGAGGTCCATGACCTCAGGATCGAGTTACGGACCATGGATCGGGTAATTCGAACGATGGGCCGAGGTCCCAAGCGTAGCGCGTCCCTGAGCGGTGCACACAGCAGTGCTTATAGGGACTACTTCACTGGCTCCTCCAGCCGTCGGAGGAATGAGGACGAGGAGCGGCACCGATGCCAGCACGAGGAGGGGAGCACAGCCATGGAGCCGCTGGGGAAGAGACACGGGGGTACCGATGACAGCGGGGGTCCCGGTGAGGGGCAGACTTGATGTACTACATGAGACACTTGCCTTTATGACCTAGTGGAATGGCATGTTCTTTTCTTTGTTTCTTTTTAAATTTTCTTGATGAATGCGTGCACACTGACACCAACTAGACAATGCCTCCTACGACTGATAGCGTGAGAGTACAAAAGAGTGTGAGAGAGAAGGAGAGAAACTTTAGGCAGCAGGTGGGCGACGGAGATCAACGAATCTTTTGCCAGCACCGCCAGCTTGCCGCATTTGGGGTGAACAGAGCGCTAGTACCAAAGGAAGGATGCCTTCCATAGTTGCCAGAAGGGTTAAGCGTCGCATCCACCCATTGCGTGCCAAAGCAAGGACCTTTGGATGGGGGTAATGCCCAGTGGTTCTTGAAAAGGAAGTGCCTGCGGTTTTCATGAAAATGTGGCAAAGTCGTAGTTTATGTCGTCATCGGAGCCACCGTATCAAGAAGATCAAAGGTGCTGCCGGTTCACAAGCCCAAAGGGGCCATCGGATGAGGGGCACTGGCAGAGCGTGGCCACCGGTCTTCTCCTGGTCTTGTTCCCTCGTACACCACCTGCCGCTTTCCTTTGTTTGGGGTGAGCAGAAGGTCACAGCGGGGAGACGTTCTTCGAAGCTTGCCAGATCGGGGAAACGTCGCCATTATACTGGGTTGTCGCACCCGCTGCGCGCCGAGCAAATGGTCTGTTGCAGAGCAAGGACCACTGGTTAAAGGCGAGGTCCAATGGTCACGAAGTAGGCCAGCC
Source organism: Amorphophallus titanum (assembly GCA_024336825.1). Lineage (NCBI taxonomy): Eukaryota > Viridiplantae > Streptophyta > Magnoliopsida > Alismatales > Araceae > Amorphophallus > Amorphophallus titanum. The sequence continues at coordinate 1,942,281 of JANBPO010005112.1, read as the reverse complement.
ATGGCCATTCAGCAGTTGCCGTCGTTGCCACCGGATGGGTGAACAGTAACACCACCGCATGGGTGTGGTCGCTGCCACTGGTTCACATGGGTGGCAAGGCCACCGTATCAAGTTATGTTTGAGGGCCACCGGATGGGCAGTGAAAACAGGCCACATGATCAAGGCTGCCGCCCACCGGTTGAGTGAACTTCCCACAGGATGTGCCAGCATGAGAGGCCATCGGGTATGCCATTTTGGAGCCACCGGATATGCATGCTCACCTGCTTTCCTAAGTAATTTTTTCAGAAGTAGTAGGTTGTAGGTCAGAGGATTGCCCACAGGAGAAATAAACCTACTCCCATGTGTCATCGTCACTGGAGTCTAGCTTCACAGGGAGCACTGCCATATCTATTGCGTCGACCGCAAAAGAGCCTATGATCTCCCATGTTTGACAAGATGGCCAATTTATGTAACCCTTATATTCACGTTTTGTACAAATGGCGGCAAAGCTTCCATCCCGAGTAAAAGAAACTCCTTTTGGTGTATGTCTTGGCCATTGCACATGAATACATGCAGTATTTACCAAGGACCAAACAGTCAGATGAAGCGGGAACTCGGGTATTGTTAATATATATCAGCTGTCAGAGGTCCACCTTGCACGTGTGATTCCAGCAGGGCCCCCATCTATCTTGCACGTCCATTTAGGCTGAATTAATGGCCATACGTGAACCATTGGTCTCTTATCACTAACACAAAGTATGTACTCAGCATCGAGAACCCATTCCAGCAACTTCTGGCCGTTCACCTCGGGCGAGAAGCTGATGACTCAGAGAGAGGGGCTGCCGACCACCAACGGAATCATAGCTTCAATGCCATATACCAGTTGAAATGGGGTTTCACCGGTGGCCGTTCTTGGAGTAGTTCGGTGTGACCAAAGTATGCTCGGTAATTCCTCCAGCCAACTGCCCTTGGTCTTGCCGAGTTTAGTTTTTATGCCTTTTAATATAGCCCTGTTGGCATTTTCAACCAGCCCGTTGGCCTGAGGGTGGGCTGCCGAAGTGAAGTGGTTGCGAATATTTAGGTCGACACATCTGTCTCTGAAGTAATGAGAATCAAATTGTCGACCGTTATCGCTCACGATCACTCTGGGGATACCAAAGTGACAAATGTTCGACTTCCACACAGATGACCGTCTTGGTAATTCTGGCAGTAGCCTCAGCTTCGATCCATTTTGTAAAGTAGTTGATGGCGATGATGATGAACTTCTTCTGGCCCTGAGCCATAGAAAATGGCCCAAAGATGTCGATTCCCCATCGAGCAAAGGGGTATGGCTCGGTAAGAGTAACGAGCTCTGAGGCAGGCTGGTGGACCAGATGGTCGAAATGTTGACATCGGTCGCACTTCTGTACATAGGTCGAACAGTCACGCTAAAGAGTGGGCCACCAGTAACCTTGCTGAAGCAAGATCCTGGCGAGGGAACTTCCTCCTTGGTGCACGCCGCAGATGCCTTCGTGCACTTCTTGAATTGCCCGGCTGGCTTCGTCGGCGCTAAGGCACTTAAGGAGTGGTCCGGAGAAAGACCTTCGGTACAGGACGTCATCCAAGAAGATGAAATGCTGAGCTTGATGCTTCAATCTCCAAGCTTCCCGAGGGGAGGCTCCTGAGAGTCTCGTAGCCAGGATATGTAAAGGGTCCGCTAGTCACTCGGGGTAGCCGGGTCAACAATCATGAGTTCGGACTCGATGCTCGGTTGTTCTAGCTCTTCGAGGAAGACCGATCGAGTACCTTCCGGGCCGAGGGAGGAGGCCAGGCGAGAGAGGGCGTCTGCATGGGAGTTTTCCTCCCGAGCTATCCAGACTACCTCAAAGCTCTTGAATAGCTGGGCTAACCCTCAGACCATTTGAAGGTACTTAATCATCGGGGCTTCTCGAGCTTCGTAATCACCGTTGACCTGGCTAGCGACCAGCTGGGAGTCAGTATGGATTCTGACTCACTCGGCCCCTAGTCGTCGGGCCATCCTGGCCCCCGACATGAGGGCTTCATACTCGGAGGCATTATTGGACGCCTGGAAGTTGAACTTCAAGGCATACTGTAACTCAGCTCCTTCAGGGTCCGAGATTGGGCCTTGGGGTTTCAAAGGTATGGCCAACTAGGGATGAACGCCCGATGGGCCAAGGATGCCCAATTTCAAGGGCGGCCAGCACGCTGAGGGCATGGGTTGTAATGTCTCCCTCACAACTCACTCGCGATGGCACTCGATTAGATGGAAAGTTGGAACGAGTACTCTCTCACCCCCGACGGCACAACGAGAGATAATACTACGTTGAGCAAAGGCTAGAAAAACTAGTAGAGGAGAGTGGCCCGAAGCTCACCTTCTTGGTGTGAAGGCACCGATCCCGGCCGGAGACGAGGGCGAGCGGGGAGTGTGGGTTCCCCGCACACTGCGCCGATCTAGCTTCCCCTGTTCAACAATACATGCACTACTCCCCACACAGGGGGGTTGGACTATGGGAGGGGAAATCAAGATTACAGTCAAACACTACCTCCACACAGTGAGGGGTGCTAAGTCGGCCAGGTGGGGAGGGGTGATTAGTTAAGCTAGTGCCCACCGAGCACTTCCTCGGTTCTATCCAGGTCTGGGACTGTAGGACAATGAGTCACTGTAGTCACCGCTCTGCACTCCCCCGAGCTCGGAAGTCACCAAAACTGGTTCTGAATCATCGCTGACATACCCTGCTATGCTGGAGAATTTTCGTGGATTAGCCCGTTGTTGTCACCAGCCGGGGTGGTTCCAGGAATAGGTCCTCTGTGCTCTTGTTCGCACTGGCCCCATGGTACAATAGCAACCAAATGCAGGCGCCACGGCTGTTCCTGAAGTCCAATCAAGACAGGACCAAGTCGAGGATGACTGTGGATGAGTCTTATTCAAGTAGCAATCAGGGGGAGCTCCAGACAATGTCGGAGAAGGGAGGAGGAACCCATTGAGTGAGGGGGGGTCAGATCTGGACCTGAGTGGCCTGTTCTACGCACCTAGGGGAAGAAAATTGGTTGATGCTCCTCAGATGCAGAACGGGATGCCGCCTTTTGCCGATGGATGCCGATTGGTTGTAGGAGACCTCTGCCAAGAGGCGCCTTCAGAAGCCATGGGATGTGACCGTGGGAGCTCCAGGAAATCACCTCAGGTCACCAGTAGGCCCTGATCTATGCAGTCGAGGGAGATTGAGCCTCCCAAACAGTAGGATCATCGGATGCCAGCGAAACCACCACATCTGCGAAGCTATCGTGACAATCTTTCCGTCGATATATGGTGCGCCTCCAGCTGATGCTGAACGACTCCGAAATGGTTTTTGCAATTTGACCTCCTTCTGCTGCCTGCGAACTGAGTGGAGTGATGGAAGCTCTTGATAGATGTGGGGTGGTATGAAGTGGAGGTTCCAGCTCCTCCACACCCCCTACACATCCCTCTCTAGGAATTCCTCCCCCTTCCATCATCATTAGCCACCTCCCCCTTTCCCCCACTTGAGTTTGGGAGACCGCCCCTACTGTCCAGTTTGCCACCCAGAGAACCTGAAGACTACAGAGGAACCTACGACGTCATACAGGTGTTCCAGGAGGCACAAGAGCTACCCCTGGAAGCGTCTTCAATTCATCTTCGCAACGGCGGTCGTCTCACCCCGTTTCGAGCTCGTGGCTGTCCGGGAGAGGCAATCTACTCCGACTGCGCAAAAGGGCCCTGATTAGCTTCCAGAGATGACTTGCAGCAGCTACCACATTGGATCTTCTGAAGATCTGGAGGCGATGCTCGACCAGGACATTCTACTACAAGTCTCCCTCCTCCTCCAAGAAGAGGAGCTCCATTCGGCGACCCGAGCGATTTCTTCTCCTTTTTCTGCCCAGAGTGCGCAGTTCTGTCCTCCCTAGGACTGAACTGACACCCTGTTCGTGTTCGGGCTGCTGCGATCTACTCCGACATCGGCTGGCACCCTCGTGGGTTTCGTTTCGAAGGCAGCTCATCAACAGTTCAAACGCCACTGATCGTGCTCAATTTGGAGCTCGGGAATGTTCATGGTGGCTTCATCTTCCAGATCCTGTAGTGCTGAGACTGTCTGAGCCAGAGAACAGAGCCTCCGATTCCCACTCCACCGCGACCAGCGACGGCTTCCCTAGCTCCTGCCAAAATTCCTGTACCCTCCTGGGCCAACCCACGAAATTTTGGCACTGGTCCTGCTGACAATAGAGTTCGGGAGCACCCACAAGAATTCCTGCATCGACCGTCTATCCTCTGTTCCTGAGAGGGGATAGAATCGACTCCGACGTTGCGTAAAGTTCTTGTCGTCATCTTCCCCCTCCCCGCTTGGCCGGCTGAAGGCCCCTCTCTGTGCGGAGGTAGTTTGGGCTGTAATGGATTAACCTCCACCCCAAGATCCCCCCTCCTGTGTGAGGCGTAGTGGTGTAATCACTTGAGCAGGTTGAAGCTTCCTTGCCGCGACGTGTGTAAGCCCCACGCTTCCCCGCGCACCCACGTCTCCGATCGGAACTGATTTCTTCAAACCGGTCGAGTAAGCACTCTTCCCTTGCTCTAATTATAGTGCTTTTCATTCAATATTTACTCGTAGCTATGCTGGCCGGTGAGAGAGAGTGCCCGATCTTGCAAGTCTCAGACTTCGAGTGACCACCATGGGAGTGAGTGTTACCCGTGCCCTCGGCACCGGGTCGGCCTCTAGGATTGGACTAGTCATACCCTTTGGGAGACCCGATAAAATATTTTTTATGATGAACTGTAACATAAACACGTAATTAATGTCGATTTTGACTTTTAGCTTTTAATTAGTGAGATTATTAATGTTATTTATCAAACAGTAACCGTTCTTTAAGTGTGCTTCTCCGTGAAATTAACATATGCGGTCCAGCAAGTAGGTACGGACGAAGCACATGCTTGACAATGAGATGTCTACTTTCTAAAGAAGGCTTCTTTTCTTTCCATTCTGATGACTGTCTCTGCATTCTCTCTTTAATGTCTTTGAAAGCAACGTGAGCTGGCATGACTAAAGAAATTTGAGCACCCAAAGTGTTTGCCTAATTTTATTTTTCTTCCTAGAAGCCGACTGCTCTGTTGACCTGGTCTTGCTGTGTTTCTGTTCACAAATCTACTGATTAATTAATTTGTAGACTTGATTTCTCAATGTTTGTTGATTGCCCCGAAATATCATTTTAGTTGTTTAGAATGTTCATAAAGGCTTCTACTTACTGGTGTTTCGGCTCTGGCCGCCATTGGAAGATCATCTGCGTAAAGGCGGTTGATGGAGGGACTCTTGTTCTTGAGTTTAAATCCCCATGCAAACCTTGTAGGGATGCTCTTCTCAGTGCAGCAGATAAGGTTTTAGGGACTAAAATAAAGATATATATATATATATATACATATATGGGGACAGTGGATCCCCCTTGTTGTCTTCGAGCACGTGTTTTGATAATTCTAAAATTCAATCATTTTAACTGATCAATCTTGTAAGATCATGTGTGTTAATAGAACATTAATAAAAGTGAATTGAAGAAGAGAAGGCAGAACAAGTGTGTGAAGATAGGCTGAATAATAGAGCTCCAAAGTGAACCAGAATTTGCGTTGGTCATCCAATACGTACCAGGAGGATATCGTCAGTCTAGAAGTGCCAGTTATTATTGGGCTCAGTCTGGGTATCGATTGTTGGATAATATACGTTGAACTGGTTGGTGCACTTGGCGACAGCCTCTCAAGCACCAGACCACGACGACAGCCTCTCATGCACCAGACCACGACAGGTTGAGGTCACTGGGGCTGTACGTAGAGAGAGAGAGAGAGAGAGAGAGAGAGAGAGAGAGCTAGCGATGGTTGGCAGGAGAAGGCGGTTCCAATTAACGTCGTCTGTCTGCGTGTGCGCGCGCGCCCATGGCTCTGCCTTTTCCTGATGACGTGCAACTTTCTTTGTGGTTCTTACCGTTGTTATGGACCTGAGTATAGGGGGGGGGTTGTGTGTGTGTGTGTGTGTGTGTGTGTGTGTGTGAGAGAGAGAGAGAGAGAGAGAGGTCTGGTCAGGTGAGATTCTGGAATTTGAAATTGTAAGAGACTTATATTGAAATAAAATTTTATTATTGCTCCAAATTATTTGGTCTCATGCCATTTCTCTTGATCGTTCACGACTGTTTAACTGCCACGTTCCGAGCAAACGACACGTTCCGTTGCTATCGGTTCGGGGCGTGACAGCTATTATACCTAGACTATTTCTCGGCAAAATGACAAGAAGCAAGCATCCAGGCATTTCCCCGAACACTTTCTAGGCCTGGGCTACCTAGCCCTTTCTACAACTCCGTGGGTCCCTACGAAGGCCCTGACCAGCTTGCTGTGACACACGGTGACACGAGCAACTGTCTGGAGTCAACTCCCGCCACTTACATACGGGCCTTGCCCATATCCTACAACGCCGCCCGGGCCAACCCGGGGGCACCCTGACATTAAGCCACGCCACGTGGTACCCAGTGAAAAGGGCCGAGAGCCCACCCTAAAACACTCCCGGCAATCCTACAAGGTCAAAGGGAGACCTAACACAGTCAATCATAGGCTTCGGGGGCCTATCGCACGCATATACGGCTCGCACGGGTATGTTCGACATTCTATCGAACACCTTGTGGGCACAGATATTCCAGCCCGTGTACACTAAACCATGGGCTACCCCGTGGTTCCAACCCCTCAATTGGGTCCTACAACGACCCCCCAACAAGTCAGAGCCAACCGCGACACTCAGACATGTGGCAACAAGCCACTTAATTTTAGCACTCAGTCCAACCCAAGGCTACCCTGCCAACCCACCGTGCAACACGGCATGCAGCTCAGGGCACGACTCACATCCCCAAGACGCCTCTCCTTAGCTCCCATGAGCTCCCTTCTTCAACCCAAGGCCCATCTTGGGGCCCTTCGGCCATCTACCCAAGTCGTTCCACAATCCGGGGTGTGTCAGACATTTACCCGAACACCTTGCGAGTGACTACCATAACCCAAGGAACAACGGCCCCTAGGGGCCTATCCCAATCCCTCGAAGCTTAGTGTCCCTCAAAGGACACCCCCAGAAGAGAGGAGAAGACCACCGAGGGCCATCCCTCGGGGTAACGACCAGCCCCGGGGCTAGTCCGCCCCGAGGGCAGCCGCGCTCCCTAGGGAGGGCGAACTCCCATGGGGGTCGTGACCTCCCTCTAGCCTGGTGGCCCCGTGGCCCCACTCATTCTTGGTTCATTCAATTCATAGTCCTACGATGTAGTTCGTGGGCCGTACCAATCCTTAAAGTCATGCGAGAGAGCTCCTCAAGTTCGACACGCTCACAAGCCTCCACGTATCCTTCCAACCAGTTGTCCTTTTCCTTCTTAGCTAATTTAGGAAACAACCAAGGGGTGTCACTGTAAAGTGTGGCCCGTCGATCTTCTCTTCTAATGAAAGTCCTGTAAGGATAGAGCCTATCTCTCTTTGGACGCCATTTAGCTATAGAAGGGATGGGCACCTCTACCGGCAAAGGAAGTTGTTGAAGGACTACCTGCTTGCTACTTACGTAGCATAGCCCTTGAAGTGTCTTCTTGAAGTCATCCTTACTGATTTCTGGTAGCTTCGATTCAACCCTGGGCGAATGATGCTTCCCAGCCTTCCGGGCCTCCAAATGGGCCATCACTTCAGTGTTAGTCAAAGATTTTAACTTCTTTAAATAAGAAGGGTCGATATCAAGAGTTGGCACCAGCTAGGAGTCCAAAAACCTCCTTTCTACAATGGCCCAACACTCCCGGTGAAAATTTCTGTAGAAGCCCATCTATGCATTCCACCATCGAATGTACTCTGGAGTTACACGGGGGAAGCGAGTAGGAATTGGGACCCTGAATGAGGCTGCCTCTCGGTGATGGAAATAGTCCCACCATACGCGGGCCTCGTCGGTAGCTACCTGCCTGGCCCGAGCCCTGTTCAGTAGTGTGAACTGGTAGAAGATAGAGGGATGTGCTAGTCATAACTGAAATTCTAATTAAATTGGAACGGGTAGTAGGGCCCCAGCCATAAGATGCCACTTTTACGAAAGACAAAGATGCTCGGTCTTGTTGCTAGCGCCCAATCAACTAACTCCGATTCCAAAACTGGCCTTGTGCACTTGGTGCCAAAAATGTGATGAACATATTCTTCAGTCTCATAAAGACGGCACTCTCGCATCTTGTTCACTAGTGGGATTGAGTGGGCCACCAAACTCCAGAAGTGCAAAATGCCCGGCGCATCTATGGGGACCCTGGTCAGCTTTCCCTGGATAGCAAAGAGCTGATCCACTGTCTGAGTCAGTTCGATGCTGGCAAATTCTATCATCCTTGGAACAAGTTGCGTTGACTGTAGCGCCTAAGGAGCAACTTTCGGGAACAATGTACAGGCCCAGGCATTGAAGAAGTGTAACGGGCTGACTATCCGTGGATTCTTGGGGAGACAAGATCGATGCAAGTCTCCCAACATCTTGTATATCAAGCATAGTGCCACCAGGCAAACTCAAAGCTTCGTGCCCTAGGCCATCAAGCAAGCAGGATAAATGGCCTCGACTCTAATCACACTCTCGTCACCTTGTGGGAGAGCAAAAGAATAGATCTAATAAGTCAAATATGTAGTACAATGAGTGACTACATCAATGCCGATAGGATAGGGGCCTCCTTGCTGCCCCTCTTTCAATGCAGATGGGAAAGCAAATGTGGAGTTACTTTCGTCCGTTCCAGTCATCCCCTAGAGTCGAGTCCAACTTCAAGATTTATTCCAATCCCCTTTTCGAGTTTCCCATGGCTTCCTTCAATCCTCCCCGTTCCCAAGAGGAGTCTCTTCCTCAAGGGCTCCTAGAGGATCCTGCTAGGGTCATCTCTTTCCCGCCAGGAGAGGGATCCACTCCTCCTCCGTCCTCCATCCCTATGGAGGGCGCCCAGTCCACTCCATCCTTCTCCCCTCCTTCCGCCAATTCCATTCTCCAGATGATGGCCCAGTTGGACCCGGCCTAACTACAGACTGTTTATCAGACCATGCAAGGGCCCAACACTCCACCTTCCATGATCCCGTAGGGCCTATCCACACCTACCATTCAGCACACCCTGATCAATCTCTCCCCGGTCCAGCCTAGGACCATCACCTTCTCCAATCTCGAAACGGGCCAGTCCTCTGCACCAGCCCAGCCTTCTTATGATAAGGGAAAGACCACTCTCCCTTCTTCTTTCCATGTGGATCACCATACTCCCACCCCATCAATGCCGCAAAATTCTATGGGCCCATCAGATTTCTGGTGCCCTCAGCAAGGGCAGCCCAGGTCCGCCCCAATTCGGGCCATTCGGTGGCCCAATATCTTTCTTATGGGCCTTCACCCACCCAGGCCGCTTATCCTTCGGCACCATCTTATGGGCCACCTCCTTCAGCTATTCTGCCTTCCACTCCACAAATCCAAACTCCTTCCTTTACTACCCCTGCTCCATCTAGGGAGCAGGAGCTCCTTGATAAGTGGGCCACCATGCAACAACAACTCGACTTTATCCAGAAGTGGGTTGGCCCACAGTCCTTGGCCGACGTACCTATCCCGAGCTTTCAGAATATTTGTTTTCCTCTACAGTCCGAGCTGCCCAATTACAGGAAATATGATGGAAACGATAATCCCTTTATTCATATAAGGGACTTTTTATATGAATCGACACAGTTCCAATATGATGACCGTCTCATGGCATATTTGTTCCGCCGTTCATTGGACGGGGTTGCATTAGAATGGTTTTATTCCCTACCATTAGAGGATGCCGAGAGTTTCAAGGTGGTCAAGGACAAGTTCATTTAGCGGTTCCAAGATAGGGTTGGCCCAGAATATTCATTCACAGATTTAGTGGCCGAGAAAATGAGAGCAGATGAGGAGTTTGCTACCTACGCAGACAGATGGAGGCAGATGGCCGCCAGGGTGCCCGGCCATATTTCAGAGGAAGAGAAGGTCAAATTGTTGATTTCCACTGCTACTCTGACCTTCCGAAATATATTGGCTATGAATGACATGGTGGTCCCGTTTGACCGTTAGGAGCCCGGGAAGTCCAAATACTCCATTTGTGTCGATTTGGTAAAATCGCCCATTTCTCACCATTTCTCAGCAGATCTGGCTCCAGATTGAGTCTATGGGTTTCCCTGTGCGATTGTGGTTGTATCCCCTACGTTTCAGCGTGAATGGGGCGTGGAAAGGCCACGATCGGATGAACCCCATGGTTTGTTCGCCGTGACGGTTGAACGGTCGAACCAGGGCCCGTCCATGGTATGGGCAACTAGCTCTGGACCGTTCATCCCCTCTGAGTTTTGGGGCTTGTGCGGTCGCCCGATAGACCGCACAAGGTTGTGCGGCCCGGTAGGGTCTGCCCATCCTTCTCTTGGACGGCCGGGTTCCAGCCGTCCATCCTTGTTCATGTGTTGAGCGGCCAGCTTTTAGCCGTTCATCCCTGTGAGCGGCCCGTGCTGCTCCGTTCATCTCGGTTGACAGCGAGTCAACAATTTTTTTGTCGATCGAGTTAGGCGGTTTGGTCAAGACCGTTTTGACCGACACTATAGTAAGTCGGTTCCGTTCAGTGGTCTGGTCAAGACTGTTTTGACCAGGAACTGTTTGGGTCGTGGGCTTGAGTGGCCCAGGGCTTGACCGTTCATCCCCTTGGGCGGTCCTGTCTTGACCGTGTATCCCCCTTGGATCTGACCCTTGAGTAGTCAATCCTGTGTCGTTCATGCTTGGGCGGTCTGCCCTTGACCATTCATCCCCCGTAGTGTTTTCGGGTCTGTCCTTTGAGTGGACTGTCTTAAGCCGTTGAACCCTTTGGACGGCAAATGGCTATCCGTTCATCCCCCTTTGAGCGGGCTACCCTGAGCCGTTCATCCCCCTGAACGGCTAGGGGCGTTCCGTTCATCTGTCGTTGTGTGGTCTTCCCCAGACCGTTCATCCCCGTGAGCGGCTGTGTGGTGACCGCCCATGTGGTTTTGGCTGTTGAGCTTTTCGTGCTCGCGTGAGTGCCATGTTGGACTCCGATCGACCCGGTTGTGACCCAATGGTCGACTTTCGGTCTCGTGAGTGTCCCAAACACCCCGGAGATTTCGTGTCCGTGTTTTGAGGTGTCCGTGGGTTCCATGTTACTGTGGTTTCAGGCCTAGGGGCTAGACTAGATTGACAGTGTTGTGCTGTCGTGCTCAACGGTCTTGATCCTGAGCCTCGTGACTCAAGGACCGTTGGGTTAATAGGTCTAGTGGGCTGTCCAGAGTTTGGTGGCCTTGAGCCACCGGTTACTTCGTGTCACTCGCGATGGGTGCGTGTGTGGCTTTCTGTGTTCACGTCAGTGACCCTCCACTACCTTGAGAATCGTGTCACCATGGTTTCCAAACTAGGGATTAGGCTAGATTGATGGCGTTGTACCATCACGTGCAGTGGTCTTGACTCGAGTCTTGTGACTTAATGACTGTTGGGTTATTAGGTCTATTGGGTTGTCCAGAGTCTGGTGGTCGCGAGTCACCTGTCACTTCACGTTACTCGAGATGGGTGCGTGCATGATTTTCAGTGTTCACATTTTGTAAGTCCCCACTAGTCTTAGCTTTCCTGCGCATGCGAGTGCGGACCCACTTGTGAGTGGTGGAGAGCGTGACCTGAGTAAGATAATTTTTAGGCTGGTTACCTTAGGGCCCCTTTCCTTTGCAGCCTGAGTCCGATTGGGGGGAAAATCAACTAGGGGACCTGGCCTAGAGCAGATGGTCTGTGTGTGCACGTGTAGCTAGGGGCAGAGGACACGCGCTGACCAGCACCACCCCAGCTAGTCCTTGTTCTGTGGTTACTAGTACGGTGTCTCAGTTCCCGCTGGGCTGGAGGGAGACACCTGAGGCGTGGACTAAGACGTCAGTGGATGCATCCGGCCTTGCTTCTGGTGGGTGGTACTCTCGTCACGTGACGTGAGTTTGTTGTGACTCGAAGTTCTGTTCCTCATCTTCGAGATGAGGTTTTATGCGCCATTTTCGGGTGTTCCCCCAGAGCCGAGGTCTAGGGTTTTCGGTGAGAGACACCGATGGTTCCCCTAGCCGACGTAGAGTCCACGACAGCGAGGTCGTGACCGTGTTTCAGGATCGTGTGATTTTGGCGTGGGCCTTCGTGTGTGGGCACAGGCCTCTATGGCAGAGGTGCCGTTGTGTTTTCTGAGTAGAGTGAGTAGGGTGGTCCGTGTTCTGGTAGTCCCCCGACTGTGTGATCGGGGTATTGGGTTCGGTTCTGGTAGGAGTAGTTGTCGAGTCGTGGTTTCATCGCTGCCATGTTTTAGGGATTCATGCACAATCGTGTCTTCCACCGTGTAGTTGTAGCTACTCCTGTTGTTGCTATTGTTCTTGTTGTTGCTTCTTTCCGCACTGCCGTTATTTTCGGTTGGGGTTCCGTGGGACCCCTACTGAGCTAGTGATAAGAGGCTCACCCCTGATTTTCTGGTGTTGCGGTTCTTCCTCGAGTTTCAAGGGTGCTGTGTAGAGGTTCTTAGCTGTCAGCTCGCTGGGCCGAGTGTTCACTTGACATTAGATACATCCTCTGCCTTAGACTGTACTTTCTGTTAGACTGTACTCTTTTGTAGTTAGATTATTTATTTCTGTTAATTGTTGCATTGTCCTGCTTTATTTCTTATTTCTATGTACACCATATCTATGGCCGACACACGCGTGCCGTGGAAGCTACGACTAGTGGGTGGGTCACCGGAAGCACAGACCCTCAAGTAACGAAAACCGACTCCGAAAGCACACGAGTACAAGGATCGCTCCTCGCACAACACCGACTCATGGTGACGTAAGTCGAAAATGTCACATCCCAGGACCCCTCACGGCGTCCCACCCCTGACCCCCACCTGATGCCCAGCACCAGTCAGACCACAGGATAGCACGTGGATCGAGGTCCGCTTGCCCGGGACTCGAATCGGCATGAAAAATCACAGGCTAGGCCTCAGACGATGAACGGTCCATCATTGGCCACTCACGGATGCACGCCTGACTCACAATCGTGCGGGGGAGAAGGGATGGTCCCACTCGGCCGTTTGCCACTCCCGATGGGTCACAGACCATAACGCGCCTGCCCAGGTGCGTTATAGTGCATAACGGACCGACAACGGTGCGTTATGCTCCAAATCGCAGGAAACAACATAACGCACTCCTCGACGGGCGTTATGCACATAACGGACCAACTCTGGTGCGTTATGTCTCATGGTCAAACGGACCATAATGCGCTCCTCAAGGTGCGTTATGGCCCACTTAGCGAACCCTCTCAGGTGCGTTAAGCGGTGGGTGAGGGCGTTAATCATAACGCGCCTCCCCTGGGGCGCCATGGTGTACATAACGGGCCTCCTGAGGCCGTTATGCGACCAGGGCCCCAACGGTCACAAAGCAACGGTCAAATCCAACGGTCACAAGGCATAACGCACCTGCACAGGGGCGTCATCCTAGGCATAGCGATCTATCGCGAGACCGCTATGCCCACGCGGACGGAAAGTAAAAACCTACGAAGCATAAGGCACCCCGGTTGGTGCGCCATGCTCATAATGGTCACTGGAAGGACCGCTATGACGGTCCGACGGTGAAAATGGCGAACTCAACCAAAAATCACCACCACACCCCCGTACCTCCACCGGAGAGGGGGAAATCAAGGGGGAAGCTCCCCTAAGGTCCCAGACATGCATCTATGGCCTCGGATCGACCAAAAATGTGACGAAACACTAGATCGGGCGATCACTCCCCAAATCATGAAATTACCCTAACTCGCTCAAAAACTCCCCTCTCGGACTCACGAGGGCCTATAAACTACGAAAACGAAAGGCACGGAGCTAGGGAACGTCACCCTACCTCAATGGAGTGAATGCTCCGTCGAATCGATGCTGAAATCGCGATTGAAGCTTTTTAGAAACCCCGTTCCTCCACGAAATCTCACGCTTTTCACGCCGCCACGACCGCCTCACCGTCGCCGTCGTCGCCACGCCGTCGCCCCTACCTGGTGGGACCACATGCGTGTCGGAAGGCTACGACTAGTGGAGGGTCGCTGAAGGAGTAGACTCTCTAGTTAGCGAAAAACAACGCCTGAACCGGACAAGTACAAGGACCGCTCCTCGTACCGACACCGACTCACGGTGACACGCCGAGAACACCACTTCCCGAGACCCCACGACACCCTAACACATGGCCCCCACATGATGCCTAGCATCAGTCAGACCACAGGTCAACACGTGGATCGAGGTCCCCTCGCCCAGGACTCGAATCGACAAGGAGAAAGCTACCGGTCAGACAACACACAGTAAACGGCCCACCCTGGGCCGTTCCTGGGTAAACGGTCGGTCGATGGACCACCTCAGGGACTGGGACGGCTCCCACCAACTATTTGACAAGCTGGAATGGTCACCAATAAACCGGCCCTCAACAAACAGACACGATCTGCCTTGGACCATGTAAAACATAAACGGTCTAACGATAGGCCACTTGAGAAACTAAGTGGTCCCCCTTGGGGCCGCTAAGCCACCCAATGGCACGAAAATCAAATGGTCATCTCCTGACCATTGGGAACCTGAACGGTCCAACCTGAGATTGCGCCAAAGGACCAAACGATCCATCTCATGACCGTGAAGCCCCAGAACTGTGCAACAGTCAAAACTCAACGGTCAGAAATGCATCGGGAGTCACGCTGACTCCACGGGGTAAACGATCAGCCCAATGGCCGCCTATGCATGAAACGGGCAACTGATAGACCGCTTACTCTACAGACACTCCCAAGTCAGTAGGCGATCAATCTCTGGGCCGCGTAGGATAGAAACGGTTTCTATTAGGATCGTTTCTATCCCGGCAACCCGAGAATAGTGAACCTCCATGGAATTCACCATTCCACGCCCCATTCACCCCCGGGTGATGGGGAAAGAACGGGGAAACTTGTCCCCATGATCCTAGGCACCTAATGGTGCCCTCAGACCACCGATTAACGCTGTAAAACACTAGATCAGAGCTCAAAATCCTAAATCATGGATTTCTCACCCCGAGCTCAAATGGACCCCTCTCGACCTCCCGTCAGCCTAGAAATCACGGTGAAAGAAACTACGGAGCTAGAGATCCGTCACCCTACCTCGGGGTCACTCGAGACATGCCAGATCATCGCCAATCTGCGAAGAAAGCTTTTAGAACTCCCGATCTCCCACGAACTCCCACTATTGGCACGCCGCCACGATCGCCTCGCCGTCGCGCCGTCGCCTCGCCGCAGTCTGCAGGTAGAGGGGAGGTCACCGCGTCGTCTCTGATGGAAGGAGAGAGAGGAAGAGGGGGCGCGATCCAGAGCAAAATAAGGGGTTTTTTAGGAGAGAGAAGTAAGTTATTATTATTATTATTGTCGTTTCATTTATTTTTTATTTTTTAGGGTGCGATCGCTTTGGCACCTGTCTGCAGGCAGGCAAGTCGCAGCCTGCGCGTGCTGGAGAGAATGGGCGCCGCAATCGGCTCTGATGTCAGACTGGATCGGGTGACCCTCGTTGCGAAGAGGACTCAATGTAATATTATGACACCGAAGGCCAGGCCCTAATTTGAAGTAAGGAGACGAGGAGAACTCCCACAACAGGGGGATCGTCCTCAGATCGTGCCTGTCTGGGCAAGTTGCGCAGCTCGATGAGAATGGGCGTCGTGATCAGCTCCGATGTCGGATCGGGGCGAGTGAGCCCTAGTTGCGAAGAGGACTCGATGTAGAATGTCTTAGGATACAGGTTGGTAGTTGTTCCCAGAAGGATGACAGAGAAAGACTTTGCAATGGAGATTACGTCATGTTGGGCGTCTAGTGACGCAGATCTATGTGGTCGGATGAAAATGGCCACTCTGACTTGATCTAGGGGCGGATGACGATAAGCCTGGGCTCGTTACGAAGAGGACTCAAAGCAGAATCCCCTGCGGGTGGGGTTCACCTAGAAATGCTGTGGGGGAGGCGCTGGACTTGGCTTCAAATCTAGACTTGGAGTGGCCAAACTCGGCATTTGTCCAAGCTCTGCCTTGAACATGGTGTGCCCGGGTGAGATTCGACTATTGGAGTCGCCAGTGTCTAGCCGCTTGTAGAAGGTGTGTCGGGAGTTGCTCCATGCTCTTCCGTCATGCACCACGTGATGCGATGGGTTGCTGGGAGTCTCGAGTTACCCCGGGTGCTAAAGATAAATGACTCAACATCGTATGTCTGAGGGTCAGGGATGGCCCCAACTTGCTAGATATTTGCCGTAGGATACGGATAGGGTGTTCGGACTACAGATTGGCCTCCAACTTGTTGTAGAGTGGCTAGAACATGTGCGCTCGCTAGGTGCTTGGGGAAAATTCCCGATGTGTGAGCACGGGCCATATAGGCATTGTTGGGGCCCTCGGGGCCCATAGTTGGCTGGGAAAAGTCTCCCTTGGACTTTTGAAGGCTGGTGGGAGACGTTTTTGGGGAGACCCCCGGCCCCATTGCTGGGTGCCAAGTGTCGCAGCTTGAGGTCAGGGCGCCCCCGAGTCGGCCCAGGCGCCTTAATTGAAGGCGGGTAAACCCGTAAACTGGGTGATCGGAGGTGGCCCCGATCGATTGTTGATGCCACCGTGGGTCACGGCTAGCTAGTTAGGACCCTTAGTTGGGCCTGGTATGGCGTTCTATTTAAACCACCTCACTATCTCTCCTCCCTCATTTCTCACCCTCACGTTCTCTCTCTCCGTTCTCTCTCGTCTCTGGTCTGTTCGGTGCGGGACGCGCACTGTTGTGGAGCTGGTCGAGGCGGGGACGCATTGGGGAGATTGGTTCGTGGGATGGAGCGTCGATTTAAGCATGGCATGGCGTGATCACTTGGTGGATTCTGAGAAGGCGTCGTTCGTGTTCTGAGTAATTTTCGGCGTGGATTAGTCGCTTTGGCGCATGATTTCTTCAGTGGAGTTAGGGAGATAGAGCACCTACCTTTTTTGCATCTTTCCTCATGATTTCACGCTACACGGTGGGAGAACGAGCGAGTTTAGGCTCGTGATTTTTCAGAGTTCATAGTCTTCACCAGAAAATGGCCACGGTTCTGCGATCCGTTAGTGTCAATGGACTCCCTGGAATGTTGGCGTTCTATAGTCACTAATTTTGTATCGAATGGTGGTCTATCGGGGCCGATAGGAAGCCGAGAACCTCATTAACCCTATTTGGGTGATTTCATTAGAATCGCCCATTTCTTACGATTTGTGTGTCGTTTTGACTCCGGTCGGAGTCTACGTGATTGCCATGGTGATTGTGGCTGTATCCCCTTCGTTTCGACATGAACAGGGCATGGAAAGGCCACGATCGGATGAACCCCTTGGTTTACTCGTCGTAACGCCTTCGCGGTTCAACGGTAACTGCTTAAGGTGCATGGGTGGCTGGTTTTGGACCGTTTATCGTGTCTCAGTCTCAGGTTGAGTGGTCAGTCGATAGACCGCTCCAGGGCTTGAGCGGCCAGGAGTGGTCTGCCCATCCCTCCGTGAGCAACTGGTCTTCAGCCATTCATCTTTCCCGTTAGGTTGAGCGGCCAGGTTCTGCCTGCTTATCCCAGTTGACCTTTGGTCAATAGTTTTGTGTCCGTTCAGTAGGTGGTTTGGTCAAAACTGTTCTGGCTGACACTGTAGTAGGTTGGTTGACTTGAGCGGCTACTCCTTAACCGCTCTAGCCTTTGGGTGGCCCAGCCCTAATCATCTATCCCTTTTAGTGTCTAGGGGTCAGTTCTTTTGAGCAGTTGGCCCCCAACTGTTCATCCCCCTTGAATGGTCCATTCTAGACCGTTAATCCCTCTTTGAACGGCTTCCATCTGGACCGTTCATTTCACCGAGCAGCCTTTTTTTGACCGCCCAGTGAGTCTTGTCTGTCGTCTTGTCCGTTGGTCTTGATGGCCTGTCTCGCATCTATCTGTCTTTGGTATGTGTCCTAGGGTGGTGTCTGAGTGTCGTTTCTCGACATTTCAGTTTTTGGAACCTATCAGGTTCAAGGGACAGGACGCCCCTACCAGAGTATAGGCAGTTGACCATCTCCAAGGCCTTCCGTCAGCCAGCCAGATAACATAGCTTGTATTCCTCGGAGACATCTCCACTGTCATTCTCTCCAGACATTGGCCATGCCGGCCAAGGCGCCGACAAGGCTTCCCTTCGGAGGCACAGGCGCAGGGGGGATGATCGTAGGCTCCTTGGTCGGCGACGACGGAGGGGGAACCACAGATGGCGATAGTGGCAGAGTTCGACATCGAACGGGAGCAGGAACTCTCTTTTGCTTCTTCGGATGACGTTGGCTATCTGGCACCGCCAGCTCGTCCAAGTTTAACGAGATACGCCCGCCACCAGACATGGGGGACTCTACTTCAGTGATGCTGGCAACGTCCTCGAAAATGCACCTCTGAGCACTTGACCCGCCATTAACTGCGGGAGCTACAGTCGAACCCTCTATTGGGAGAGCCATAGGGGGCGGCTATGGCAAGCGCCCCGGTGAGAAAGCAATGCCCTCCTAAGGAACGGTGATGGTCACTTGACCGGTCCCTGGCTCAACGTGGTCTACCAGGCGAGGAGCACACTGCAGCAGCTGGACTATCTCGTACCCCAGCTCCGGCGACTCCTGTACCCCTACAAGGAGATCCAAAAAGGATTAGTTCAGCTCACTACCAACAAATGTGACAAAGATCAAGATTAGTACCCAGAGGCAATGGGGGGCTCATCCCCAACTCTCGAAGCACCACTAGAGTTAGCTCAAAGTCGGCATTAAAGAGGGGAAAGCGAAGAAGAGCCTTGATCGCCCTAGATTCTGTGGCTGTGGCCGAAGGCTGCCTATCAACCCAAACGGGACGAGAGCCTATGGCAAACCTCTAGTCATCAGAATGCCCACGAGATCCCGTCTGGGTGATATACACAAAATGTTCTGCCCAACGCTTGAGGTTGGACGCAGCATCAGAGACACGGACGATGTTTCGGTCAGACTGAGCCTAGAAGTATACAAAGGAAATATCAGCAGGGCAGTTCTAGAGGCTGTAAAACTACCGGAAGAGAAAGACATTCAGCTCCACCTAAGCTTTCCTACACATGAAGATAAAATCACAAAGAATGTTGTAGGAGTTGGGGGAAAGTTCTCCTGGGTACCGACCATAATGATGGAGAACGAACTCAATGAAGGGATGTACAGGGAGGCGAAAACCCACCCTGAAAGATGCTATGGGGACCCTAATGACACCTGAAGGCAGACTCAACATGTAGCACCCTAGATAATTAGAGGGATAAAATTCCTAAATAAATTAAAATTTTATATCGAAATATCAAGGTTCTCAAAGGTGATCAATTCTTCATCCATAATCCTCTTCATCCACTCAAGAAGATTCAAAGAAGGTGATTTAAAGAAGGTGAATCAAGAGAAGAGATTTGTGAAGAAGAAAGAAGCATATGTTGGTGATCTACCTTCTTACTTTTTCACCCGCCGACGTTTGAAGGCTGGACCGACCCGGATGCTGCTAGAACCTAGCTAGATGCCACCGAGTGCGTGTTTCGTTCCATGGAATGCGCGGATGATGAAAAAGTAATGCTCGGCACCTTTCAGCTCTAGGGAGCAGCCTTGACATGGTGGAACACTAAGTGGGAGATTTCCTTTCAATCTCGCCCACTCCGCCAGATTTCTTGGGCCGAATTTGTTGCTACCTTTGAGACCACTTTCAGCCCGGCTTACCTGCGCATGGATAAAATGCACCAATTTTTACAGCTTGTCCAAGGCGGAATGTCAGTGCTCGAGTATCAGAACAGGTTCTTGGAATTGGGCCGTTATGCATCCCATATTATCACAAACGAGGCACTGAAGACAGAGCAGTTTCTGTGAGGCCTCCGTGCAGAGTTGAGGTAGCCACTGATTGTTCCCAGGATGACTACCATGAATGAATTGTATCAGGCAGCAGCAGCGCTAGAGCTAGATTTGACAAGGTCTCTTGTCCCTTCTCCGGCATTGTCAGTGCAGCCGAAAGCTCAACTTCCTCTGAGTTATCTGCCTCCTGTTCCTGCATTTCCTTCTGCCACTCCTGCAGACAGTGGTGCAGCTGCTTCTGGCAGGTCTCAGTTTAGAGCATACAAGAGCAAGAAGAAATCTAGGAGACGATTTGAGCGGTAGACTCCGTCTGATGCTACTCAGCAGTCAGCCCCTTCCTTTCCGCGGTGACAGGGTTCTGCAAGAGGTCAATTAGGAGGTTGCACGCGGTGTGGTAGTAGTCACCCAGGCAGGCCATTTACGTTACCAGTGGTATGTTTTCGATGTGACTAGCCAGGGCATATCGTGAGAGACTGTCCGATGCGACCAATTCCAGTGCAGTTTACTTCTGCAGCTTCATCCCAGCCATCTCAGTCTCAGTTCAGATCTCCACTCCCACCACCGCAGCCGTCTCAGCCATTTTAGCAGACATTCCCTCAGGCTTCGGTAATGTCTTCTTATCAATCTTCTGCAACCGCTGGTAGAAAGATGAAAGGTAAGGTCACTCACATTTCTCGAGCAGAGGCTGTAGCTTCCAACCTCGTCGAAGGTATGATTACTATTTTTGGTTGTGCAGCCCGTGCTTTATTTGATTCTGGTGCTTCTCACTCTTTTATTTCTGAGGCATTTAATGAACAGGTGTGCACAGACTTGAATAGCATGAGACAACTATGCACAAGACATGCACAGATGTTGGGTATGCACAAGAGGATATCTGCACGGACTCTGCATCACACAAGAGTGAAGTATGCATGG
Organism: Amorphophallus titanum; assembly: GCA_024336825.1. NCBI lineage: Eukaryota > Viridiplantae > Streptophyta > Magnoliopsida > Alismatales > Araceae > Amorphophallus > Amorphophallus titanum. The sequence goes on along the minus strand of JANBPO010005112.1, from coordinate 1,921,534 downwards.
ACCTTGTATTACATAAGAGAGATATGCGCAGACCTTACCTATGTGCAGCAACACAAGTTTGCACAATCCTTATTCGTGCACAAGCAGAATGTGCACAGACCCGATTAAGCATGTTCTAATAATGTGCACAGACCTTTGATTGCATGAAAACATATGTGCATGGACCTTGATAGTCTTATAAGCAAACTTGCACTGACCTTCTATATGCACCGACTTTCTCTATGCACAATCAGCAGAATCTGCACCGACTTCAGTCAAGCATGAGACACACTTGCACTGACCTCAACTAGTGTGCAGCAAAAAATAGCATCGACTTAAACAATGTAGTGCATGGACCTAATGTGCATTAAACTAAGATGTGCATGGTCCTACATGCTGCTTGAACAGGGACGTTCACTGTCATTATATGCAACGCAACTGAGTATGCATGGACTTTATTTATGCAACATGTAGACGCGCACAAACTTTGACACCTTGGTGAGCAATATGCCATATGTGCAATGACTGCTACAGTGTATGCACAGACCTCTGTATGGCTGAGACATAATGTTGGGTATGCACAAACCTTGTTTGTATGCGTGATGCAAACCATGCACGGACCTCTATATGCTCACAGCAAGAACAACACCGACTATGCATGTGTTTCTACAAAAACATGCATGGACTATGAAAAGTGCAAATGGAACCATGTTTTGCACAAGACAAAGCTTGCCCTGACTTTTATAAGCTCACAGCAAGAATTACACCGACTATGCCTATGTTTCTGCAAAACATGCATGGACTGTGAAGTGCACAGCCCTTGTATGCACGGACCTGACCGACTTCTATATGATTCACTCAACATGTTCGATGAAATGACTTGCCCTCACAGAGTTTATGCAGATGCAATGACTCTATGTTTACAGAGTTGGATTTATGGAGATGCATTGACTTTATGTGCATAGTGTTGACTTTTTGTTGACTTTTTATATGCATGTAAATGTAATGACCTTTATGCAATGAACAAGGACATGATCAAATACATGCTGGCTATCAACAGAATAACATGTGGCAAACACACATAGACTCATAGTGTATGCAAGCCTAACCACACGCAAGGGCAACTGTCGACTCTTAGGGTCAACATTCTTATCAACACTTACTGTCTGTGGTAAGAAATCCACATTACAGTGCAGAAGAAATTTATGCATAAGACTGACTATGCATCGTTCATCATTTTCTATCTTCGGAGGTCTTGGAGCATAACGGACCAAGACTGGTCCATTATGTGGAGCATGATGGACCAAGACTGGTCCGTTATGTTGAGCATAACGCCCCTGTCCAGGCACGTTATGGTCGGGTTATTTTCGAAGTTGATTGCCATGTCAATCCCCTCGACGACCGCGTTCACCTCGAAGATCGTGTTAGTCGGTTGGCATAATGGACTCCTCCCCGTGCGTTATGGTCAATATAACGCCCAGGTGCAGATCCGTTATGGTCTGTTGACCAATGTTTGCCTGGGTATAGTGGTTGATATAACGCGCCTCACCCTGTGCATTTTGTGGCTTTGACAGATGGGTCTTGGTCCGTTATGTGTCTCGATTTACGTGTCCAAGTGTGCTGAGGGTTCTCGGTGTTCCCTTAGGTCTCCGTGTTTTGGTTCTCGCGGAGCATTATTTTTCTTGGCTTAGGATTAGATCGATTGGCGGCTTTGTTCCGTTGTGTACGGTGGTCCTGACTCAGAGTCGTGGGACTCAATGACCGTTGTAGTCGTAGGTCTAGTTTACCTTGCCCTGAGTGGTCGGCAATTTCCTGTGCTGCCGTGGTGTGCATAGTACGGCCTGTTTGTACTCCGGCACTTGTGTTTCAGAGTCTTCAGGTTTTGTGGCTCCTCTTTGGTTGGTGCCTTACGGCACGCTTCGGCGTGATGGCTCTTGTAGCGGGGCACTTTTCTCGAGACACAATTTTTAAGCTAGATCCGTGGGCTCCCAACCTTATCGTAGCGTCTACTGGGGAGAATACTAGTTAGAGGCCTGGCTTAATGATCTACAGCCAGTGTGTGCACACGGGGTCAAGGGCTTCGGACTCACATCGACGGGCATGACCCTCACTGGTCCTTGAAGTGGTGGTTTCCACGTGGGCCTATGACTCGGCCTTAGCTGTGGTAGACCACGTTCGACTGGCAGTCGAGGTACTTGTGGAGCGAGTTGTGGTGCAGTGTAAGACGTCAGTGGACGCAGCTGACTGCTCCTCTTTTGAGTCACGTGTTGTATGACTCTCGACGTTTCTCATGTGTCGTGACCTTCTGGGTTAGCCCTTTTGTGGCTGTACTCGAGGTCAGTGTCTATCGCCTACACGATGTTCCAGTTGTGTATGGGGTAGTGTACACGACGTCCTTGTCATGTTGTCCGTCGTCCGTGTTAGTCATTCATCTAGCCTTTTCCTAGGTTTCTTTTATCTATTTTGTAGGTTCCTTGCGTCGGCAGTTCAGCAACTCCTGACTCTGTCAGCTCTGAGTCGCTCTCCTGCCCTTGCTTGGAGTAGCTAACTGACAACACACAGGGATGAGCGTTTCTAGGAGGACCGCACAAGGGCATGAGCGGTCTGGGACAGCCCGCTCAGGTGATAGACCACTAAAACACTAAAGGTGGATGGGCAGTTAAGGGCAGGGCCGCCCAAGGGGATGAGTAGTCAAGTTCTGGCCGCTCAAGCCCACCGACCCAAAAGAGTTCCTGGTCCAAACGGTTTTGACCAAACCACTAAATGGAACTGACATACTATAGTGTCAGTCAAAACAGTCTTGACCAGATCGCCTAATGCAATCGACACCCAACTGTTGAGCAAAGGTCAATTGGGATAAGCGGTCAAGACATGGCCGCACATCCCAACGGAAGGACAAGCGGCTGAATGCTAGCCACCCAATAGGGGATAGGCAGACCTCACCTGGCCACCCATAACATGAGCGGTCTAACAATAGACCACCCAACCTCAAAACTAGATGAGGATAAACGGTCTGAGGCTGGCCGCTCATATAGATGAACGGCACCTGGTTCAACCGCTCAACTGTTACGGTGAGCAAACCATGGGGTTGGCCCAATCTTGGCCTTCCCACGTCCTGTTCGTGTCGAAACAAAGGGGATACAGCCATGGACACATATAATCACATGGACTCCAACAGGACTTAAAACGGCCGACAAATGGTGAGAAACCGGTGATTCTAGCGAAATCACCCAAAAGGGACAACCGAACTTCCCGGGCTCCCCACAATCAAACAGGACCACCAATCGATGCGAAACTAGTATCAATGGAACGTTGACGTTCCCAGGAGTCCATTGACTCCAGCTGATCTAGAAACTGTCCACATTTTCTGACGAAGGGTACGAAACTCGCGAAACCCCAACGAGCCCGATCTTGCTTGTTTGAGCACCAAATGACGTTCAAGGATAGGGAAAATGTAGAGGACGAGTGAGTGATCCATCTCCCTACCTTCATCGAAGAAACCATGCGTCAAAACGACTAATCCACGCTGAAAATAGCCCGGAACACAAACGACGCCTCCTCGGAATCTACTAAAGGATCGCGCCACACCACACTCATACCAACCCTCCATCCCGCGAACTGATCTCCTCAATGCATCTCTGCCTCGGCCAGCTGGGAAATGGTGTGTGTCCCGCGCCGAATGGACCAAAGATGAGAGAGAACGAAGAGAGAGAACGAGATGGCAACTCGCTGTCTACAGATCTCTCTCTCTGTTCTCCCGCTGAATCTCTTTGTTCTCTCAACTCTCTGTCTCCCGCACACTCACTCTGTTCTCTCTCTGAACTCTCTGTCTCCCTCCCAGTTTGTTCTCTCACTCTCTGTCTCCTGTGGCAATCCCACCACAAAATCAGTGGTCACGTGGTCCCATTTCCACGTGGGAACCTCCAAGGGCTGAAGCACACCTCCCGGTCGCTGATGCTCCGCCTTCACCTGTTGACAGGTCAGGCACCTGTCCACGAACTCAGCAACATCTCTCTTCATGTCAGGTCACCAGAACTGCCTCTGCAAGTTTCGATACATCTTCGTCGCACCCAGGTGTACGGTGTACCTGCTCCCATGAGCCTCACGCAACACCACACGATGAACCTGCTCCTCGGTTGGGACGTACAGCCTACCACGGAACCTCATAGCACCATCCTTGCTGAGCTCCACATCAGTCATGGCCAAAATCTGGGGCAACTCAGGGTCCAAGTGCTGAGCCTCTGTCACCTGACGACAGATAGCAAGGGTGATAGTCAGACTCGCAAGCACTCCTAACCCTGGCTCTCGGGGAATCTTGAGCCTGAAAGATACTTCAAGCACTTGTTCCTAGAGCCTCCACTTCTTCAATATCAAGGCACTGACTGTGACCTTTCGACTCAAAGCGTCGGTGACGACATTCATCCTGCCCGGCTGATTAGACAGGGTGAAGTCATAATCCTCCATATACTCCATCCAACGCCTCTGCCTGAGGTTCCGGTCCTTCTGAGTGAATACATACCTCAGACTCTGATGATCAGTGAACACCTCGAACTTCTCACTGTAGAGATAATGCCTTTAGATCTTCAACGTAAAGATCACAGCCGCTAACTCCAGGTCATGGGTAGGGTAGTTCTCCTCATGTGGCTTCAGCTACCGCGAAGCTTACGCCACCACTCTACCGTGCTGCATCAACATAGCACCCAATCCGACCCCGGAAGCATCTGTACACACCACGAAACCTCCCAATCCAGAAGACAAAACTAACATCGGAGCCGATGTGAGCAATCTCTTCAGCTCCCTGAAGCTCTGCTCACACTCATCAGTCCAGACAAAAGGCACATCCTTCCGCGTCAGTCTGGTCATCGAGGCCGCAATGCAAGAAAAATCCTAGATAAACCTCTGATAATAGCCTGCAAGCCCCAAGAAACTTCAGATCTCCGTCACAGACCTCGACCTCGGCCACCGCATTACTGTCTCGACCTTGACGGGGTCTACAAAAATACCATCACCAGAGATCACATGCCCTAAAAAGTGCGCCTCACGAAGCCAGAACTCACACTTGCTGAGTTTCGCATACAACTGGTGATCTCGCAACGTCTGCAGCACCACACCCAAATGGTACGCATGCTCCTCGACAGACCATGAATAAACAAGGATGTAGTCCATAAACACGACCACGAACTGGTCCAAATCCATCACTTTCATACCAATCCTATTGTTTTTTACGCCCTTAGGGGTTTAAAAACCTCCCAGGTGTCCCCCATTCCATCACATTATGTTATTTCTCCATTCATTCCTATAGTTACTACGCTTTCTGGTTCTAATTTGGGTTTTCTTTTCTATTTTTCACGTTATTTTGTTGGTCAACAGTCATCACAGCACGAGGCGCATCCCCTCTGGCTGGCCGGAAGGGGTGGAGGTTGAGTCCTACAACTTGGTGTTTGGCGGTATTGCGCGGTTTCTTCCAGACACGTCTTCATCCTACTTCCCTTTCTCAACGTTGGAGTGGTGTATCGAGTGACTGCGCCATCGAGTGAGCGGCTCGTCCTAGACTGTGTACCAACGTTGCTTCTTCTAGGCGAGTGTCTCCTTCTTTTCCAAGGTACGTTGTGCTGTCCTGTAGCACATGCGTGTCTTGGTGGCGATCACGATCATCACACACTCACTTCCCCGTTCCCCTATCTTCGTGTTGCTTGATTTTATATCTTGACATAGCAAGGTAAGAGAAGGAAGGAAAAGGGAAGGGAGGAAAGTTAATGTCTACAAGTGGAGTCCTTCGCTGATCATATTAGGCTATTGCATAAGCATGTACGTCATCTTATTGAGACCAGCAAGGGACGGTACAAAGAGTTGGCTAATGCACATAGGCACCATCGTGAGTTCTAGGAGGATGAGTATGTCATGATCAGGGTCAGGCCTGAACGATTTTCTTCTGGAGCCGTGAAGAAGTTGCACGCTCGTGGTGCCGGTCCCTTTCAAGTGGTGAGGCGAGTCGGGTCTAACGCATATGTTGTGGACTTGCCGAAGGACTACGGGATCAGTTCTACTTTCAACGTGTCGAATCTAGTCACTTATAGGGACCCAACGGTGATATCCAATGAGCTATTTGAGATGTCCCCGCCACTTGTGAGTGACACCACCCCAGAGCGTCCACTTCTAGCCTTGTAACCTCAGCAGTGTGAGCAGATAGAGCATATACTGGACGAGCCGGTAATGACTACGCGGGTGTACCAACGCTACCTGGTGTGATGTAGGGGATGGCCCGCATCCGACGACATTTGGATCACCCGAGACTAGTTATAGAGGATAGATCCCGATCTGCTGGACCGATACCAGAGCGACCACGACCCATACTCGACGAGGTCGAGCTTCTCCCACCCAGGGAGAATTGGTGAGAACACCAGAGCCAGAGTTCGGCTCGACTCAGCGAGCCGCTAATACAGGACACGTAACACGACTCGGTTGACGTCGACATCTATGGGGCTAGGGGAGCGTCTAGAGTCTCCACTCGAGCTTGTAACCAGGAACATAGAATAAGGACTTGCTGAGGTCGCGCTCGTCAGCGCAGGTCCGACGCCCTCAGCCAAGTGTGCACATATAGACCATACGCCCTAGGTCAGATTCCTAGCTAGGTCTTACCCCGAAGCCCGGACTGAGGCTGTGTGTGGGGGCCCTATGGTAACCAGCCTAAAAATCGTCTCACTCGGGTCACACTCTCCACCACTCCCAAGTGGGTCTACACCTGCGTGCGCAGAAAAGCTACGACTAGTGGGGGCTCACTAAACGTGAACACTGAAAATCACGCACGCACCCATCGTGAGTAATACGGAGTAACAGGTGGCTCACGGCCACCAGACTCTAGACGGCCCACTAGACCTAATAACCCAATGGTCCTTGAGTTACGAGACTCGGGTCAATACCGCTGCACGTGACGGCACAACACCATCAATCTAACCTAATCCCTATGTCTGAAACCATGGTGACACGATTCTCAAGGTAACTCACAAGCCGCCTAGTGGATCTCTCATCCATGGGACAGACGGAAAACCTCCAACCCCAGGTTGGTTGACTGGACTTATAGTCCAAGGACCAAACTCATGGCCCAGTCAGAAAACACTTCTCGGAGAAACTCACATCATGCGAGAAAGACCCACCGTATGCATGCCGACTCATGATGACTCGCCCGAGCGTACAAGGAAACTCGGAATACACACGGGGTCACCCGGACCCCAAGACTCACGGGCACACTATTCGAGGCAACTCGATACCTCCGGACACCCCTAAAACATAAACACAAAACCCACGGTGTCCGGGACATTCACGGGGTCATAGGTTAGTCATTGGATCTCAACTGGACCGACCGGAGACCAACACAATGCAAAACGGACACGGCGAGCACGAAAACCACGTAGTGGTCCTCTCTGGACCGTTAGGGAACTTGGCGGTCTCCTCCGGACCGCAAGGCCCAGCCTAGTAGTCCAGCAAGGACCGCTAGGGTCTAAGACAAACCAAACCCCAAGAGGTCACTCCCAGACCGCCAAGCAAGGTGGCGGTCCTCCGCCTGACCGCTAGGCTTCAGTCATAAGGCCGCTACCCCACTGACCTCAAACTATCCAAAACACGGACAAACGGTCATGCCGTGACTGCAAGACACTGCCTAGCGGTTTCCACCTAACCGCTAAGTTCACCTGGCAGTCTATCGCGTGATCGCAAGGCTCGAACCGACATAGGGGGACCCCTAGCGGTCTCCACCTGACCGCTTCACCCCCTAGCGGTCCCGAGCCCGAAAACAGTAAAAATGACAGAAAAATCCATTCCACGTCCCATTCACACCCATGTGGAACAGGGTGACTATCAACATAGGTCGCCTTATGACGGAGTTAATTGGGTCGTACCATAGCCAAAGGAGAAGGTCATTGCCCTATGCATCATAGTTGACTAGCGTATTCATTTATATTGGGATCCACTTGGCAAATGAAGTGTCTATTGAAGTGCGCCAAAGTGATATCTTTAATGAACACAAGATGTTCTCGGATTTTGGATATTATTGGGGTCTAGATGGAGAGCGTAAAAGAGATGTAAGAATGTATGGAGAAGATTCTGACAATGAGGAAGCCGACGAACAACATCAACAAGAAGCTCAAGCACCACCTCCAGCTCCGCCCGAGGAGCGGCCACCTTCTCCTGCACATGTAGATCCGGACATGCCATTGCCTCCACAGTTGTATCATGGGGAGTCCTCTACTCAAGGTGCTGGACAGCCCTCTTGGATAGACTATGAGGCTTTTGATAGGCATCTCTCAGGCTTAGAAACTCACATGGACACATCCCTTGGCCAGCTTGACACATTCATGGACACCATGACCGGTCGGATGGATTCCTTCTCCCACGCCTTTAACACCCTTTCTACCCACATGGCCCCTCTCACCTCCGACTACAAGAACACCCAGGAGGCCTTCCGGACCACCAACCAGACACTTCTCCACATTGATCGTCAATTGGCGCATCAGGACCATCTTTTGCACTCCTTTGAGAGCCGTCTTCCTCCGCCTCCACCTCCTCCTACTGCTACTACTGCTGATGCCTCCGAGGATGAGGCCGATATTTTTGGTGATGATACTGATGCTTCTGATGACAATGATGATGACGAGACTCCAGATCACCCTACTCAGTACCTATTCTTCCTTCCCCTCGTGTCTCTTTTCGTCCACTACTCTTGTATCCCCTTCCCTCTTTTGATGATGCCAAAGGGGGAGAAGTAGCTAGTTAGGTCTATCTATGTTATGCTTATGCTATGCTTGATGTATGTCTGCATGTGTGTTTTGTGTGTTTGACATTTGTATTTGCATTTCATATGTGTCATATGTGAGTCACTACGTGTTAGTCACTACATGTTAGTCTTTCAGTGTCCATGTGTCAATGTCAAATGTCAATGTGATATGTAATCCAAACTTCAATGAATGAAATACACTTGGTGTTGGCACACATATTGGTCTTATTTCCTTTCAAACAAATTGGGCGCATATGAATGAATGAAATGGATTTAATTTACTTGATGGATTATTTTTTGGTTACTGTCTATAATTCATTCTAACGACATGCTAATGTACTTCCTTTCTAGAGTTTTGTCATCATCAAAAAGGGAGAGATTGTTATGTCTCTCCGTTTTGTGGTTTTTCCCCTTTCTTGTTTGTGCTTTGCTATCTTGCTTTCCTTTTAGTTTTTTTGTTAGAGATAGGGAGGGAGATGATAGATCGGCGCAAGTGAGAGAGAGATGTGGAGGTTGAATTAGCGCCTGGGTGAGAGGGGTATGAAGAGAGGGCGGTGGGGAGGTTGAATCGGGGCTGGAGTGAGAGGGGAGAGAGGAAGAGACAGGATGAATCGGCACAGTGGAAAGAGGGGAATGAGAAAGGTGGATCTACACCAGCGAGAGAGTGGGAGAGATAGGGAGAGGGAGTGAGTTGGTGCACATGGTGATCCGGCATGCATGGGAGAGAGAGAGAGATGGAGAGGGTGGTAATTCGGCGTGAGAAGGGCGTGTGAAGGTGCCAGTTCACTGGACGTTGGAGGAGTCGACCTGGGGGCAATTAGAGTCGACTCTAGATGACGCCACAGACTAGGCGGGTCAACCCCATCAACGTAGTGCGTCAACGCAGGGTGGGGGAGCAGAGCTAGGCAGAGCTTGGGATTTGGTGGGTTGACCCTTGGGGTTGACTCCACGCCGTGGAGGGCCTTAAGCCAGTTATTCTTCATGCCTTGGACAGGTTCTATTGTATTTGTACTGTTGTTTAGCAACATGGATTAGCAGACCCTTTTGGAAGCTTGAGGGATATATTCATGAGTATGGAAGGGTGGTTTATTATGCATAGGTGTGGGGCTTATTATGCACTTATGATGGATGTGGTTCAATGCAAAAAGGGGAATGCTGTGCTCTGTTCTATGTTAGACGTGTGAGGTTATTCTCCTCTTTAGAGCTGGTTCGTGCAGAGGTGATAGGGGATTTAAGTAGAGTTTGATATGCATGGGATTTGCAGAAATCAGCTGTGAGAAGCAAAGGGGTTGACGCATGGGTCTCTTGGAGTTGACGCAGGGGGGTTTAGCTGAAGTGTTCATGTGGGTGCAAGAGAATTTGTATGCGGTTTAGTGCATGCATGGAGCTTGCAGAGCTCTTTTCGTGCAGGTTTATGCCAAGGATAGTGCCATGCCTCGACGTGTGTAAGGGAAAGGGAGTGTTTAATATGCGTATGAGTTCAGAAATGCAAAGATTGCGTTATTCTTAGTTCATGAGAGTTCAGTGGCAAAAATGTCTACACGGTGACATGCATGTTCAGTACTATTAGCCCTTCATTACTTCTTTGTTCTGTGATTTTTTGTGTTATCATTCTCGTAATCATAACTCCTACTTTGTTTGTTATTATTACTTTTATTTAGCCATTAGTTCAAGTTTTTGGCATAAATCCGATAGCATCTCCCCCGGACCCAGGTCTTGTGGTGTGTAAAATAGAGACTCATCTATGGAAGGATCCGAGGTAGCCTCAAAATCATTGGGTAAGCTGAGAGCAGCTACCCTAAAACCCAGGTTGGGTACGGAACCTCGAGGACAAGCCTGCGAGGGGCTCCGGTGACCCATGAGCGATAGTATTTGAAGCCTCGGGACATAGGTTTAGCATGTTGCCAACATTTGGTCATTTATATTCTCTTCCTAAATAGGGTTTCTCTAGGGGCCATGCCTTGAGGGAGCAAGTCCTAGGGGCCCGGGGTGATCATCGTAAGACAACGAACAACATCACCTTGGTGTACAAAGAAGAAATAAGAATTCTAACAAGTTTGGAAGAGATATCGAAGTCCCCACAACTCATGGGTGTGAGTGAGAGGGCAATGATCGTCTCCACAAAAGGCATGTCATATCTCCATCTAGCACAGTGGTACGCATTTATAGAAACGGGGGAGGACTACTCAAGCTAGAAGTAGGGGAGAAAGGTCAATCCCATAACATCTGAAATAGTCAAGATCCTTTTCATTCTATGTGAAAATGACAAAGTACAAGGGGAGGTATACATAGTGATAAAAGGAAGGGCAGGAGTAGAATAAAAAAGAAGAAATACAAGGGGGGACAGAGCATTGGTTCCTCTCCCCTAACCCTCACCTCTCTTCTCTCTCACTCCTTTCCCTCTCTTTTTCTCTTCGCTCTATAGATAGAGGCACACAAATGGGATCTCAACTCCCCTACTTTGCTTCTCTTCGGGCTTTTCCCTATGACTTCTTCTCTCCTTGCCAAACCCCTCTTCGACAGGCCTTGGGACCTTCTTATAGGGGGTGAAGGTGGAAGAGGTTCGAACTCCCCACCCCTCTCTTCTTCTTCTTCTCTCATCTGCTCTTCACCCCCCTCGAGGCCATTGTGAACTTGTGCGGGTAGAGTGCCCAGAGTAGCAGAGACATCTTCATGGGATTGTTCAATGCCAGCCGACATGGCCCGGTGCCGTACATAGCTCAATGGCTGTTCTCGAAGGTTACCCTATATCAGTGTCTAAGGCGATGGGTGAGTGAAAATGATGGTCTATCGGCAAGAAGCCAATAGTTGTGGAGGGGGCAACATACCAGACAACGAGATACCCCATGGTCCACCGGGACAAGGGACTCAAACCCCCTCTCCTTTTCTTCTTTTTCCTCTTCTCCTCTTCCCCAATTTTCCTTGCTGTGAACCAGCATGGAAATAGAGTTCAGAATGGGTAACGAGATGTTTCTCACGTCGAATCACCTGGTGGTTGGAGGGCGTCGATCAAATGCCTCGGAGAGGGGGTATGTTGGCTCATGTCTTAGGAAGAAGAAGGGGCTTGCACCCATTCATGTGGCCATGAGAGGAGGGGTGCCAATTCAAGTTGGCATGGGAGGAGGGGCGCATCGGCTCAAGCCCTCAAGGGGCTTTCTTGTGCTGATTCACATGGCCATGAGGGCGCGTCGATTCAAGGGTGCCATGAGCCTTGGCCGATTCAAAGGCCCCTTGCCTTTCTTCTTTCTTCCTCTCTTTTGTTGTTTTGTTCATTGCCTTTTGGTTCTCGCACCTGTCAATGTACGTGCATGGATGTACTCCTTTTCTTTCTTCATCGCTCTTGTTCGGCAGAGAGTTCTTGCTGGTGAATTTTTAGGTGTCCACAGGTATGGAGGTAGATATAGGGACTTGAAGGTTTTTAACGGCATGATGCTGATGGTGGCACTAGCGTCCACCAGAATTGGGTTCATCTCATGACCATTGATTATTCCTCGCATGTAGAGAGGAGGTTGTGACACGGAGGGGATAGTAACATGTCCTTTTTCGTGAAAGTGATAGTAGCTAGGAAGGATTCAAATGTCATTGCCTTCATTTCCATAGCAAGTGCTTCATAGTGTTGGCCCAGACAGATGGCGGACAAGAAGGGGGGTTGAATTGTCCCCTTGGCCTAGGTGACGAATTTTAAAAACTCTCTTAACTGAACACAATGGAATTAAAATTAACTACGATATTTACCTTAAACAGAAGTGAGATTAAAAGGGTTCTCTCAATCTTTCCGACTCACTCGTAATAGCAATGCAACCGTTAGATAAAATTATGCCTAACACGGATAACAGAAGTAGCAGTGTGTAGTGGTGTAGGAGTAAAAATCTATTAAGCTAACCTGTGAAGGGAGATAGAAGAAAAGGATAAGCACACAGGCATTCCCACGAGACACAAGATTTTTAGGTGGTTCGGGACCACGACGGGCTCCCTACGTCCACCCCTCACCCAACCGGGTGAGGCTTCACTACACGCTACTTTCATATGTCGTTGGGGAGGATAGACCGCGTTGCAAGTATGTTGGGTGGGAAGCTAAACCACTTGTCTCTGTTTTCACGAAAGTGCCACATATTGGCTGGCCGTGGATGCTACATCAACACCGTTAGTTTGGAATCTTATCTGTCAGATGTGGACCTCCTTTTATCGCGTCCAGGACGCATGGCCTACATCCAATGAGTTCGGACCCACCAGGGCGCCCCCGCTGAAACGCGGCCCGGAGGACGATCCAATTTGTCCGCCCGAAATCTCCACTCGGAAGATCCGAGATCCGAGGATCCGAAGAAACGAAAATCTACTCTCCCCACGGACGCCACCGACCCTTCGCCACGTCCGCTGTGGCGTCCCCGACCGAGAGGTCCGAGACCCACCCGTCGCCTACAACCCAGGGCCCAGACCCCGTTATCCCCGGCTACGGTCGCCGCCTCTTCTCACGGCCTCCGGGAGCCGGTGGTTCTACGTTTCGGACTCCCATCCCACCTACGCCACCAGTGAGCCCAACAACTAAAACCCCGAGTGGCACTTTCGCAATTTGACACAACGAGAGCCCTTAATTGGGAGAACGATGAACCAAGGCCTTCGTCATTTTCGTGCCGATGCTAGCCCGAGCATGGTTTACAGCGTAATATTTTCGTGTTCTGGGGGCGGACACGGTGGTCATCCAAAACCGGTGGCGTTTGCTCTGCTATATAAACCGTTCGTGGCTGTGGGGTTCGATAACGCGAAGGGTTGGAGAGGGAAAGCGAAGAGAGAGAGAGAGAGAGAGAGAGATGGATTCGGATTACGGCGTTCCCAGAGAGCTCTCAGATCTGCAGAAGAAGAGAGCTCAGTACCAGCCAGAGCTCCCCCCATGCCTCCAGGTTTTCCCCCTTCGACTCCATCGTCATCGCCTTCTTCTTCTTCTTCTTCTTCTTCTTCCTACTGGTGTGGATCGGCTTCCCTTGGTCCATCCCGGCATTCCTGTTTTCCGCTGCGTTTTGGACCGATCTGTTCCTGTTCTGTCTCTCGTCGGGCTTCGGTGGATGTCCTGCATTTGTGTTCTTAGTGTCGGGCTCGTCAGACGGCGTCGCGATGCATGTTACTGAACTGGTTCAGTCAAATGGTGTCTCCTCTTTTTGAGCGCTAGATTTGGGTTACCCGATTTTGGTACCTTGAGGCTGGGCCCTACTGAATTGTTACGTGGCATGTTACTGCATAGATGATCGAGGACGTGGCACGCAACACTGTGCTACCAGTACATGGAGCATCGGTGATTGCGAGTACACTGACCTACTACCGAGAGCTGGCCCAGGGACTACTGTGGCTGGAGTCAAGGATGCATAAAATGGGGCAGTTATCTCTGTGTAGAGACCCCAACTCCTCCTCAATAACTAGTAAGAAAAAAATAAAATAGAATAAAGTAAACTAAACGCACATTGCCTAGAACTACAAGAGGGAAAAAATGAAAAAGAAGAAGAATTTTAAAAAAAAAAAACTTCACCGTCCGATCAGAGGCCTCGATGTAACGTGGCATCACAAACTCCCTTCTCCTCTTGGCTCACACGAACAAGAAAGCAGCGACAGAGGCGGCCCAACCGGCGGCGGAGAGCAGGGTCCGCCCCCGCCGTCTCGGAGGCACGCCGCCGTCGTCCAAGGTGGCGAACTCGATCACGTACTTATCCTGCATGTCCTCGGTCCAGATGCCCCAGTTCCACGCCGATTCCACCCCGGCCACTCTCGGCCCGTCGAACAGCGAGAAGATGTAGGTCACCGGCGGCTTCATCTTCGGCCGCGCCGGCGTCCCCCGCCCCAAGTTCAGCCTGTTCACCAGCCGCTCGTTGTACTCCGCGGAGACCAACTGGCTCGCCTCCGGCACCTCGTTCTCGCCCGCGCTCGGCCACCCCGTCCCGGCCACCACCAGCTGGATGTCCGCGTAGCCCAGCTTATCCATGGCGGACATCGTGGCGTCCACCATGGCGTCGAACAGGTTCTGGTATGTGAGGCCCGTCTTGGGGTCGGCCAGGAAGTTGCCGTTGCGGTTCTCAAAGGTGGCGAGGCTACTGCTCGCTTCCGAGATGGCGTCGGAGAGGTAGAGCTTGAAAGGGAACAGCTGGATGAGGAAGGGGGAGCCCGTCTCGGCGAGGAACTCCATGAGGGGCTCGACGTGGCTCTCAGCCACGGAGGTGTTGAAGTGCGCCGCCGACGGGGGGAAGCCCGGGGTGATGAGCTCGTAGCCGCTGGAGGTGGAGAGGGTGACATCGTCCATCCCGATCACCGTCAAGGCGGTGTGGAGGTTCTTGAGGGCCGGGAGGAGGTAGCGGGCGAGGCCGAGGTGGGCGGTGAGCACGTCGAAGCCGACGGAGATGGTGTCGACGGTGACGTTGGGGCCGATGATGTTCTCCCCTATCCACCGGAAGGCCTCGGTCTGGTTGGCGGCCAGGACGGGGAGGTAGGTGTTGTTGACGCCGATGGTGATGCGGAAGCCGGTGTAGTTGAATGCGGCGATGCCGTCGGGGTAGGTATCGATGAGGAGGACGCGGGTGACGCCGGCGGTGACGAGGGCGTCGGCCACCTGCTTCGGGCGGGGGAGGCCCGGGGTGCTCATGGAATAGATGACGCCGACGACGCCGGTGTGAGAGGTCCTAGGAACAGCTCCTCGACTCCGAGGGGGGAGAGGCCTGGAGTGCGTCACCTGTTCTAAGAGACTGAAGCCCCCGGGGGGCACCCGGGCAGCCTCCGGGCCTGCCCCCCTAGCCCCTCGGCCCAGCGACATCCAGAGTTGTCCCTCCAACTGTGAGACTTCGAGAGGTGATTAATAGAGTAGGAGCGCGCCCTTCGCGCCCTGCAGAAGGCCTCTCCTGTGGAGGATGAGGAGAAATCCCCATTCTCTGACCACATCTTGAAGGCAGAGATCTCCCTCCAGACCTTCAAGTCGTACGACAGCCAGGGCGACCCAGCCGGTCACCTTGATAGTTTTGAAGCCCTGATGACTCTTCACGGGGCGTCCGATGCCATTAAGTGCAGAGCGTTCATGACCACCAGGGTCCAGGGCGCTCAGGCATGGGTCCGGGCCCTCCCCCCCGGATCCACCGGGACTTCAAGTAGTTTGGGCGAGTGTTCAAAGAGAGTTTCGTGGGTAGTGGCCCCCCCAGGTCAGTGGTGGGGTTGTTGGCTCTCAAACAGGAACAAGGGGAGAGGCTCTGGGATTATATCAACCGATTTAAATCGAAAGCCCTAAGAATCCCCCGCGAACTTGTCCTCCACCCTCCCTCGACCCTCGCTGAGCTAGTGACCCTGGCTCTAGGACACGCTGAGTGCGATGAGGTCCTCAGTGCGTGCTGAGGCACAACTGGCTCGGGTCGGGAGGGGGACAAGAAACGGGCATCCGAGCCAAGCTTGAGCCAAGGGAAAAGGCAGAATCGAGACGGAGAGCCCAAGGAGGCATCACGGAGATACGAGCGATACACTCCCTTAACCACTCTAGTGTAAGAGATTTACGAAGACATTAAAGGCTCGGGTCACCTCCGCCAGCCCTAGCCTATGAAGGAAAAGCATTGCAATCACAACAAGCATTGCCTGTTCCATAGCGACCACGGGCACCACACAGGCGATTGCCACCAGCTCCAGGATGAGCTCGAGTGCCTCGTCCGCCAGGGACACCTATCCCGATACGTGTCTAGGCACAAGGAAGACCAAGGCACCCCAGAGGACATCGACAATGCGCCCCGCGGGGTCCACATTAACGTCATTGCCGGAGGAGCTGCATCAGGTGGAGATAGCTGTCGAGGAAGGAAACGTCATGCCGAGTGGGCAAGCCGAGCTTCCGATCCCCCCAAAGCCCCGCCGAGTGAACCACAGGCCCTGGTATTCTCAGACCAAGACCTGGAAGGGTTGACCACTGCACACGACGATGCCCTCGTTGTCTCGGCTACAATAAACCATTGTAACATAGATAGGATTCTAGTTGACAATGGTAGTCTCACCTTCGGCGTGAACGTTGAACAGATACTAAGAAAGCAATGCCAAGAAGCAAGGGTCAGACCTATACCTTGCCGGGTCTGAAGAGACCGGCACCGATCGGAGACGAGGGTGCGCCGGGGAGTGTGCACACCCAGCAGACACGCTGCGTCAAGGAAGCTTGCAAAGATCCTTGCTAATATATGTACTACGCTCCACGCAGGGAGGGGGGTTTCACGGGGGTGGGGACAAACAATCACACGCACTACCCTCACGCAGGAGGGGGGATCGTGGGGAGGGGAACAAACTATCGACCGTACGCTGAGCTTGGATGTCCGATCGAGGTGCAGCCAACTCCTGGACGAAGGTCAATGGATGCCGAAGGATGCCTAAAGGTCTGGCACCAAGCTGATGTCACTGGATGAAGATGGTGGCCGCTGCGGCAGGCCTGTGCAATTCTGCCACGCAGGACTGTTAGGCGCAGTTGTGGTGCGTTGGCCGGTACAGACGCTGCAGAACTCCAAACGTGACGGGACCAAGTCGTGGACATCTCTGACTGGGATATCTACGAGCCCTCAGAAGATGGCAGCCGTCTGATCGCCTCGCTGGACGTGGTCGTAGGAATGGCCAGCGTCAGATTCCTAGATGAACAACTGGGCCAGTCACCGATAGCGATCATGGAACTCCCAGTGATGATGCCGGATTAGGATGAGACCATGTGCATTGGTTCCGTATCGTCGGAAGCCACAACTTTGCTGAAGACAGCATGACCTAAAACAGATAGGATGAGGGGGTGTCGGGGCTGACTTGACAGCAGCTTGTCCTGGGCAAATAGAGGACTCTAGGTCTGACGCGATTAAGGGAGAATGGACACCCTGGACGAAGACGTTCTCAAAAGAAGGCAGGACCACCTCTGGCGCGTCGGGGCTTCAGAGAGGAAGAACTCTTGTGAAGAGAGCTCTGACTGATTCGCTCAAGGGTGGGTTGTAGAGCTGCTACCAAATGGTGCTTAGGATCTGACCCGAATCTGGTGCAGTCGCACAAGAATGGACGACGCAAACAGTGCCAAGGTCGGATCACAGCGGGACCACTTCTGGAACGAAGCTGACTCGACGTCGTACGACTCCACAGAAGATTTCTTCGGCTGGTTCACATAGTGGACACCAAGGCTAGCCTCTGCAAATGCGACCTCAGCTGCAGGCTGGTTGCAGAGAGCAGCCGAGAGGTCTTCTCGATCCACGGGAGGTTGTAGCAGCGACGGATGACTCTGGGAATGTTGTGGACGCACGGAGTAGGGGAGGGCGGACCTGGGTTGCTAAGGGAGAGGGGGCTGGGGTGTGGGATGGCCGGTTACTGTGCGCCCGACCCGAACGAAGCCGCTCCCGCCCGCGATACCCGTCTCGCCGAAGCGCCCCTTCTCGCCGCGACTTCGCGCCTCGGGGACGCCGCGAGACCGAGATCTCGGCGAGATCTCGCGAGATGACGAACCATGATACAGACTACCTATGCGGATGTGTCCTTAACTAGAACCTTGAAGAGACATTTCAGACCTTATCATTGACAATTAAACAAGGGTGTTCGGACGTTATGCCGATGTAAATCAACACTGACTGCGGTCAGTGGGGAAAGTTCCAGCACTCGAACCCTTATCATCTGATACGATGCGCACCCCATGAAATGGACATCGCATTGGCTACTCATGTAGCCCTTACATGTGCACCTTTGTCTCCTCAGAGAGAGAGTCCATTGCATGATCCGAGGAACTCCTAAACCCGGAACAAACATATAAGACTCTATAACAAAGTCGCCTGGGGTAAAAGAAAAGGGAGCATCCATCCTCGTCTTTAAAACAATTACAAACACAGTAAATGTTACAGAAATTAAATGATCCCTACTCAAAATATGATGCACTAATATGGATAATTACTAGAAGAACCTTCTCCCTCATCGTCTGACTTCTGCTGTTGATACCCATAAAAAGGCTGCATATATTATGTATATTCACTGTACCCAAACAATGATGCAGTCAAGTCGTGCATCTCTCTTTGGATCCCTCTTGGAGTATAAGGTTGTCGGCTTGATTGGAATCTAGAATCAACATAAGATGCAGAACCTTGAGGATTAGAAGAGAATGCTGACCCATAACTGCTACTGGCTAGAACTGGATGAAATTGGAATCCTGATTGATGACCCCACTCATGCATACTTGCATCGTGTTGGCCACCTCCATAATATGTTGAATGTACATATTGACTCTGTGAATCATATCCTCCTTCACAATGACTGTATCCTCTACCCGTGTCACCGTGGAAGGAGGAAATAGGTGCATACATGCCATCACCAGTAGTAGCACCTACAGCTGCACTGGGATCATCATTTGGTGTCGTCATCATCATCATCATAATCAGAACCATAAGAAACCAATCGCCTTCTAGGCTTTGACTTTGTTTTTTTTTTATGTGACTTTATCCTTCATCTTTGAAAGTAATCATTTTCCCCGTGCCGTGTATCTCACCTAAACTTGCTTCAACTGCTCAATTGTCGGGTCTTCTCGAGCAACAGCACTAGTCCTCTCAGTCATCTCATGCACTGATGTACTTCTTCTTAAGGATGGAGGTGGCTTGACATTCTAGGAGTGACTGGCCTGCTATCTGATTCTGAGTATCTAGCAATATGCCCATTTTAATTACATTAATACTTTAACTAATTTATTTAAATGCCTAAAAATAACCTAAAAATCTGTAAAAATCACCTAAAATTACGGGATAAATTCTAGACCCGGACCACTAAGGATCTACTAAAACACAGGCGTTACAGTCCCCCCCTCCTTAAAGAAATTTTATCCTTAAAATTTACAAGGAAGAACAAGGAGGAAACTGAAAGAGAACTACACCTAACTACACAAGGCGAGAAAAACAGAGTCAGGTACCTTGAAAATAGAAAGTTGATTTCCCGCGTGGCTGAAAATAGACTTTCTTGGATCTGCAGTCAACCACTACACCATATTGCTCTAACCAGTCCATGCCTAGAATCGTATCGTAATCGGCCAACTGCAGCGCATACAACTTCACTGGCAACTACCGGTCACTGACAATAACTGGAGAATCTTCCAGGCAAAATGGAGTGGACATGAAATCTCCGGATGGTAACTCAACGAACAATTCACAGGGCGACTCGGTTATCCGCTCCTCGAGACGAGCAAGAAAATCCTCGAAAACAAATGAATGTATAGCACCTGAATCGAACAGAACACGAGCTGAACGACCAAAAATAGAAATCGTACCTTCTACGAGGTTAGATGCAATGGCTTCTGCACAAGTGATGTGAGTAATCCGGTTCCTCGGCTTCCAACTGGAGGCTGCAGAAGATTGCTGGGAAGAAGCTGGAACTTGCAAATAAGATGGCTGAGGCAGAGGTGGTGCCGGAAGATGAAATTGAGACTGCTGGGCTGGGTAACCTGCGAGAACTGCGCCGGCACGGACTTCATCAGGCAATCTCGAACAACGTGACTCGACTGATCACAGCGATAGCAGACTACTGGCAAGGAACATGGTACATCGGGATGACTGCCACCACACCTCGGACACGGTCTCAGCTGACTCACGGGAAACTCTCAGTGCTACTGAAAAGGAGGAACAGACTGCTGGACAGAATCAGAAGACGCCGATTGCTGCTGCACAAAACCTGAAGACTTTTGACGGTTAAATCGCTTCTTAGACTTTTTGAACATCCACCTCAAAGTGCCACTAGAAGTAGGCACGACAAACGGAACTCCCGGCGCTGACGGCTAAAAAGACTGTTAAAACGGTACAACGGACTGAGCAACACTGGGCTGAGAGAACCCTACAGATCTCGCCAAATCAAGCTCAACCGCAACTGCTGCTTGATATGCATCGTCCATGACATTCACACGGGTAGCAAGCAGCGGCACTCTCAATTCGACTCTTAAACCACGGAGAAATTACTCGGTCTTTAAGGCTTCATCAGCAATAAATGAGAGAGAAAGAGAATCAAGAGAAGAGAGATAAGAGAGAGATTACGTGGGAGAGAAATTAAGAGAGGGAGAGAGTAATGAAGTGAGAGAGATGCGGGAGGGGTTTGTATATTTTATGATGGTCTCACGCTAGAGAGAGAATAGAGAGGTGAGAAAGCAAGGAGGGGAGATGGGCGACAAAATCGTTGGTGGGGTGAGGCGAGCACGGTGCTCGGAGGTGGGATCGCGGCGTGCTCGGATGCATGGGGCTGCGGCGTGCTCAGATGCGAGGGCTGCCCTCCGCAGGGGTGGGACATTAGGCTCGCCGCGCTCGGAGGGGGAGGTGCATGGGGACGTCGTTATGCTCAAGAAGATGGCCGTGCTCGGAGGAAAGGGTGCAGTGCTTGCCCACGCGTGCTCGGGATGCTGACGTGCTCAGACGTTGGGGCTTCCCTCTGAAGGGGTAGGACGTCAGGCTCGCCGTGCTCGGAGGGGAAGGTGCACGTGAACGCCGTTGTGCTCGGGGAGATGGCCGTGCTCAGAGGAGAGGGTGCAATGCTCGCCCACGCGTGCTCGGGATGCTAACGTGCTTAGACGTTGTCTCATGCCCACCCTCTACTGTGGAAGGAATGTCGTGCTCTGCCTGGGGGTCCTCAGGCGCCGGCGAACACTGCTCGGAGGATGGGTAGCGGTTCACCGCGTACGGAGGGGCTGGAGGCAGTGTCAGAGCTCCAGTGAGGTAGGAAGCCACTGCGATTATCCTTGACGTGCTTGGTGGCGGGGAGCACACCTGCGTGGTCACAGGGGGTGCTCGGAACGGCTATTCCGCTGTCACCGTCTGAACAGGGGAGCCGGCGGCAGCTATCGACCAGCCACCGGCGGCAACTCCCAGCGGGGCAGGA
Organism: Amorphophallus titanum; assembly: GCA_024336825.1. Taxonomy (NCBI): domain Eukaryota; kingdom Viridiplantae; phylum Streptophyta; class Magnoliopsida; order Alismatales; family Araceae; genus Amorphophallus; species Amorphophallus titanum. The sequence continues at coordinate 1,899,936 of JANBPO010005112.1, read as the reverse complement.
AGCGGTGCCTAGGGAGAAGAGGGGGTGTACCAGCGTGGGGCGACTGCTGTGCTGGTGGACAAAGAAGTGCTGGTGGATACAGTGGTCGGCCGAGTGTGAGGCTACGGTTGTTTTCGGAGGCTGCTGTGGGGTGGTGTGCTGTGAGGAGAACGGGGTCATGGTCTGCCACAGGTGAGGGAAGCAAGGACGGCAGGCACGAGGGGGACAGGGTGGTGTGGATGGAGCTGGCCCGCTCGATCCATATGGCAGGAATGCAGCACAGTGCGGCACGTGCTGGGGGGGGCGGTGGCGCGGGTTGTGGACTGTGGGCGTAGGGTGGTTGGCGGCGAGCTCTGAAGCCGCCATACGGCAATGTAGATGTAGGTCATGAAGAGGAAGAAGACACGGTAGAAGGAAATGGTCTCTCGCAAGAATCTCGAGAGCTCTGGTGTTCCTTTTATAACCACACGCCAAGTGAACACTCGGCCCGACAAGCTGGCAACTAGGAACCTCCACGCAATGCCCTCGAACCTTGAGGGAGAACCGTCGCACCTGAAAACCATGGGTGAGCCTCCTATCACTGGCTCAGTAGGGATCCCACAGAACCCCAACCGAGAAACAATGGCGACACGAAAGTTAGTAACTACTAAAATAGTAAAGTAACTACGGTGGCTGACAAAACCTCGACTCTACAGCTACTCTTATTGTACAAAAAAAACACGACCCGGTCTCCCGTCAGGGGACAACCAAGTCACGCACCCGACGTCCCTATCTCATGGTCGGGGACCACTAGACCCGAACCACCATAGCCACACTACTAGGAAAATGCCACGACGTCCCAGTCACGAAAACCTGCCCTTACAGTAGGGCCTGAGCCAAAATCACATGGTCCGAAAACACAATCACAACCTCACTATCGTGAACTCTACGCCATCTAGGGAAAGCCGTCGGTGACGCTCACCGGGAACCCCAGACCTCGGCTACGGGAATGCTCCCGAAAATAACACCTGAAACCCCATCTTGTAGACGAGAAACGAAAACTCGGGACACGACAACTCACGTCACGTGACAGGAGCATCACCCACTAGAAGAACGACTGGATGCGTCCCCTGACGTCTTACACCGTGTCACAAGTGTCTAGCTATAACGCCCCGGGCGTAAGACTCAGACACGCTCAGTAACCAGAAGTACCACAAAATAAGGACTAGCTGAGGTCGCGCTCGTCAGCGTGGGTTCGAACCCTCAGCCTCGTGTGCACACTCAGACCCTATGCCCTAGGTCTGTCCTCTAGCTCATAATCCCCCCACCAGCCCGGACTCAGTGGTACACGGGGGCCCTATGGTAACCAGCCTACTCATCTTCTAACTCGGGTCAGGCTCTCCACCACTCCCAAGTGGGTCCGCAGGCACGTGCGTAGGAAAGCTATGACTAGTGGGGCTTCACTAAACGTGAACACTGAAAATCACGCACGCACCCATTGCGAGTAACACGAAGGAAGAAGTGGCTCGCGGCCACTTGACGCTGGACAACCCACTAGACCTATTAACCTCAACGGTCCCTGAGTCACAAGACTCGGGTCAACACCATCGTACGTGATAGCACTACGCCATCAATCTAGCCTAATCCCTAGGCATAAAATCACGGTAGCACGATGACTCACGAGGCGGCTCGCAACTGCCGAGACTCCTCCCTCAAAGAGGGGACACAAAAAATCTCCAGCCCCAGGTTGGTCGACTGGACTCACAGTCCGAGGCCACGCACATGGCTGTTTGACACGATTTTATCTTAGTACACATACAACTAATCAAACTAGAGGAGTCCCAATAGGGGTGGCCTACGCCTTCCCTTACCAGTGGGAGCCATATGCGACATTGTATACGGAGTTGGTGATGAGAACCCAACCAGTGATGCTGGTGCTGCACCGGTCCATGATGAGCTTTTTGGAGCCGTACTACCGGTATAGGTTCGCCCAAAATTTCAGGTATGACCAGGGGATCCCGCCGAACCAGGAGTTCCCCTTGGCAAGCTAGCTATACAAGTGCCAGGACACCCACTTGCTAGCAGTATAGCGTGGTGGGACTTCTACTGCCACCGAGAGCCAGAGTGACTATTAACGCCAGGGCTAGATCGTCGGGGGAGATTCGATGTACATTATGCCAAGCGGTGGTTCGAGCACATCCACTTGTACCGGTAGAAGGCCTCGATGATCAGGAAATCTGAGGAGAGTCGACTTCTGAGGGAGGATCTATCTCCCATTCTGTTGGACGATGAGTTCCTGAGGACCCACTTGTCCCGGATTCACTGGGAGGTGTAGCGGCTAGCACAGTAGTGGCCCCGGAGTAGTCGAGGTTCGTTGTCCACAGGTCGAGGCAACAGTGGGGTGCTGAAGCCCCTAAGGTAGGTGCAGGCGATGCCGCGAGGGTTGGAGCTGGGGCATCTAGACCGAGGGCGCCGAAGACTTGGTGGGCCCAATTCCTAGCTGACTGTGGCTTCAGGAAGAAGGGCTCACTAGATCGGGTGCTCCATAAAGGGAGCTTTGCCGACACAACGGTTGACGACTGGAGGCGCCACATCGGCCAGGCGATAGGGTCAGCCAGACCTGTGGAGTTCGTGTCCCACATCGAGTGTGCTTACAGTCTGAGGGATATCAAGGAGGCGGTTGCGAAGGTAGCCCGCACGCTGGGGTTGAAGCCAGAGTAGTTGGTTCCCTTACCGTCGACCCCTTTTGCGGTCGCAGGTGAGACCTTTTCCTTAGTATGTTGTCTCAGCTTTGTTATTTTCTAAGGTATGTAACTGAGACGTTGTGTGCTACTGTGTTTGTTGACAGGATCTGTGTTGGAGGGAGATCACCCCTCTACGGAGACATCATCGGGAAGCAGAGACAGGGGCCTTCAGCCTAGGCGGAAGCATCCTCGAGTGGATGCTGTGGCAGCGGGAGCTGGCGAGTCCTCTCGAGGACCCGAGGTTGGTGAGCATATAGAGGCGGAGCCAGCTCTAAGTAAGCACCGTATTTGCCTCTTTGTTCCTTGTTGGTTTAGTCATTGTGATTGACTAACTCTGCCTCACTGGATGGATTTCTTGTAGCTCTGCTGGAGACTGAGGCGAAGGTTGAAGAAAATATGAAAATTACATGCCATAACTCAGAAAAATGTGACGAACATCATGGAGCATAGCTGTCGGGCAACGGGACCCTCAAAAAATGAGGAGTGATAGGAGATGTCCCCATCATACCCTCGCGGTGCGGAGAACTCAACTCCGTCGAGTATGGCTCTACCGGGGAAGTGGTCCTCCGATGCGGCTCCGGGGGAGCCATGACCTCCGAGCTCAACCTCTTATCCACTGCCGGGGAACAGCTCTTCGGTCTCTCATGGTGGCTCGGGCATACCCTCATACTGGTGATGGTACCCCGCTTTGCCTAGTATTGCCTCCGGGTGCACACGTTGGTCTCTCAAGCTGAGATGTGGAGGCTCTCCAAGGGTCTCACTCACAATGGTGGGATAGGCTCAAGGTGCTCACTAGGTTCCACCGCGGTGCCCTTAGAGGGTGCCACGACCTCCGAGCTCAACCTCTTATCCACTACCGGGGAACAGCTCTTCAGCCTCTCATGGTGGCTCGGGCACACCCTCATACTGGTGATGGTACCCCACTTTGCCTAGTATTGCCTCTGGGTGCACACGTCGGTCTCTCAAGCTGGGATGTGGAGGCTCTCCGAGGGTCTCACTCATAAAGGTGGGGATAGGCTCAAGGTGCTCACTAGGTTCCACCACGGTGCCCTTAGAGGGTGCTAGATCCGCCATGTGGAGAGTGGGGTGTATGCCAAAGCCCATCGGGAAGTCCAACCCGTAAGCCGGGTAGCGAAAGCCACTCGGAACTTGGTAAGGTCCAAGTCCTCGTGCCCTCGAATTGGAGATGACCCTAGGATAGAGCCATTCTAAACTCACCATCGCTAAGTTGCCTACTTGGAATCTCAAGTGGCACTCGCGAGCTTTTTCCCGCTCTTTGTGAACCTCACCGCTCGTTGCGATTTGCTTGCGTGTATGCTCATGCCAAGCATTATGATACAGTGAGTGGTTGTGAAAGTGGGTAGTGTGCAAAGGTGGGCCGGGGCAACCATAAATTGACCTATCATGCTTTGATGCCATGTGGACCTTGATGCGCTTAGGTGGACCGGGGCATCCATAAATGGTTCTATCAGGTATGGGTGCAGTGAATGCCGGTGGACCCGGACTTCCATGTATACTCCTATCATGCATAAGATGGATGATGAGTGGGGGAGGACCTGTATATCCAAATGTAAACCTGTCGTGCACTGGACCTAGTGTGTGTGTGACACAAATGAGATGACTTGACTTACTAGCCCTACCAAATGATGCAAGATGTAGTGACACATGCATTCCCACCCAAATGGCATCTTCTATGTGTATGGCTTGGTGTGGGAGTTTCCACTCATAGGGGTCGAAGGGGTCTAGGAAAATGGAGTGGGCTTGGTCCAATAAGGTGGGTGAGGGTAGGAAGGAGTGGGTGGTGAGTGATGCAGGTTGGTCACATGAGTACTCAGAAGCCCATTGGAAGGGGTCAAAAGGATCAAGATGGGTTGAGGGGTGGGTGAAGTGGAGGTGGGCCTCAATCCAAGAGATAGACTTGGGGTCCCTAGCACACGTGGGGAAGTGGCAATCATGAACCCGATGGGACCTAACGTAATGCTCCTTGCAAAGGGGCGAGGGGTAGGGAAAGGTGTAGGAGGGCAAGGAGGTGGGTTGGCAATGAGGGTCTAGCGGGAAGGGATCATGCGGATCTAGGTGGACTTGGGTTGAGGGGAATGAGGCTTCTTCCCACCCTAGACCTTGAGCACTCCAAAGCATACACTCCCTAGTGTGGCCTAGGCACCCGTCTCCTAATGGGGTAAGTACCAAAGTGGATTCCGTAGGTGGAGTGCCCTTTCCCTGAGGTAGGGGGGTGGGGTAAAACTCATCGGGCTCGGGTAGAATCAATAAGAGCTCACTCGTGCAAGGACCCTTGGTGTAAATGGAGGTGACGGACCCGATAGAGGGGTGTGAGAAACTAAGGTACCCCATATCTCTTGCTCCTAAGGCCAGCATGTTTGTCACCTTTATTTGTCTTAGTATACCCTTAATTAAGTCCCTCAGGGTTCCTACAAAACAGAACGAATGGTAGGTTGTGTGGAATGGTGGGGTGGGCACGATTGGGTTGTGGTTACCCATGGAGAGGCGCGTGACGTGGAGGAAGAGGTTTTGCTTTAGCCACTCAATGGGGGGTTCCCCTAAAATCACAATTCTCATGGAGGGAGGGGTGGGGGGATTTGGTTGGTCATCTTGTAACTCTCGGGGGAGGGTGCACCCAGTTAGGTTCAATGGGGTTTCTTTGGGTAGGGATGAGTTCTCTTGACCCATCTCTTGGCATTGGGCTTCATATTCCTCTTCCCAATCTAGGGGAGCCTCATGGACTTCGGTCACTTTCTTAAGTTCCCCTTGGGTAGGGGTAGCTATTTATTCAATCAGTTTGTTGTACATCTCTTGTGAGGGGCATTGATTGATGAAGTGTCCAAAACCATGACACTCAAAGCATTGTTGTCTATTTCCCGGAGTGTCCCCACTCACACTTGGTCCATGGGAACTCCCTTCTTACCGGGGTATAGGTTGACTAGGGGTGACTGTTGTTGGATGGGGGGTGGGAGAAAGATTAGTGGGCCGAAATGGGGTGCTTCCACTAGGACATGGTGTGGGGGTCTTCAAGAGAGGGGCAGGGTTAGGACGGAGTCCTATGTCCTTGGGACCATCCGATCATAGAGTGAACCTAGGAGGCCTAGAGAACCGCATCTTTCCTAAGGGATGGTTATCCAGGTTATCTCGAGGATGCCTTTCCTCATGCCCGTAATGTCAGGGCCTCTCATAGTCATAATAAGGATCATAATCCGTTCCGTCCATGCCAAACCCATCCCACGGAGATCGAGCTCTAAGGCCGTAGTTCCTTTTTGCTTCAACCTGGTCAAGTCAGGTGGCAATGGTATCTAGCTGATCACAAATGTTGTTGATGGCAATGTTAAATAGGTCCATGGGTACTTGGGGTGTCTCCCTAGGGTGGTCATGCAAAGGAGCGATGGAATACACGACGCCAGGGAGACCTAAATGCCAATGTCCTAGGACTAAACTCGTAGAGACAAGTCTAAAATTTATTCTGATATCACTTGATGTGACACCACTAGGATCAATACAGTAGTGAGAAAAGCATCCTTAGACCTACCACGCAAACACAATCACAATATAGCGAGGTTATCGAAAGTGGCCGAACCACCATTGCACACACATGACCTGAGGTGACTCGGTGATGCCGAGTGGAGGTGGTAGATCAAGACCCTAGCTGGTAGAGGTCCAGTAGGGCTAAGGTTTCCCTCATAGGGGTACTATGCCAACAACTAAGGGCTGGCCAGGTGCCAATTGGGGCACTAGGTCTCTCTCTCTCACAACCCACGGGGACCGCTCGGAAATGGAACACTCCAGGGTCGGGCGCTCTCTCTCTCGCTGCCAACAGAGCAATCTCACGGATATTAAAGGAACAAGTGCTGGTAAAGGGAGCAAGGTCTAGAGCTCACCTGGTTGGTTTGAAGAAACCAACCCCGTTCGGAGACGAGGTCGAGCGGGGAGTGTGGGTTCCTCGCACACTGCGCCGATGTAGCTTCCCCTGTTCAATAATACATGCACTACTCCTCTCGCAAGAGGGGTGCACAAAGAAGATACGAAGGGACAAACCACAGGGGAGCAAGCGATCAGCCACGTACCTTGCCAAGCCTGAAAAGGCCAGCGCCGATCGGAGACGATGGCGAGCCGGGGAGCGTGCGCACCCGGCGGACACGCTACGTTGAGGAGGCTTGGCGAAGTCCCTGCTAATACATGTACTATGCTCCACGCAGGGAGGGGGGTTCACGGGGGTGGGGAAATCAATTACACGCACTACCCTTAGGCAGGAGGGGGGGATCGCGGGGAGGGGAAACTAGTTAACGGCCATACGCCGAGCTCGGTCATCCGATCGAGGTGCAGCCAGCTCCTGGATGATGATAGAGGGACGTCGAAGGATGCCTGAAGGTCTGGCGCTGAGCTGCTATCGTTGGATGGAGATGGCGGCCACGGCTGTGGGCCTGTACAGTTCTTCCACGCAGGATAGATTGGTGCAGTTGCGGTGCATTGGCCGGTACGGGCGTTGTGGAACTCCAATCATGATGGGACCAAGTCGTGGACGTTTCTGACAGGGAGGGATACAAACCCTTAGAAGATGGCAGCCGTCTGATCACCTCGCTGGACGGGGTCACAGGAACGGCCGGCGTCAGGTTTCTGGGTGCATAGTTGGAGCAGTCATAGGTAGCTGTGGTGGAACTCCCAGTGCCGACGTCGGATGGGGACAAGACCACTTGTGTTAGTTCCGTATCGTCGAAATCTGCAACTTTGGTGAAGACCGTCGGACCTGAAACGGAGAGGAAGAGGGGGTGTCGGGGCCGACTTGATAGCAGTCTGTCCTGGGCGAACAGGGGCCTCCAGGTCTGGCGCGACTAAGGGAGAATGGCCGCCCTGCATGGAGACGATGTCAAAACCAGGCAGGACCACCTCTGGTGCGTCAATGCCTTGGAGGAGCAGAACTCTTGTGAAGAGAGCTCTGGCTGAATAGCATAGTGGCGGGCGGTGGAGCAGCTACCAGACAGGACTCAGGATCAGACCCGAGTTTGCTGCAGTTGCACGAGAATGGACGGCGCGAATGGTGCTGAGGTCGGATCACCACGGGATCACTTCTGGAACGAAGGTGACTTGACGACGTACAACTCCACAGAAGAAAGCTTCAACTGGTCTGCACCATGGACGCCGGGGTAGTCTCTGCAAGTGTGACCTCAGCTGCAGGCTGGTTGCAGGGAGTAGTGGAGAGATCTCCCTTATCCATGGGAGGTCGTAGTGGCAACGGGTGACTCCGGGAATGCCGTGGGCGCACGGGGCAGGGGAGGGCGGACCTGGTTGCAGAGGGTGAGATGGCTGGGGCGTGGGAGGCTGGTGGCTAGGGTTACCCCCTCCCATCTCCTTCCCCACAACCAGCGCGCCCCCCTAACCCTAGCCAGCCCACCAGCATCCCACACCCCTGCCCTCTCTCCCTTTGCAACCCAGGTTCGCCACCCTTTGCTTCGTGCGTCCACAGCAATCCCGGAGCCGCCCTGTCGCCGCTACGTCTTCCCGTGGATCAAGAAGTCCTGTTCTGCTGCCCTCTGCAACAAGCCAGTAGCAGAGCCTCAGTTGGCAGACTTTCCTGTGGCGTCCACAGTGCGAACCAGCCAAAGTTGTCTTCTATGGAGTCGTTCTTCGTCGAGCCAGCTTCACTCCAGAAATGGTCCCGCTGTGATTTGACCTCATCTCCGATCGCGTCACCCATCCTAGTGCAACTGCGCCAGATTCAGGTCTGAACCTGAGTACCATTTGGTAGCAGTTCCACTGCCCACCCCTGTGTGAATCAGTTAGAGCTCCCTTCAAGAGAGTTCTTCTTCTCCGAAGCACCGATGAACCAAAGGTGGTCCTACCTTCTATCAACAATGCCTCCTCCCGGGGCGTCCATTCTCCCTCAGTCGCGCCAGACCCAGAGTCCTCTGTTCACCGATGACAAATTACTGCCAAGTCAGCCCTAACACTCCCTCCTCCTCTCAGTTTCAGGTCGAGTAGTCTTCTGAAAAGTTGTGGATTTCGATGATACGAAACCAACGCAAGTGGTTTCGTCTCATTCAGTTGTCAGCACTGGAAGTTCCACCACGACCATCAGCAACCTGTCCTGCTATTGGCCTAGGAACCTGATGCCAACCATTCTGGCGACCACATCCAGCGAGGTGATCAGACGGATGCCATATTTTGAGGGTTCGTAGAGCTCCCTGTCTGCTACGTCCACGACTTGGTCCCGTCACTTTTGGAGTTCCACAGTGAGCGTACTGGCTGATGCACCACAACTGCGCCATCCAGTCCAGCGTGGCAGAACTGCACAAGCCTACATCTGTGACCACCGCCTCCATCCAGTGACGTCGGCTCGATGTTGGACCTTCAGGCATCCTTCAGCATCCCTCTGGCTTCGACCAGGTGTTGGCAGCACCTCGATCAGACATCCGAGCTAGGCGTACGGTCAACCACTTGTTTCCCCTCCCCTCGATCCCCCCTCCTGCGCGAGGGTAGTGTATGTAACCATTTTCCCATCCTCGTGATCCCCTCCCTGCGTGGAGTGTAGTCATTGTATTAATAGGGATCGTCGCCGAGGTTCCTCGACACAGCGTGTCCGCCGGGTGCGCACGCTCCCCGGCTCGCCCTCGTCTCCGACCGGAGCCGGTCCATCGGACGGGCTAGGTACGTGCGGTTGCACACCGAGGAGTATAATCGGTATCTCATGGACTATCAACTCATGTATGCCACGTACATGTCATGGAATGACTATGTATGATATGTAGAAAACTCTTTCAATGTTAATCTTCAATGAATGAAAGGTAGCTATCTCATCAAATCATTGTATTATTTAAGTATGTCACCTATTCCACAAAATGATAAGCAAATGTCAACTATTTCACATTAAATTTGATATAGATCTATCTTAGAATGATTTTTCTATGTTTTTCAGATTTTTTTAGACATTTGTATCCCTAGCGGAGTCAGTTGGCCTGACTCGGCGGGGGCCTGTCCGGGATCGGTCGAGATCGGCCGATCCCACCGACCCGGATCAGTTTGGGACCGGGCGATCCGATCCCGATCCCTAATTCCGCCTTCCTTGCTTCAACCTCCCGCCCACTCTCTACAAACCCTACATCGACAGATGGTGCATCTTGCAATTCCTCCACAACCCATAGGCGCATGACAAACTGGACACCACCAATGTCAACAGTGACAACGGCAGGGATGTCCGTCAAACTGTCCACCTCCACCACGGCGACAATCGCCGTTTGCGAGCCCCACAAACAGAAGCCAAGACTCCCCCTCTCCACCCTGGCAAAACCCCTCACTAAGAAGGCCAACCCCTCCTCGTCACAGAGGATAATCGAAAGATGAGGCAAACCCTCCTGGGCGAGGGGTTGAGGAACGTCCCTCTGCCCATCGTCCACCGCCAAAGATGAAGCAGGGCACTGTCCACCGATAGGAACCCAACAACTGCCAGCCTGTCCACCTGCTCCACCTCCTTACCATATGCCAAGAAGGACTACTGTTACACCCTCGAAACCTCCCAGGTCCCTCCGGCATCAATTAGACCCCTTTTCACCTGCATAACGTCAACCTCATCGTCCAGTTCAGTCACCCAAAGGCATCGCCGTAGGCACTTGATCCGGGCGTTCAGGAACTTCACCGAGAGCGCCACTGCGCCAGGGAACTGCCAGTGCCTAACCCTGCCGGCGGAGGCCCTCTCACTGCCACTGCATAGGATATAGGACGAACGGACCCTCCACCGGAACCACCACTGAACCCTAAGGGGGGCAGCCTCCCAACCCGACAAAAGTGTTGAATGAACCCCCGTTGCCTACATCCAAAGCAGATAGACATCCTCCCTGAGGAGCGTCCTCTGGGAACCTGCTACGATGAGAACCCCCCCCTCGGCAAGCCATGGGCCTGGGAGAAAACCAAGAGCTTCTCTCTCTAGAAACGACTAGAGAGAGAAAATCAATTGTTGCATAAAATTTTATCATGATCACCTATTAGATGCTGCAAACACCCCCTTCCAGCCCTCATTCTCCCCCTCCCACATCTTGGAACACCCCCTCCTAGACTCCCTCACAGCTAGGGGTCACCCCCATACCCATCCACTCCACTTCCCCTCCCATAAACCCCGTTTTCTCCCATCATCTTGAATCTGCAGTTCTCAGTTCGAAGGTAGTAGAGAACCATCAGATTGCAGAGGAGGCTGCGATGTCATCTAGTCGATTCAGGAGGCGCAAGAGCTACCGATGGAAGCGTCTCCAAGTCTTCTTCGCATCGTCGATTGTCTCATCCCTTTCCGAGTTCGTGGCTGTCCGAGGGACGCGATCTCCCTCGACTGCGCAACCTCACTCAGGGTGTCAACCAGAGACAGCTTGTAGCAGCTGGCATGTTGGCTCACCTGAAGATCTGAATACAGAGCTTGGCCGGGACCTTCTACGATAAGTCTTCTTCCTTCTCCAAGAAGCGAAACTCCATTCGGAGACCGGAGCAACAACTTCTAAATTTTCTCCTCACGGTGTGCTGTTCTGTCCCCTTTGGGATTGAGCAGACACCATGTCACTCACCAGACTGCTCCGGCCTACTCCGACATCGGCTGGCACCCCCGTGGGTCACGTTTCGACGGAGACTCATCAGCGGTACCAACGCTTCCTACTACACTCGATTCTGAGTCCGGGAGTGTTCGTGGCGGCCTCGGCTTCCTCCTGCTGTGTCTCTGTAGCAGTTAGAACTTGGTAGCAGAGACCCTGTTCATGGCTCTTCCTCGATCGGCCCCGACAACTTGGGAATTCCAGAAAAATTAGTCAAGACTCTGGTCCCATTACGAGGAGTTGGCCTCTAGTTTCGTCAAAAATCAAGTTCGAGAGTGGTCACAGCGGCGTGGACACCGATTGTCTGTCCTCTGTTCCTGAGAAGGGACAGAATCGACTCCGACACTCTTTGAAGCTTCTAGCCTACTTCTCCCCCTCCCCAGTTGGCCGGCTAAAGGCCCCTCCCTGTGTAGAGGTAGTTTTGGTTGTAATCAATTAACCCCCACCCCAAGATCTCCCTCCTGTGTGAGGCGTAGCGGTGTAAGCATTTGAGCAGGTTGAAGCTTCCTCGCCGCAGCATGGGTAAACCCCACGCTTCCCCATTCACCCACGTCTCCGATCGGGACCAGTTTCTTCAAACCGGTTGAGTAAGCATTCTTCCCTTGCTCTTATTACAGTACTTTTCAATCAATATTAGCTCTTAGCTATGCTGGCCGGTGAGATAGAGTGCCCGATCTCGCAAGTCCTGGACTTCCGAGTGACCACCGTGGGAGTGAGTGATTACCCGTGCCCTCGGCACCGACGACTATGAGACTCGACATGGACGGGTTGCGACCTTAGACTCTAAAGATTGACGCGGCTAGCAAGACGACGCAACCAGCAATAACACTACCATGTGGCACCAAAAGAGCTTCAGAAGAGGTGATATGTCTCAAACAAGGAGTGGTAACTCACGGTCGTCCCCATCGAGGGAAGCGTGATGATCTGCACGATTGAGTAACCGGCGTTGAGTCTCGGGTGATCGGCTCGCTCTCGCACTCAGAACGAGTCATGGGACGGGTCTCGCACTCACAACTCATAGCGGTAATGTATCGCGAGCTAGCTAAGAAAGTAACCTACTCACAAGCAGTGGCATTAAGAGTGTATACTAACTAAGCAAAGTGACAAAAAGGGGTAGGCTTGTGTACCTTCATGCTCGGGGCGTGGGGAAGACGTCCCGGCCGAGGTCCGTGACTCCCGGTACAACAATGATTATTAATTACAAAGTGCTTCAACAGCCCACTCCACGCAGGGAGGTAATAGGCAACATGTGGGGTTCGGGAGCACCAATCTCGGGTTGACGGGTCAGCAAGGCAGTAGTTCCGAGCGGCGGTGGGGTGGCGACTCCCAATCTGCAGTTTCCGACCGGTAGGACAGCACACACGGGCGTCCAAAGGGACGCTGGTCTCCTGGAGGCTTCTGGATGTGGCAGTTCATCGGGACGTTGGCGGAGGGTCCCAGGTCGAACCCTGGGATCGGCGGTCACTGATTCTTCTCCGACGTATTTTTTCTGACTTTTACTGTTGACCCCTTTTTGCAGGCTAACCTCGGGACAGATCTGGATAGTCCTGCACACCCCAGCGAGATCGGCCGCCACGACCAGCCCTGACGTCGGATCGAAGCGATACCAGCGCTGTTGCAAAGAGAACTCGAAGATCTTCGACCTATGGGAGTTTCAGAGCTGTCCAACGGTGGAACTGGAAATGACAGTTTCTTGAAACTGACTGAGTTCTCTGGCCCGAAATACAGAATGCACAGGGCAGAATAGAAGCTGCCTGTTTATGGGGCTGGACCAAAGATCTGATGGAGGTCATATGGCTTGGGAATTTTTGTGGAGGTAGAAGGGAGAGTGCTGGTCACGCACATGGTCTTTTATAGAATTCTGACCACGTTTTGGGGGTGAGAAAATTCGTCTACCACCGGCTATCACACTGGTCTGCTCACAGGCAGATTGTGGGGGTGAAGAACAGTGGACTGGGAAGGGGTCTAAACGAGTTCTGATCTGGGAGAAAATTGAACTGGGAATGGCCTTTGATGGGGGGAACCTACCCTCAAAGTTTTGTCACGATCCAACGGTCGGATCTCGTTGCTGTCTCTAGGGAGATGGCCTATTTCAAATAGGTAGAATCTTTCCTTGATCCTCATGACGGCTGCATGGTAGGGAACAAGCTCCTTCTTTCGTACGTCATAGACGCCCAGCACTTGTCGAATGACGAGCTGAGAGTTCCCATAGACTGTGATGCACTTGATGTCCATCTCCAGTGCCAATTGAACCCCAATGATTAATGCTTCATACTCTGCCTCATTATTAGTTAATGACTTCATGAGAGCGCAGGGGTTGTGGAGAATGCCGCCTTGCGGAGATACGAAAATGATCCCCGCGCCTGAGACAAAATCTGTGAGGCCGCCCGTTCTTTTGATTGTTCAGGAAGCGCCATCGAAGTACAACTCCTAACGTGGGAGGTCAAGGGTGAGTACACCCGGTTCCATCTGTGGTGGGACATTTTCAGAATGCTTCCCAGTTTCTTGAGAAGATACCAACACCTCTTCATCGGGGAGCTTGAAGTTGAGTGGCGAATCTTCTGGCACAGGGTACGCTGCTAAGAACTCCGCCATTCCTTGTCTCTTGATTGCCTTACGTGGGACGAAGGTGATGTCAAACTCCATGAGGATAAGTGCCCATTTGCCGAGTCTACCGGAGAGGAAGGGCTAGCTGAGCAAATATTTGAGTGGATCACATTTTGAGTTGAGCTCCCCCTGGTGAGCTAGAAGGTAGTGCCTTAACTTCTTGACGGTGAATACCAAAGCCAGGCACACCTTTTCCATGGGCGCATACCGATGCTCAGGCCCCATCAGCTCCTGGCTGAGGTAGTATAGTGACTGCTCCTTGTCCTCTTCATTGATCTGGGCTAGCAGCGCCCCCAAGGAGGCATCCATGGCGGCAATATAAAGGATAAGGGGCTTCCCTCTGATAGGTGCCCCTAGGACAGAAGGAGTTAGTAGATACTCCTTGATTTGTTCGAAGGTCTTTTAGCAGTCTTCGTCCCATATAAAGGGTGCTCCTTTCTTCATTAATTTGCCGAAAGGTAGGCATCTTCCTGAGAGGTTAGAAATGAACCGCCTAATATAGGCGAGTCTCCCTTGAAGAGATCTGAGTTATGTCAAGTTCTTAGGCAGAGGTAGTGCTCTGATGACTTTGATTTTGTCGGGGTCAATTTCTATGCCCCGATATCTGACGATGAAGCCAAGGAATTTGCTGCTGGAGATGCCGAAGGCGCAGTTCATTGGGTTCATCTTGAGCTGGTATTGTCGAAGCCTTTCAAAGACTCGATGCAGATCGGCTAGGTGATCTTCCCGCCTCTTTGTCTTGACGACCAGATCGTCGACATAGCATTCGACAAGGTCATGCTATAGCCAATATGGAATTTCAAGAAGTTTACACATTGTAGAAATATAAGGTAGATTTTCAAGAATAGAGTTCAAGGACATATCAAATGTAAAGGATGAATTATGACCATTTACTTAAAATGCATGACACATAGGACACATAGGTAAATCAGGGTTAAGGAGGTGGCCAGGGATCATTTGGTAAAGGCTGGACAGAAGCCCCAAAATTTTCAGATTACAGGGAAATTGCACCCTTGCAGAGGGTCTTCATTTCTTTAAATGGCGCCCTTAGGAGGGAGTCTCTATTTCAATGTTAAAATAGAGTCTTCCCGGTGTTGTGCCTCTGTGGTTATGGTTTAATTCTCTAAATATGTTTTAATGATGCTTGAACTATGAGTCACACATGTGGTTGATAATATTGTTGCTAATGGCATTTCTAATGTGTTGATTGGCCCATGAAGAAGTGGAAATGTTCCTTGAAAAGTCAATGCTACTATTCATAAGAAGTCAAAAGGTCAACTGGTCAAATGTGAGTCAGCATCTAATAGGTAAGGTCAATGCACATCCAAGTCTGATACATATCCAGGTCAGTACAGATATCTCAGATTTCTATTTTGTTCATTTTAAGGTCGACGCTAGTTCATGTAGCACACTTGTTAAGGTCGATGCTGTTTACTATATCTAGGCTATTGTGCAGCATACTAAGGTCGATGGGCATACTAAGGTCGATGCTAGTTAGCCTGATGCATGAACTAAGGTCGATGCTAGTTAGCCTTGTGTGTGAACTAAGGTCGATGCTAGTTTGCCCTAGTGAGGCAATTAAGATTGATGCTACTTTACCCATCAGCAAAGTAAGGTCGATGTTAGTTTTCCAAGTGAAGCAACTAAAGTTGATACATATCACTATTCACTTGCTCACCAAGGTCAATGCATGTTTCATCTGCACATAGCTAAGGTCAATGCTAGTATAGAAAACATGCATTTAAGGTCTGTACACATCACTGTTCAAGGTTGATGCACGTTTTAGCCTAATGCATAGTTAAGGTCGATGCTATTCTTGCTAGCATACAGACAAAGTCTGAGCATATCACTATTCAGAAGAAGCCCAAGTCTGAGCATGCTGCTATTCGCAAAACCAAGGTCAAAGCATCTCTTCTCAGCATAGTAACTGAGATCGATGCTACTTCAACCCTCCAGCAACTAAGGTCGACGCCAGTTCAGTCTTCAAGCCTCTCAGCACAGTAACTGAGGTCGATGCCACTTCAGCGCTCCAGCAACTGAAGGTCGATGCTACTTTCCAAAGTCGATGCCACCTTGACCAGGAACAGTAATGAAGGTCGATGCACGTTGTTAGGAACAAGGCTCGGCTTGTAGCCAAAGGGTATAGCCAGGAAATGATTATTGATTTTGATGAGTCATTTGCCCCAGTTGCTACACTAGAAGTAGTCCGAATTATTTTATCCTATGCTTGCTCGTCGAACTTCAAGTTATTTCAAATGAATGTTAAATCTATTTTTCTAGATGGGTACATAAAAGAAGATATCTTTGTAGAACAACCTCCAAATTTTGAAGACCCAAAACATCCAAAACATGTGTACAAGTTGCAGAAGGCCTTGTACGAGTTGAAGCAAGCTCCAAGGGCATGGTACGAAAGGCTCATCTCATTCCTAATTGAAAATGGGTTCAAAAGAGGTAAGGTTGACCTACATTCTTTACGAGAAAATCAGGTAAAGACATTCGTAGTTCAAGTGTATGTTGATGATATAATCTTTGGAGCTACTAATAATACTTTATGTGATGAGTTTGCACAGATTATAAAGGGCGAATTTGAAATGAGTCTAATGCGGGAACTAACCTTCTTTCTTGGGTTGTAGGTGAAGCAAATGTCTGAAGGTATTTTCATAAATCAAGTCAAATACACTTTGGAGCTATTAAAGAAATACGGGATGTTAGAAGCAAAACCCATGTCAACTCCGATGGCCACAACCATGAAGTTAGACAAAGATGAAAATGGTAAAACTATAGATCCCACACAGTTTTAAGGTATGATCAGATCACTACTGTATTTAACAGCATGTCATCCTGACATTCAATACAACGTATGCCTACATGCTCATTTTTAGTCATGTCCTAAAGAATCTCATTGACGTGACACAACCTAGGGGAAATAGGTGATGAGCCGAAATGGATTCCCAAACCGTGATTCTGAGACAACAAAGTGGTATGAGGCGAAGGAATGACCGGAAGGTCTCCTCAACGCAAGAAAGGTCACGTTCCGGACCGGCCTAACCAGACCTTCCCGTGACATCTTTTGATATACCTCTTTGTTGCCGAGGACTCACGCTATGGGCAGTTGACTATAGGGGTCTCGAACCTAGACCCGCAAGCAATGCAACGGACCGACGACTTCACTCGAGCCGACTCACCCGTGAAGCACACACTAGTGCCCTTAGGCAACTCGGTGAGGGTGGAGAGGGTCCGGGATGGGACCTCGCTATTCCGGGATTTGGCTAGCTTAGAGAGGAGCCCTAAGGGCCAGGGGTGCCCAATTTCACAGGTGGCCAGCACGCCGAGGGCATGGGTGTAACGACCAGGATCCCGGATACCAGGTATACCCGATATCACTTGGAACCCGCGAGGCCTCCCAAGGGCGGAAAAGCCCCTAAAGGGCAAGGACAGGTGCCTGGGTCATACGCTCCTTGATGTCATGGAATGCCGTGGCTGCGGCTTTGGTCCATACAAACGCCCCCTTTCTTATGCAATCAGTGATCGGGGCGGTGATAGAACTAAAGCCACGAATGAAGCGACGGTAGAACGTCGCCAGGCCATGAAAACTCCGAACATCGTGGAGTGTACGGGGCTCGGGCCACTCCTGGATGGCCCTGATCTTCTCCGGGTCGGCGGAGACTCCATCTCTCGATACAATGAACCCGAGGAATGTGATATGATCAGACATGAAGGCACATTTCTTCGGGTTGGCGTACAACGTCTCACGCCTCAACACAATGCACACCTGCCGAAGATGGTCTAGGTGAGCCTCCCTAGTGCGGCTGTAGATAAGGATGTCGTCAAAGTAGACGACCAAGAAGACCCCTATCATAGGGCGTAAAACCTGGGTCATCAACCGCATGAAGGTGCTAGGGGCGTTGGAAAGCCCAAAGGGCATAACCAACCACTCATAAAGACCATCCTTGGTCTTGAATGTCGTCTTCCATTCATCCCCAGGCCTGAGCCAAACCTAGTGATAGCCACTACGATGGTTTATCTTGGAGAAGATAGTGGCCCCCGACATCATATCAAGTAAGTCATCCAATCTAGGAATGGGAAAATGATACTTCACCATGATCTTATTGATCGCACGACTATCAACGCACATCCTCCATGTGCCATCTTTCTTCGGGGCCAACAATGTGGGAACAGCACAAGGGCTCTTGCTGTCCTGAAGAGATCCCCGACTCATTAACTCCTCGACCTGCCACTAAAGCTCAGCATGGTCTGTATGGCTCATCCTATAGTGGGGAAGGTTGGGCAAAGATGAGCCTGGGACGAGGTCGATCTCATGCTGGATATCCCTCATGGGTGGAAGGCCCCCAGGGAGGTCTTCGGGGAATACATCGAAAAATTCACACAATATTGTGGCTATCTCCGGGGGATGCTTATCCTCAGACCTAGGGGCAACATCCTCTACGCCCCTGACAATGACAGCTAGAATGGGTTTACCCCCGGTCACCTCTTGCTCCATCTCTCTCAGACTGATCATCATCAACCTCCTGGGTGGAGGATCCACTATGCTAGGAGCAGTCGAAGAGGTGGTAGCCTGTGCCAAGGATAAAGTGGGTGGACCAGCCTTCCCCTGACCAGGAGAGGTCACCGTACTGGGGCCAACTGGTCCTTGGATAGGTGGGTCCTTCGGTTGGACTGGGTGGAGGGTAATCCTATGGCCACCATGGTTGAAGGTGCAAGTGTTCGACCTGCCATGAAGGGTGGCATCCCGATCGAATAGCCAAGGCCTGCCAAGGATGATACTACCCACCTCCATAGGTAGTACATCACACCAGATTGAATCATGGTACACTTGAAACTGTAGCGGCACTAGACACCGCAGTCTGACCGGGATGGAAGTGGAATCCACCCAAGAAACTCTATAGGATGCAGGGTGATCCACGAGCGTCAAACCAAGGCGCTTGTCGGTGCCTGTGGAGATAGCGTTGATGCATAGCGTTGATGCAACTCCCATTATCTATAATCACCTTGCAGGCTTTCCCTTCCAGCCTACAAATGTGTGGAAGATGGTGGTACGACACCAGTCGTCACTCACCTGAGGCTGGGCCAAGATGCATCTGACTACACCCAAATGCACATCCTCTTGATACGAGATACCAGGGATGTCAACCTACTCACCCTCCAATAACTCATCAAAGAATTCCTCAGCTAATTCCTGGTCCGGCTCATAACTGACTGGTACCAACTCGGGAGTGGGGTCACAGGCTGACGTGTCGGCAATAACAAGTGTTCCCTGGGTGGGACACTTGTTGGCAAAGTGGCCAACTCCACCACAAGTGTAGTAACGGTCTCGTGTCCCAGTGCCCTGAGATGTTCCACCAATCATTGGCCCCTTACCCTTGTCCTCTCGATGGACAGGGGGTGTGCGAAGAGGAGGCTGAGTCAGTACGGTGGGCTGATAAGCCCATGGGGTAGGGACGGGTGCCTGCGGATGAGGGGGAGGATCCCTCGGAGGGAAAGTGCGGGGCCCAGGAGTAGTGGTGGGGTCTGATCGAGGGGGTTCCATGGGGAGGGCCACCGAAAACTGACTATAGGAAGTAGGCGTGGTACGAGGATCGGCCCCACGCTGATAAGAGATCCCCGGACGCTGGACAGGAGAGAACTCCGCCTCGAACTGCTCCAATTCGAGAGTGACCTGGTATGCATCCTCCAAGGTGGTGACATTGCGACGAAATAATTCGTATTGATAGTGGGGCCACAAGCCACGACAGAAGCGTGATACAGGCATGGTGCTCTCCTCCGTAATGCCACATCGTAAAAAGTACTCATTAAACTTCGCGATGTAGTCTGACACGAATCGGTCCCCTTGGGTGAGACTCTGCCACCTATCAACAAGTCGCTGACGGTACGTGGCAGGAAGGTACTTATGCCTAAGCTTGTCCTTCATCTCATCCCAAGAACCTACTTGAGGTTCATGACGCTGAAAGAGCAAGCTCTCTACATTGCTCCAGTAAGTCTGTAATTGCCCCAGCAACTTCATTTTGGCATATCTAACCCTCCGGTGATCCGTCATCTCGAACCACTCAAAGTACCAGTCCATGCTGGCCTTCCAATTAAGATAGATCTTAGGTTCCAAAGGCTTGGTCCCATCAAACGTGGGAGGGTCTGCACGGACGGTCCTAAGGATACGTTCGTCCTCTTCATCCCTTTATGATCGGTGACCACGTCGACGCCGGCTATTTCCCTCGTAATCGTTATCGGACTCGTAGTCCTCAAAATGGAGGGCACGTGGCCGTTGCTCCTCAGCTCGAGGTGGTACAGGTTGGGCGGCAGGCGCGGGCTGGGCAGCAGGTGCTTGAGGGGCCGGAAGAATGCCGGGTAGGTCCCGGTGAGGGATTCTCTCCACACTCTCTAGTCTTCCAACCAGACCTTGGACAGATCGGTCGGAAGCCTCGGCGCGGTCCTCCATGGCCTTGAGTCGGCTCTCCATACGCTCGGTATGCTGCCTAAGAGTCTGGTCGGACCTATGCATGTGCTCCATGAGCAGAGCCAGCAAGTCCTCCAGTGTTCGACCTCCCGGGTTGGCACCTCGGGGTTCACCCATAGTGTTAGGGTGATGGTATTGGGCACCTCCACGGGTGGGCATGCAATGTAATTTAAAATATTTTTTTTGAAAATAATGACTACCCTAGACTCAAACCAGCTCTGATACCAATTTGATGCGAGACGATGACGGGACTCGACCCGGACTTGTTGTGACCTTGGACTCTATAGGATGACGCGACTAATTGGATGACGCGACCAGCAACGACGCTACAACGTGGCACCTAAAGAGCTCCAGGGGAAGCGATATGCCCCAAACAAGAAGTGCTAACCCACAGTCGTCTCCATCGAGGGAAATGCGATGATCTATACGGTTGAGTAACTCGGGTGGTCGGCTCACTCTCGCGCTCAGAACGAGTCGCGGGACAGGTCTCGCACTCACAAGTCACAGCGGTGATGAACTTTAACTAGCTAGGAATTAACTACTCTCATGCAGCGGTAGTAGAATTTATACTACCTAAGCAAGTAAAATTGGTAATTCCCTATGCATTCCAGGAGTTTTGGAGCCCAATGTGGGCCTATTAAGCCTGGGAATGAGCCACCGGGGTGGTTCCCAGAGGGGACCCTGCTACTGGGAAATGTCCTATTGGACAGCTAGACTTCTGGCCACCCAGGGGGGCTGGGCAGCCAGGGTAGTGGCGGCCCAGGCCAGGGGCTGGGCAGCCACTGGGTTGGCCGCCCAGGCCCTTCTGCCCCTTTTCTGACCAGCGTTCTTGGTAGCCAGCCTCCTGGCTGCCCAGGCCTGTGAGAGGCCAGGGAGTTGGCCGCCCCTGTCATAGGGTGGCGGCCACCTGTGTGGCCACCTAGTACTGTGGCGAGCCAGGGGCTTGGCCGCCCAGACCCTGTCAGCCGTGGTTCAGCTTTTCTGCATTCTGTGCATTGGTGATTCCCATCTATGTCGATTTCTCCAATTGTCCCCAGAGTAGTCACCCAGTCAGAGGTTCTAGGGTGTTGTGTTCCATCCATAGCCACCTCATGTTGTGTTACACGTGTACGGGGAGTTACGTACAGACCGAGAGTGTTCCAATGGCTTTCTGCTTCCCAGCGAGTTCTCACCTTTTGGTGACCTTCCCCACTAATTGTAGCTTCCCTACGCACGCGTGTGCCGACCCACTTGGGAGTGGTGTGGACGCACTTATTTTTGAAGATATTCATCTGTTGGTTTTTATTCAGTTTGTTAAGTGCATGGGCGTGCCAGTCACCGAGGTGATGATATATTCAGACTTCATGGAAGCCCATGGTGCGCTTGATCTGACTTCGTCAGGTGATTGTGTAGTTCAGGTCGGGACCAAATGCCACTGTGCCATAAAGACCACGACGTCATTTACATCCCCCATACAAGAGAACACCCTTGATTAATTGTCAAAAGTAGGGGCTCTGCGGCCGAAAGAATTAATACTAATTATGCGAGAAAGAGGCAGGAATGAATCACACTAAGATTCACATCGGGATACGAGCCGCGGGCCGTGTCGGTTACACATGTGATGTGAAACCACCTTGGGGGTGACAGTCACAAGATCGAAGACCCCTCGGACTTAGCAAGTAATTATTAGATGGACCGGTGATTTCAATCCAGCGGACTCACTCACGTAGCGCACACTAGTGCCCGTAGGCAACTCGACGATGGTGCGAAGGATCCGAGGTAGGACCTTGCTACTCCGGGGGTTGGCTAGCCTAAGATTGAACCCCTAAGGGCCCTGGGATGCCCACTCTCATGGGTGGCCAGCACACCGAGGGTGTGGGATGTAGTGTCTCGCTCACAACTCACCCGCGGTGGTCACTCGATTGATAAGCAATTAAGCATAAAACACACAATATATTAGAATCATCAAAACCATTATCAAAGACAACGAGGGAGGGCACTGAACCCAACAACAATTAACTGGGAAGATACTGGGAGGATACGTGGAAGCTTGTGAGCATGCCGGACTTGAGGAATTCCCCGTGCTGTCGCGTTGTGCTCTCGTGCTCACATATTGACTTCTCAGATTGGTATGGCACTGGAACTGTACCGTAGGATCGTAGATCAAACGAACTGGGATAGAGTGGGGCCATGGGACCGTCAGGCTAGAGGGAGGGCATGGCCCCCAAGGAGGTTCGCCCTCCCTGGGGCGCGCGACCTCCCCTAGGGTGAACTGGCCCAAGGGGAGGTCGTAACCCTGGGGGATGGCCCCCGGGGGTCTTCCTGCATCGTTTGGGGTTGTCCTTTGCTGGACTTTGAACCCTGAGAAGCTGGAACGGGCCCGTGGGGGCTGCCATTCTTTGAGTTGTCGTAGCCACCCGCAAGGTGTTCGGGTAAAAACCCGACACACCCCCGATTGCCGAACGTCTTCAGTAGATGGCTGAGGGGCTGCACGGCGGGCCTTGGGTTGATGACGGGAGCTCGTGGGAGCTAAGGGGAGGCACTTTGTGACTGTAAGCCATGCCTCGGGCTGTGTGCCATGTTGTTCGGAGGGTTGGCAGGGTAGCCTCGGGTTGGCCCGAAAGCTAGGATTATATGGCTCATCGCCACGTGTTTGAGTGTCAAGGTCGACCTTGACTTGTCGGGGGGTAGTTGTAGGACCCAATTGAGGTGTTGGAACCATGGGTCGGCCCATGGTTGGGTGTAGAAGGGCTGGAACATATGCGCCCACAAGGTGTTTGACGAAATGTCAAGCATGCCCGTGTGAGCCGTACATGCACATGATAGGCCCCCAAAGCCTGTGGTTGACCTAGTTAGGCCTCCCTTTGACCTTGGAGGGTTGAAAGATGTGTTTATGGGTGGGTGCTTGGCCCCTTTGGCTAAGTGCCACATGGCGTGGCCTGACGTCGTGGAGCCCCTGGGTGGCTCCGGGCGACAGTGCGGGATACTGGCAAGGCCCGTACGTGAGTGGCCTGAGTTGATCCCGAGGGATTGCTTGTCTCGCCGTAAGTTACGACAGGCTGGCCAGGGCTCTTGTAGGTACCCATGGGTTTGTAGAAAGTGCTGGATAGCCCATGCCTAGAAGGTGCTCGGTGAAATGTCTGAACCCTTATTTCTTGTGATTTTGCCAGAAAATAGTTCGGATACAACAAATGCCCCCCACGGGTCGTGCATCGGAGGCGAAGACGAGGGCGTACGGCCCATGAGACCCCTGTTCCGCGGACTAGGCTGTACGTGGGAGCCCTGCGGTAACCAGCCTACTCACCGCCTCTCTCGGGTCAGCCGCTCCACCACTCCCGGGTGGGTCAGCACGTGCGTGCCGTAAGAAGGTTACGACTAGTGGACGTGTCACCGGAAGGAAGAACTGACTCACGGAAACCATTGTCGAAGAAACGGGACGGCACACACTCGGTGCAGCACAGAGCCTGACGATCCAATCTTGGGCCGTCACAGGCTCTGGCGGTCTATCCCTGGGCCATCACAGCGGTCTGACGGCCCAACTCAGGTGTGTCAAACACCCGGTGCAAAACTGACTGTGACCCGCCAATCCTGGTGCGTCACTGTCTCTGATGGACCACCTCTGGTGCGTCAGAAGGCGGAATGAAGCTGGCTGTGACGCACACCCCTCGAGGCATCACAGTCTCTAACGGCCCTACCCAGGCGCGTTAGCAGCTGGGGATGCGTTAGCTCTGACGCTCCCCCATAGGGGCGTCACAAGGCTCTGACGCACCCACCCTAGGGCGTCACATTGTTGTAACGCACCACTCTGGGCACGTCACAGCACATGTGACCCCAACGGTCAAAAACCAATGGTCGACTTGCCATTGTGGTGGTCGAACCCAAGCGCGTCACAGGCTCTGGCGGTCTATCGTGGGACCATAAGGGAGACCAGTGCCCTGCCGACAATCAAGCTCCGTGTGACACACTCACTTGGGCCCGTCACGGCGTGTAACGCACCCCCCATGGTGCGTCACAACCAGTGGCGGTCACTGGAACGACCGCCACACCGCCCCGACGGTGAACCGGCAGGAAAACCCCAAAAATTTCATCCACGTCTCCATACCTCCATAGGAGAGGGGGAAAATAAGGGGGAAGCCCCCAAATCACTCCTAGCATGCATCTATGGCCTCAGATTGGTCAAAAATATGGTAAAACGGCGGATCGGCTCACAACCCCAAACATGGAGATTTTGCCCTAACTCGCTCAAAAACGCCCCTCTCGGCTCCCTTGTGGCCTACAAATCCGGGGGAATGATGGGATGAGTATAGGGATTCGTCCTCCTACCTTAATGGAGTGAATGCTCTGCCGAATCGCTGTCGAAATCAAGGAAGGAGCTTTTACACGTCGTACGCCCCTCCTCTCGCCGCGAAAAGAGCACCCGCGGGATCGCCTCGCCGTCGTTGCCACACCGTTGCCGAAGTGAAGGAGGCCGCGTCTCGGTCGCCCGGGGAAGAAGAATGGCACGGTGGGGAGGGCGCTCTCCAACGGTTGGAAGAAGAAGGAAGAAGAAGAAGAAAAGGTAAAAGAAAAAGGAAAAGGGTTTTACTTGCTTGTGTTTTCTTTTCATTTTCCTCCGTTTCTGCCCAGGGGCAGTCTTCTCTGTGTAACGCTCCATCTTGAAAATCGAAAGTCTTCTTTTCCTTAATGAAATCTTGACAAAAATCTCTTGCGTGTATCTTCCCGCCTCTTGAATGGTTACAAGATCCTTCTGGGGATACGAATCGACGTCCTTTAGGTAACTATGAGAAGGTGTGACTTTCAGGATCCGCCACTTCGATTTCTCTGGATATGCATGAGGCGGTGGGGAGTCTTTACTTCTGGGGACTCCGATCCCCTATAAGTAGCAGCCCTTGAACCGCAACCGTGGTCATCTCCGAGGTGAAGAGAGGGTCCTTCTGCGTGATGTCTTCTGGGGAGTCCGGTACTTCGTCAAATGATGAGTCCCAACAAGTCTGTCGTCAACACCTGGTCCTTCGCCAGGATCCCCCACCAGTTCCCTGGCGGCCATGGCTGGATCCAGGGGCGGATGGCCGCACCACGGAGAACTATCGACTCGGGTACTTGGATGGTTGGCGGGAGGCTCTGGAGAAAGTCAACCGCTTGTACGCCGACTGAGAAATTTTGTTCCTTGAATCGGACAAGTTTCATCCTTAGGAGGGGGGTAAAAGCCTTGGTCCTTGCCCCCTCTTCTGTCCTTCAACTGGCGGCTTCCCGGTGGGGGCTTCTTCGCCAAGGCAGACTCTACTGCCTTGTCTGCGCCACAGGTGGCATCCGACGGGGTGCCTTCTATTACTGGAGCATCTTCCTAAGGATGTCCGAAGGCAGGGAGGCCGTTTTCCATTCTTCCACTCAGTGGGTGGGACCTCCCATCTGGGATGGCCCGTGTGCTAGGTCGGCTTCCGTAATAGGTGGGCATCATTGCTCCCCCGTCCTTTGCTAAGAAGGGATGGGAGGATCGACTGGCCTTCTCCCCTGATACCTGAGACGGTGGCGTCGATCCTCTTCTCTGGCATAGGTGGAGGTTCACTGTTGGTCCGCTTCCACGGAACACCTAGGATGCGAGGTGTCTGCTTCTGGGGTCACCGGAGGTTTTTGGTAGACAAACCAGCGACAGTGGTGGCCAGCAACCATGTATCGATGCAGCTTTTACTTTTCACAGTTTTATGTAAAGACCCATAGGGTCTTCGGCAACTTGTATTGTGACTAAAGAAATGAAATTCTTTCATTCGTGCAAAGACTATGTACCTCTGTTGGATGTTGATTTTCGTATTCTCCTGATGGGCTCTCCAATATGTTTGTCTTTGCAATGCTTGCGCTTCCCGCTATCTTGCTGCCGTTCTTTTTAAGGAGAGTCGTGCTCGCCTCTAAAGGTTGAGATTAACTATAAAGTATGCATAATTGACTAATTATGTGCATATGAAATGATGTATGTGATGTGAATTATTATAAAGAAATGAGCACTCATCATGGCTTCATTGTATGAATGTAGTGGAGCCACTCTACTACAGACTGGTGATGAGGACGATTGGCATCCATCAACCAGTAGTAGAGTTCCCGGCGTCGGAGAAGCTGGGGGAGCGCGTGGGGAAGACCACACGAGGCTTAGCGACGGTCTTCGACTGGACGGCATGAGCTGTAGTGCAGATCACGGATTGGACAGCACTTGGGCGAGTTGTGACTGCCCGGGCAGATAGCAACGCGACGTACTATGCGGCGTACGCTAGGCATTATCGGGACTCGGTGTTCCGTGGTGCCCACCGACCGATACGACTTCTAATACTCAAACTCTGTCTATTATGCTTATGATTTCCATATGATGCACTGACACTTGGACTTTTAAATGCAGATCGACCCTGAGGGATGGATCGCGGAGCTGTAGGGGCTCCTCCACTCTACGATCCAGGAGCGAGACGAGGCCTGATAGGCCTTGGCCCTACTGGTGAGTTTTCTAACCTTTAAACTCTAAATTAGGTACTTCTGATTATGATTATGATATGACTGACTCGGGAGTTGCTAAATGCAGCGAGGGAAGGGGACCCAGTGACAAGGGACAGACGCTCCTTCTTCCTCTTCACAGACCCTAGCCGATCGAGCGGAGTGGGAGGCAGAGTTTACTCGGATGGTGACTCGAGTCGAGGCAGTCGAGGCAGCACTCTCCAAGAGGGTACGTTCACTACACTTTCCCAATTAATTATGCTTCTATAAAATGCAATTGACTAATGATGATGCATGTATGTAGGCGGCAGAGCTGACAACTGCCCTGGGCGAGAGTGCCCGACTGAGGGAGGAGATGGCCCGCCTCCGGGAGGAGTTAGCTCAGAGCCAACCAGCGGACGTAGTGGAGGCTGCACTCCTTCAGGCTGAGTTGGAGCGACTGCGGGCTAGTGCCGAGGAGTTGGTCCGTGTCTAAGCGGAGCATGAGTGTGCCCTGCTTGAGGTGTTAGGGTTGCAGGGGGAGCTCAGGGCGTTCCGGGAGATGAGTCGAGAGCGTAGCAGAGCTCCGAGCGTTAGCCACGGCACCCATGGTTCCGTTCGCAGCTACTTTACGGGTTCCTCTGGTCACCGGAGGAATGAGGAGGAGGAGCGGCGGCGACGACGGCGCGAGGAGGACACCAGCTCTACGATGGCCCTGCCATCGAAGAGACATGAGGGAGGAGGAGACAGTGACAGGCCAGAGGGAGCGGCCTGACCACGCTGCCAGAAGACAGCGTCTACGCAGCCTACACGAGCCTGAACGCAGCAAAGCTTCCAAGTAGCTCAAGTCCAAGGGACTGCGTCAACGCTGCTGAACGACAGCGTGCACACAACCCTCTTTGAGTTTTACATCAAAGGTTGACGCTGCTACTTAAAGGTCGACCTTTTATGCTAAAGGTCGATGCTACTCAGGCTTTTGACATCCACTGCATCAACGTTGTGGCACTGCAGCGTAGACGCAGCTGTCTGCTAAGTAAAGACTAAAGCCTTCAAGTCCTACAGTTGAAAGCTCAAAGCGTCCACGCTGCAAGCTCCAGCGTAGACACAGCAGAGCAGAGAGGAACCTTCAAACTTCAAGCCTTCAAGTCTTAGAAACTTCAAGCCAGTGTCAACGCTACTGCACGACTGCGTGGACGCAGCCTTTAAGTTTTCATGTGCCAAAGTCGATGCTCATGTACCAAGGTCGATGCTCAAGCATTCAAGATCGTCTAGTGCATCAACGCCTTTGGGTAGCTGAGTGGACGCAGAAGAGCAAAAAGTCTTCAAAGCCTCAAGGCAGAGTCCACGCTATAGGCTCCAGCGTGGACGCAACATTCAAACTAGCTCAACTGTAGTTAAAGCTGCTGAAGCTGAAGGCACATAGGCTTGAAGCGAACCAAACTTGTCCACAACGTCAACGCTGCTGAACGGCAGCGTGGACGTAGTAGAACAAAGCCTTCAAGCCCTCAATGATAAAGGTCAATGCTAAGCCAGCCAAAGGTCAACGCTTAAAGCCCTCAGGACTAAGCTTCAACAAGCCAGCGTCAACGCTGTTGAAT
The DNA here is from genome assembly GCA_024336825.1 of Amorphophallus titanum. Classification (NCBI taxonomy): domain Eukaryota; kingdom Viridiplantae; phylum Streptophyta; class Magnoliopsida; order Alismatales; family Araceae; genus Amorphophallus; species Amorphophallus titanum. The sequence continues at coordinate 1,871,555 of JANBPO010005112.1, read as the reverse complement.
GGTAGCATGGACGCAGTTGTGTTGGCAAGCAGCTGAAGCCCATAAAAACCTTCAAGTGCATCAATGCCGCTGAATGACAGGGTGGATGCAGTCTTCGTTGAGTTCAATGACAAAGGTCGACATTTCCAAGACAAAGGTCGACCTTTCATACTAAAGGTCGATACTACTCACAAGTAGCTGAACAAAGGGGCTTTGACGTGGTCTGTAATGCGTCAACGCTTCTATCCAGTGCGTGGATGCTGTAGAACAAGCAACCAAGTCTGCTGATCAAAATCTGTCCATGGCGTCAACGCAGTGAAGGCTTTGCGTTAACGCATCAGTCTTTAAGAGCTGACACTTCAACTACCTTCATAGTGGAGGCTGCATCAACCCTATTGTGCTACTGGGTTAACGCTGCCTATGTTGAAATTCTTCAGATTTAGTCATGTGGACCCCCACTCTCATGTCCTCCAATGGCAGATCAGAAAAAGGGGGATTCTGTCTCTTATGTCCCTTCTGGAATTCTCTCGACTTCTCTCTCTCCTCTCTCTCTCCCTCACACGTTCTCTCTCCTCTCCACCCCATTCACTCGGTTCACGGTCCAAACGGACTCCGGTCGACACATGGGAGGTATCGACGGGACGGGCTCGACGCGAGGATCACCCCAGTACCCTTCATCCCTTGGATCGTGGAGCGTGGAGACGCGTGCGAGCGGAAGGACGACGTGGCCCCTGTCGCCTGATCTACATCGATTCGCGGTCTTCGCCACGCAAGAGGTAGGGGAATGGACTCCTCGTCTCGCCAGGAATCCGTTGACGCCTCATGCGTCGCCATCTGTCGCCATCTTCATCATTTTTCGTGCAATTCCTATTATAGGTGATTTTGGGCTAAATTCTCGATTTACGTTCCTCCTTCGATTTCTGGTCCAGACAACCGTTGATCGAAGCCAGGGAGGTACCGTTGGATTGGTCACGTCGCAAGGATCGCGTTGACGCCTACCTTTCCTCGATCCACGAAGCGTGGAGTCGAGCCGGGTCGGGAGGCGCCGCGTCGCCCTCTCGCCGGATCAACATCGAATCGCCATTTTTGTCGTAATCTAGGTAGGGGGATGGATTCCTCACCTCGTTAGGACACTGCCGGTACCACTTGTGCCGTGGTCCGATGCCCTTTGCCTCATTTTTCGTGCATGCTCCTACTTAGTTCATTTTTAATCTTTTAATGCTTGAAATTATCTTCATGGACATCATCTTTTAATTCTAGTGGCATGCGTAGGTTTAGAATGATGGTATGGCTTGACAGGCTGGTTTGGTTTTGTGTTTTCCTGCGTCCCTCGTCGATTTCGATCGATCGGGAGGGGGTTTCGGTTCTGACCTCCGGAGTCTCGAAACCCAGGTGACATAACGCGCCTGCCCCGGTGCGTTATAGTCATTTGGCGCACCCTTAGTGGTGCGTTATATCATGCGTGAACTGAGAGTTTTCTGTGAATTTTCGAGTTCGGGTGTCTTTAACGCGCCTCGTCTGGTGCGTCATAGCCCCAGCATGTTGAGTTGAAGGCCTGTTGCCTTTAACGCCCATGTCCCTGCGCATTACACTCATACGACGCCCCTGGTTAGGTGCGTTATATCCCGTGTTTAACTGTGGATTCTGATCGTTCTGGTAGGCATAACGGCCTCTGGGAGGTGCGTTATGTTTCTATAACGCCCCACCCTTGGTGCGTTATAGCCCTTATCAGTTGTGTTGTGTGCTTGCTGACTTTAACGCCCCTGCTCCCGTGCGTTATAGTCCTATAGCGCGCCTGCCCTGGTGCGTTATAGTCCTGTTTAACTGTGGATTTATATGAGTTCTGTTATGAAGACTACCTCCAAGTCTTGCTCAAAGACACTCTTTACATCCAGGGGAAGCCTTTCTTCTTCTTCAAGTGGACGATTGATTTCTCCAAGGTTGTCGACTCTCCATTGGTCTCGGTCTAGCTGGAGCTGCCAGATTTGCCCGTCAATTTTTACCATGAAGAGCTACTACTATCCATTGTTGGAAGCATCGGCCCCACGCTGCAAGTCGACAGGAACACGTCTTGCCTTACTCGGTGTTTGGCCATGTGCGCGTGTGTGCAGCTTGATGTGTCCAGGCCTCTGCCTTCTATGGTCCTCATTAACTATGGCACAATAGGCTATTGGCAGCCCATTGTCTATAGAGATCCCCCACACTACTGCTGTGCATACAAATGCCTCGACCACCTGGCTGCCAAATGCAAATGGCCACTAGTTGGCACTCCTACAGATCTGCCATCCCGGCCGGGCCATGATGGTCGCTCCACAACGACGGCCCCTGCAGTTCACACACCCAATCCCTAGGCATGTCCCGCACCAGAGGTCGTGGCTACACCAACCTCTATTGAAGTCCCCCCTGTGCCATTGCGGCTGCCCACTACTGTCCTTTCCAAGTCCACCTCCTCAGATCCCACGGAGCTTCTACCCACCACGGAGCTCCCTCCGCATGTGGCCCCATCACCGGTGGAGCTCCCTCTGCCATTGCCTCAGCTTGGACCCAAAGCTACCCCAACACTGCAACACAACCCCCTCCAGGATGTGCCATTGCCCCTCCTTGAGGGGCCGCCCCCACCACCTGACACTGCTCCACCTGAGGCCTCCTCTGGCTCCGGTGGCTCCGTTGCTGTGGGTGACCCCGGGGAGTGTTGACCTCTCGCGGTAATGCTAATCCGAGGAGTGTTGACCTCTCTCCTTCAAGGGTCGACACCCGCCTTGCTGTTCCTCGATCTTCGGATGATGCTCCCCAAGTGGATGCCCCATACAGCATGGTCATGAACTCACCTCCGGCTGGCATTGGGCCCTGCCTTGATCAGGGCATTCATTCTCCATCCACCTCCTCCACACAATAACCACCATCCCTTGCTGCTGTATCACCCTCGGATGGAGTCACCTCCCCCACCTCCTCTGAAGGGGAGTCCTTTGAATTCCGCCCCACTGTTCAGGCCCTTCGTGTCCCCGGGTTGGAACCAACGTCCCTTGAATCCTTCTCCACTGTTGCCCACACCAACTTCATCGGGAGAAGCCACTCCACCGCTACTGGTGGGCCTAGTGTGACCACTAGAGGCAGCCACCGCCGGAATGCCTCAGGAGGTTTGGAGCATCCTGTTCCTCATGAAAGCCCTCCTTTCAAAAGACAAAAAAATGTTTTGCATCCGTATGAACATTACATGATCATGTTTTCCTTCCTTTTTAGATTTTGCTTGCTTGCATGTGCATGACATGTTTATTGGTCTTTCATTCAAATCTTGTTAATAAGATTTAGCCCTCTGACCCTACATCGAGAAAGGTACTATCTACTTTTGGTAGGGGGCTAAAATCATACTACACTAACCTTTTTTCCTTTAGTGTGGTTGAAACAGGTAAAAAGGGAAGATGGCGTCAAGCCAAATCGGGAGAAGTACACTGAAGAAAGCTCATTTCATTGCCAAATATGTCCATTTCATTCCATTGAAACAACATTCTAGGGGCATAGCCCCAGTGTACAAAAGGGACAGCTGCTACCCAGCTACGTCTCTCTCTCTCTCTATCTCTCCTAGTCTGCATCAGTGCGAGGTCGGCTACGCCAACTATCAGCCTCATCTCCATCTCCGCTCACTCTATCTCGCAGTCGTGACGGCCACGAAGCTCTCGAACAGGAGGTGGCTGGCTGAATCGCCTCTTATCCTATGGGAGACTGCACCATACCCATGAGCTCATCTATCATGAAGTGCATGTCTCCTATGGTCTGCAGTGACTCAGAAGGAGTCGCAGGCCTAACTCTCTCCCCTGGGGCATCCCTGCCCTGGTACCTCCGCAGCACCCATCGTCGCAAGGCCTCCAGCTGATCGTGAGTTCGCTACTCTTTCACTGCCATCGCCATCTCTCAAGCACGTGCCTCGACCTCTCTCTCCTTCACCTCAGCTAGGCGACCCTCGAGCCACTCAATCATGCTCGTCTCTCCTAGTCGGCGAGTCAGCTCCTCAATGTGGGCCTCCTACTCCTGACGAAAATGACTAGTCATGTAAAATAGGCAAAGATGATAAAGAAGTGAATTACTTTCAGCTTGAGTATTAGGTTCTTACCGCCTCGGCCAGCTCGGCCTCTCGCTCCTCGGCTCGCTCGATGGCCCCGACTTGGCGATCCTCTAACTCATCCATGATGTCAGCTCAGAACGAAGGGCCGACCTCTCCACCCGCTCTCACGCGCATATAGGCCAGCTCCCCTCGCTGCCAACACAAGGGGCAAGCAATTAGTCAAATCCAGTCAATTCCAAATTCAAGATCAATTAATTTGCTTTGGCTTACCATCTCTCGGATCTCATGTCATAGGTTCATGATCGTCTGGTCAAGGACGACGATCCGATCCTTGAGAATCCTCACTGCTTCAGTCTCGAGCATCTGCACATCAAGTCACAAACTCACTTAGCCCCAGAAGTTGAATAAGAACATCACATTTGAAAGCTAAGAGAGTGGATAGGTTTAACCTTTTACCCTGTGAGAGTGGGTAGAACCAAGGGCTAAGTTAATATAGTCCTTAGAAAATAATCACGATCTAATAGTTATTTAATTATTGTAGGACAATGGCCGCAGAACGTGCTCAGTGGCGTGATATGCAGAGGACCGTCCAGGGACTCACCCAAGCGCTACAACAGGTTGCACAAGGAGGAGCATAACGTGGAGTGAGAAATCTCCATCAAAATTTCCGCAACATGAACCCTCCTAAGTTCATGGGATCGACCGACCCAGATGATGCCGAACACTGGCTCAGGGAAACGGAACGCATTTTTAGAGTTATGCAGTGTACAAATCAAGAGAAGGTCTTACTGGCAACTTTTCAGTTAGAAAGAGACGCTCGATGCTGGTGGGAGTCAGTAGAAGCTACTTTAGGCCAGGCTCAGGTCACATGGGAAGAATTTGTTGAACACTTCAACAATAAGTATTTTTCGGATAGAGTTCAGGAAAGGAAAGCCTCCGAATTTGCCATACTCAAACAAAGATCTCTCTCAGTGGCAGAATGTGAGGCGCAGTTCTCAAGATTATCCCGGTATGCTAAACACCTAGTTAGCACCGAGAAGATGAAAGCTAGAAGATTTCTTAATGGGCTCAGGCCCAAATACATCACCCAGCTGGCGCCGATGGACATACATGTCTACTCGGAGATGGTGCGTCGAGCATAGTTACTAGAAGATGCCACGGAACTGTCTGACAAGATCCGAGGGCGAGAAAGAAGCATTGTCGGTTCTGGCAATTATAAGCCAACCTTCAACAACAAGAAGAGACCTAGTAATGGAGACAAGTCTTCACAAGATAAAAAGTAAAACAAACGTCCAAGTCATTCTCCATCATCACCACCCCATCCAACATGGTGTATAAACACTGCGACAAAGTCAGACACAAGGCAGAAGAATGTTGGAGGAAACTGGGAGCCTGTCTCCACTATGGGAGCTGAGATCACTGAATCCCAGACTGCCGGATGATGAAGGAATCGCCTGGAGATGGGAAGTGCCCAGTAACAGGGAATGTGCGTCTCTATGCTGTCATGAAAGTAGAACCAGACAATGAAGGCGGACTGGTAGAAGGTAAATTAACCATTTGTTCAAAGTCTGCATATGTCTTATTTGATACTAGCGCATCACATTCTTTCATTTCTAAGAAGTTTATCGATCCACTACCTAAAGAACCAGAGTGGATAGATTTAGTTATTGAAACACCTCTCGACAAGGAATCAACTATTTCACATCATTATCTAGATTGTGAAGTATTAGTGAAGGGAAAGAATCTCCCTATTAACCTAACTGCCGGTTTCTCAACCGCGCGGATCCACGCTATCCCTCGCTTGGGACGACGAGTGAGCTTGCGTTTCTGTTAGCGATGTATAGCCCATAGGAACTCTTAGTGTCGAGCCAAGGAGTCTCTAGTGCCCAAGTGTTGCTGGTCGTGTCTCCATCTAGAGTCCGAGGTTGGCATCACCTAGAGTCGGTCCCTCAGTCCATCCCGCATCAGTTTGGTATCAGAGCCAGGATGAGTCTAGGGTAGTCTTTGTATCAAAGCACAGTTTAAGTCGAGTCTAGGATCATCATTGTTTTAAAACAAAGAAAAAAAGAGTGTATTTTAGGGTCGTGTCTAGTCCATTGTCTAGACCATTAGAGAGTCAGTCCGTCTTGTCTCCTTGTAATCAAAGTCTGTCATGTACCCTCCCCATCTCCAACCCCCATGGAGTACACGTCGCCCAAGTCATATGAAAGGTGGTGTATCACCAATGGGCTTGGTAACTATCCTCTTCACTTCCGTAGGCCCAAAGCCTTAGACTTTTATGGTTCCCATGACCCGGGCAACTACCTTCGGTGGGAGGCCACCGTGGATGCAAATTTTGAATGTTACACTATGTCCAATGCCATGCAAGTTAGCTTTGCCCAATAACGACTTGTCCACAAAGTCACCTGAAAATGGGAGAGCATCGAACGCATGAGAGAGATTAGGAGGCAAGGGCCCATCGAGTCCTGGTGCCAAATGAAGGGCGAGCTTAGAAAGGTCCATCTACTCAGGCCAGTCACCTCCAACCAATCCCACCCAAGTACCTCGAATCAAGTGGGCCATAGTCGGAGGCAAAGCGCCCTGCATGGAGAAGAGCCTAGGCCCACGACCAAGCCAAGTTCTTATGGGCAAGTCCATCACGTTGCTCCAACTCCAAGTACCACCACTACCAAACTCTTACAAATGTTATTGGATTGGGTGCATAGGAAGTTTGATTGCCTCGAGTCCCTGATTTCCCCTTGCCCACCGCATCGACAGGATGAAACCAAGCACGAGCCTAAGGAGGTAGAAGTGGATAGTCCCAACCCGGTGCCATCTGTGGTACCATCCCAAGGTCCTCCCCCCATCATGGAGGATCCTCATCCCCCACCCGTGCGAGCTCCTCCTCCCTTGTTTCCTACACCCCGTGTCCGTCAGGAGGATAAGGGAAAGGATCCACTTATCGAGGAGCCTAGTGGGTCACAACAGCAGTGTTGTAACATCCCAGAGCTCAGGGTACCGATAACCTGATACAAGTACCGAATTATCGCCACCAAGAACTGGGGACGCCACCCAAGAGGCTGATGAGGCCCCTGAAGGGTTGGATTCGTGAAGAAGCCTCTCTTTGGCAAAAGAGAATTGCATGGCCTTGGACATGGGGTAACAATCAAAATATTTGTCCATAGTGGCTTCCCATTGTAGGTAGTCACTCGGGACCTTGGAGCCATAAAAGTCTGAGGCTTCGGGCCTACGGAAGTGGAGGGGATAGTTGCCAAGCCCATCAATGTTATGTAGCCAGTGATATCGTGATGTGGGACGCTATGCAAGCTAGGACTCTTTATGATGACGCGACACATGGATGACTAAACCAGCAATGGTTCAATAATTCAAGTAGCGATCACTCGACACTTAACATTTCCAAGAAGGAAAATTGCGCCAAATCAACAAGAAACTGTAGCTCACAGGCGTCCCAAGAGAGGGAAGCGTGTCAATCCGCACGGTTGAGAAATCGACAGGGTCTAGGGTGGTTGACTCCACACTCGCGGCTCAGATGAGTAATGGGACGGTCTTGTTCTCTCCCCATGGCAGCGATATAAATAAATGAATGAACTAGGAACCTTCACTCTCACTAGTAGTGGCATCAAGAGAAAATACTAAAAGGGCAAGCTAACCAAGCAAGGAAAGTGGTCGCATACCTCCACGCTCGGGATGTGGGGAGGAATCCCAGCCAAGTCACCGATCCCCTATACAAGCTAAGTACATAAAACCCAGGCAATGCCCACTCCTCGCAGGGAGGTAAAAGGCTACACAGTAAAATCTAAGGATCGTGCGAAGTGGGGTGATGGGCACTGGGTCGGTGAAGCTCATCGTCCACGTACGGTTGCAAATGGAGCAGACTACACTACGCCCACGAACTAGCCTGAGTCCAGCAGCGAGGAAGGCAAGTCCCTGGCACCTAGGAGGGAACATGGTCCTTGGAGGTAGGCAGCATGGGAAGAAGACCACTCGTGAAGACGTTGGACACCCTCGGCATGGGAGGGAAGCTCCGGCGCGGCCTCGAACGGGCGGGCAAACTGCTGGCCAATCTGCACGGTGCTAGGAAGCAGTAGGAAGACTAGCCCAGTATGTCAACTTATGCTCATCCACCGGTCACGAAACTGGGCGTGGACGCTGTTGGGAATATCCCAAGGACGCCGATGGAGGGGCGGCTACAACTGAGCACTGAGGAAGTCGTGGCGAATTTCTTAGCAGACCCTATGCGATTTGGTCTTGTTGGGTTCGGTGCTATGGATTCAGAGGGGGGTGAATGAATCGGGCTATTAAAAATTATATCTCTACTAAAATCTGAGAACAATTTTCCTAATCTGGAAATTCAATGCAGCGGAATGAAATCGAATAAGATCTATGGAGAAATAGATCGAACAGTTCTAATGCATATAAATAATTAAAATCACATTTTAACCTATTTTAGGGTAAAACCTAAAAATAGACGTAACTGGGCCAAACAGCCGTGCATGGACATGCATGTGGCATGGAAATGTTCCTAACGAGGAGACGGATCCATCCTCCTACATCGATCGTCCCGAAATCAGCGTTCTGGCTGCATGCGGGCGACGAAGGAACCGGGCTCCACTCGCTCCGTCTCGCTCCACCATCCCTCGAACCGCGTGATGGAGGGTGCCAATGCGTTCCTCTTGTCGCACTGGTTCTGGTAGTACCTCCCGCGTCACGGTTCGGCCCTGAAATGGACAAACCGGAGAGGGAGAGAGAAAGGGTGTGCGTGGGAGAGAGAGAGAGTCTATCTAGTTCCCCCCCATAGGACTACGGTAACCACGGGGGCCCATGGCATCTAGCTTACAAACCGTTAATCGGGAAATACCCCTCCACCTCTCCCAGGTGAGCTGACACTAAGGTCGCTGGGCTACATCTAGTGGCACCATCACGAGGAAAGAGAGAGTAATTCCACTGGGACTAAAAGATGAAATTTTATTCATAAAATAACTTAAACTAGGCAGAAAATATATTAGAATACCAATTTATTACCTTTGGGATAGCAGAGAGTATAACGGATCAGGGGCAGTCCACTATAGAGCTTAACGGATCAGTACTGAACCATCAAGGGCATAACGGATCTCATGGGTGCATTATACAATACATGACGCACCTCCACCAGACCGTCAAATCCACTTGCATAATCCCAAGCTCAAAGGGCATGGCGGATCACTGGGGGCGCGTTATGCAATACATGGCGCACCTCCACTAGTCCGCTAAATCTACCTGAACATGTGTTTTACATAAATTAATTTCCCAGAAACTATAGCGGTCGACTAAGGGTGTGTTAAAGTCACCCGAACGTGGAAAATCCACAAGAAACTCCAACCATAATAGTCGCTCGAGGGTGCGTTATGCTAACAACCTTTCTACGAAAATCATGGGCATAACGGACCTCAGGCGGTCCACCATACGACCATAACACACCTTCGATGGTGCGTTAAGCTCATGGTGGTCACTGGCACGACCGCCATGTGAGCTTAGCGGCGAGCGGGTTTTACTTGAAATCGCGTCGTCCCCCGATCGATCAAATCGATGGGTTTTGCTTACCAAACCTAAAACAAATCATAACCTGCCAATCCCACGACACATACAAGCCCACAGAAGCTAAAAACAAGCCATTAAAATGCATATAAATAATTAAAATCACATTTTAACCTATTTTAGGGTAAAACCTAAAAATAGACGTAACTGGGCCAAACCTGGCCATGGTATTGTGCTGAATGTATGGATTCACTAACCCAAGTCACAGCATGTCTGGAAATCAACATATTTAAACTCTTTCTACTACTGCGTCTCGATATTCCATGTCGGGGCATAACAGAGGGGTCAGATATAACTAGGGTAGAGATGCCGAAATATAGTGTGCTTCGGGCACCCCTTCTCATGGCCATATGCTTCCTCAAAGCGGCACCGTGCACTTGCCTTTTACAAAAAAGCCGAGGGGAGATCAAACGGCACGGGAGGTTTCTGGGTTTTAAGGAAAACATGGCTGGGATGCGGGCGTGCCAGTCAATTTCTCGACAATAACCCAGGGAACCGAAAGCTAACCGGGGAAGTGCCACCAGGGCGCGGCACGTGGACTTGGGAGGTGAGGGACACGTGGAGGGAAGGGTCGGTTCCGTAGGTGTAAGTGTGCAGGCGACTATGGGGAGTCATGTACAGGACAACTTTCCCCACCGACTGCAAGCAGTCAGCATTTATTTACATTGGATTTAATCCGAACACCTTCGTTCCACTAAGGAAGAGAAGTTTGTGTAGGCCTGAGGTCCTAGGTGAAGAGTAGGGAGCACTTCACAGTTGTAGGTTCGCACTAGACAGGACGGGGTTGATCGGGGTTAGAGGTGCTGAGGGGTTCACGCTAGGTGACACAACACAAGAGGGCTGACGGCCCGAACGTGGATGCGAGTGCATACATCCAAATGACTATACAATTTCTGAGAGCTACAAGTGGGCCATAGTGGCCGAGGTACAACAGGCGCAAGCTGCGGGACAATTCTGACACAATGGTCGGTCCCCGGGTCTATGCGTGACAAAGCGGGTATCCGCGTGTTTTATAGAGTGTTCCTCTCATGGCGTGGGCCGTGTTTGCTCCGTAAAATGAGGGGCTTGTAGCTGGGTGACTGGGGAGTGCATCGGACTGGTGCGTGGGCGAGGGTCAATCGCGGCTTGAATCGAGTGGTCAGACATGGCCTCATGGGTACTGGGAAGCGTGACGTCACATGCGTGCATGGTCGCATGCTTGTCATAATGTCTCACGCATAATGGGCATAGACTTGTGTGTCATGGCAAAAGAACGTATGAGGGAAGTACAAGCGACATACCCTCGGCATCCTTAGCCGACAACCAAGTCACCCACACACAATTCTCCTTGCTTTGCCTTGTTGCTCGAAGACCTTGAAGCTTGTTGTGCGTGTCTGCCCGTATGTCAATTTTGTTGTGTATATCTCCCCTTGAGCTCCTAAGGGGATTTTATAGGGAATTTGAAGGGTTAGGGAAGGGTTTAGGCGGGCTAGGTTGAAGGGTCTCAGGTACCTTATTACAATTCTAATGGCACATCGCGTAGACTGGGACGGCATGCATCAGACAGTGGCTGGCCTTACCCAGGCACTTCAACCAATGGCTCAAGCAGGCGCAGGAGCCAGAGCTGGCAGTTTACACAAAAATTTTTGGAGTCTCAACCCTCCGCGTTTTTATGTTTCTTCGAATCCAGACGAGGCAGAAAACTGGATCGATGAAATGAACCGAATCTTTGACGTCATTCAATGCACCGATCAGGAGAGGGTGCGACTGGCTACTTTCCAATTAAATAAAGATGCTCATACGTGGTGGAAGTCGATTCTGACACCTCCAGTCGATGCACCACACACATAGGAAGGTTTCCTTACACTATTCCGTGCCAAGTATTTCTCGGAGCACGTCAAGGAGAGGAAGGCCATGGAGTTCGCATCCCTTCGACAAGGGATGATGTCAGTAGCAGAATATGAATTACAGTTTTCTAGGCTAGCACCATATGCATCTGATTAGTACCGATTTTTTGAAAGCAAATAGGTTCATGGACAGGTTACGGCCCAGTTATATTCAACAACTAGGGACCCAAAACATCCGAACATATGAGGAGATGGTTCAACGGGCCTATTTATGTGAAAGGACCTTAGAGAAGGTCGAGAAGATGAAAGGAAAAGGAGAAGAATCTTACCGGCGATCCGATCGGCGATTCAAGAAAGATAAGTTTAGTATCACATAACCTTACAAGTGCCATGACAATAAGAAAATGGTCTAGGAGCGTGAACGGTGGAAGTTTCCAGAAGTACAAGAAAATTAAAGAAGAGAAGAAGTAGGTCATGGCGGCCTGCACGTTTTGTGAAAAATTTAGCCACTTAGCAGAAGGATGCTGGAAGCGCGTCGGCGCTTGTTTACATTGTGGTAGTAGGGAGCATCGCATGCCAGATTGTACCCTTATGAAAGAACAGGCAGCAGGAGGAGGACGCAGGAGGCAAGCTCACCTCAATGCAGTTTTACAAGAAGAAGAAGTGCCCAGGGATGGTGGGCTCATAGAAGGTACAATTCAAATTTGCTCTCGTCCTGCATTTGTGCTATTTGATACTAGTGCTTCTCATTCCTTTATCTCTACTTCTTTTGTCAAAACTTTACCTGTTACATCAGTTCCTTTACCTTCAGACCTTTCTATAACTACGCCCTTAGGTTCTGGAACCAAACTTACCGAATATTATCCCAATAGTGAAGTAATCATAGAAGGCCACAATCTTCCTGCAAACTTAGTATGCCTTGACATGAAAGGATACGATGTTATTTTAGGGGTAGATTGGTTGGTAGACCATGATGCCAATAAAAAAATACTACAAGCTATATGCCGGTACTCTGTAAAGAATAAGGATGGCAAGGGATGAAGGTCTTGATCCAGTTTGTTCATCAAAGGGGTAACCACAGAATATAGACCAAATGAACCAGGTTGAATTGTTATTGTACGATAGTTTTCCAAATACTGCCAGTAGTCTCACTTCTCCACAGTATGGCAAGTTGGTTACATGTTTGTAGAACAGTTACACTGGGAAACTCGGCTAGTTGAACAAAAAACAAAGATCAAGTGCTAAAAAGTTCAAGATGAATGAACCTTTGAGACATGAAGTGTTAATGATGTGCCGCTGGCCAAAGGAAACTCCAGTTTCCCATCCTCTGATTCCATGCTGCCTACATATGACCCCCCTAACCAGTGTGCCTGCATTGATTAACTCGCATGTCATGGAGATCAAACATCATCAAAAGTTAAAAATGACTAAACTGCCAGCATCAGAAGGAATTTTGAGATGATGCACTTACAAGATTACCAAGTTCTTCATCAATACAAGCTGCATCACATTCTACAGATTCATCTATAGAAACAAGATTAACCTCATCCTCTTCTGTCGCAAATGAAAGGTTAGATATGATGATGTGTGAAAATGGATGAAAAAAAACAATAACTTTTAAGAAATAAATGGCAGATACACTTATCTTACCAGTAAGTTCGATTTGGGCTTTGCTTGAACCAACAATCCGGCTACTGAATGTACTATCAACTAGTGAAATTGTATGTCCAGCAGATTGTGATATGTCTACAGTTAGAGAAACCGTCGTGAAAATGTTGGCAAAGAAAATACAATGAATAAAAAACAGATACAAATCACAATTTAAGATTACTGACCTCCAATTCCTTTGACATCCAGCATGACTACAGCACGAGGCCTGTTAAATGGATTTGGTAAAAGAACCTTATCTAACTGCAAGGAAAGCACAACAGTAAGCCACGCTGATAGCAGCAATATTTAGTATTCATGAAGAGTGCAACACAAGGTATGCCACCTTAAGTGAAGATTCAACTGGAAGTGATGTAGGAGGTGCAATGCCAAGTAACACCGATACGGTGGCAGCAACTTCCGTAAATCTAGGAAGAATATGGCTCCTTAACTAGGTGCCAAGATAATAAGAATAAGCAACCATATGAATAATGGGTACTCATTCTTGACAAGATCAAGCTGATAGAATTAGTGTCATGGACACATAACTCCTTAAGGTAATAATGGTATGGTTTTCCCATTCCATTAGAGAAAATCTCATGATAGCCACATAGCCAATCATGAGGGCCGGTATACCATATCAAAATGACATGGCAACGGGATGAGGGAATAAACCCTCCTTTGCGTCAGCACTGACCCGGTGCGGACGACCACTCAAAGAGACAAATAAACCCGGTCGGCCTCGCCACCTCGGTAACGTCGACAAATAGACGCCTTGCCTGGACCCTACGTCCCGGATAAGGGAATAAACCCCCCTCCTTGCGTCAGTATTGACCCGGTGCCGATGAATTTCCTCCAGGAAGCAAACAAACCCGGACGGCTTCGTTACCTCGACGATGCCGACGGAGCACCATTACACCCGGATCCCCTCAGGTCGAAGTGACCAACAATCCTTTGACTTGGACCTCCCGTTCAGGTCAATTGAACCAATAAGCTTTTCTCTCCGTGCCTTCGGGCGACGAACAATCCTTTGACTTGGACCTCCCGTTCAGGTCAATTGAATCAATAAGCTTTTCTCTTTGTCCCTTCGGGTGACGAACGATCCTTTGACTTGAACCTCCCGTTCAGGTTGCAGCTTCACCAGCCGGGGGCTACATTCACTCTGCCAGGTCACTACGTCGACTCAGCAAAGGGGCTGCGTCAACACAGCCAAGGCTTGCGTCGACCCTGCACATGCCCCTGCGTCAACACACTGGGGTGCAGGGTCAACTCCTTGGAGTACGGGGTTAACTCTCTGAAGCTGGCTATGTCAACCCTTCGGTTGAAAATCTGAAAGAGTAAGAATTGGCTGTCTTCATGCACGAAAAGAGAAAGAAAAATGACAGAAGAGCCAATCATTCAACAGAGGGGCAGCCAGTCCAGGCCTCGTGAACCAACAAACCCCCTTCCTTGTCCCCCGGGTGACGCATACACACCTCGACCCGGGGCCCCTCGTCCTGTTTAGCCCACCTTATGAAACTACCCTGCGGGGCTGCGAGGTCCGCGTGGTGGAGCGATCCCCTCGTCTCCCCCTTGGGAAGATGAGCGCTCTCCTACGCACCTCCGCCAGTCTGGCCGGGACACTCCTAGGTCGATCTTTCGACGCAAACTTGCGCTCGAACGAGGGACACAAAAAAATAGAACCAAGAGACGAGAAAGAACAAATTCCTGGGTCAGCACTCAGAAGGATGCACACCAATGTTCTCTTATCTATTCAAAAATGAAGGGATACAGGTGCTGCGGGGCATACCCCTGTATTACATACCCGAGACAAGGAAGAGAAAAGATAAAAGGGAGCACGGTACATAGGAAGGTCCGGAGATGGCGACGCTCAGTTGATTCCCCGAAAGATGTCTTCAAGAGGAAGGATGCCGATGCAGGGGAAGCTCATCATGTCTCGCAGTCGGCCCCTCTGCCCCTCGAGGCGCTCCAGCTCCGCTTCAAATGCCCTTGTTGCTTACGATCCTCGTCACAGAGGAGCCTCCATCATGGCATCTGCCTGAGGAGGACTCGGGGCCGGATGTTGAGTGGGCCCGGAATGAGCCCGTCTCTATTTCCGCCTATGTGAACGAGAGGCGAGGTGTGGTTGGGCACCGTCAGGCGATGTGGCTGCAGAATCAGTCGCACCTTGCTTGGCACAGTGTCCTAATGCCCGGAAAGGGTTGCTAAGACGCGCCTTTCAGATGGCTTGAGCTTCCCCTGGGGTAACCCAGATTCTTCTCAAGTCAGACTATTGGTCTCCCTTATAACTGTCTCTTCGACGGGACTTGGGAGTTCGGACACCAAACTGGCGCTAGTGTCTCTGGGCCGCTACAGGAGCGTCTGCCCTTCTTAGTTCTGCCTTGTCTTCTCGCGTTCGACGCAGAAGGGTAAAGCGGTTGGTACTAGGGACTATGGAGATGATCCACTCTGGGGGTGTATGGGTTCACCCTCTTCCAGGCGGATCCGTAGATTGCCGACAAGGATGGTCTTGCTGGAGTTACAGGTGATAGTGGCAGGTCACTTGCCTTTACGGCCGCGACGATGCTTCTTCTGGGGAGCTGAAGATGACTCCGCTCTAAGGTGGTAGACCGAGAAAACTCCGCCCATGACTACAGGTGGCACAAGGCCATCGATCGGCAATACTGGAATCGGTCCCCAAGACCCAAAGTCTATAGTAGAGGCTGGCGGCTGGGCGGCTTAAGTGTAAGCCCTTGCCCAAGCCGATAACAGTGATGCGGATGCTCACAATGACGTGCTTGTACTTGGATTTGGCACTGCAGGGGGTGCCGAGGTGCTGGAGACCTGAGGCCTTGAGCCTGAACCAGGGACTGGCGGGACCGGAAGGTGGGGCACAGGGCCTTCGGTCCTTACCGCGACCGCCACGTCCCATAGAGGTAAACCCGTACTAGGAGTCGGCGTCGTCAAGTTGTAGGGAACATGCCCCCACAACTGAGTCGAGGGATGTGGAACCTTACGCAGATCACTCATGCCAGGGGTCACCTGCGAGAGACCTCGGGGTTGCATGCCCAGTCTGGATGTTGAGCAGCCTCGAACCGGGGATTGATGGCCTGAGTGAGGCAGTTGCACGTCAGAAATTTGGGTCGGAAGGCCCGAATGATCCCTACCCCCAGGTCAGGAGACCTGTGTGAGGAGCTGGCTCGGTTGAGGCTTCGGGCTGACGGTCTGAGTGAGGTGCTAAGGAGCCGGGCACCTTAGAGTGGAGACCCGCACCAGATGTCGACTCAACCGAGGCCCGGGGCTGGAAGCCTGAGTGAACTACAGTGGGGTGGCTGACGCGGTCGCTGCAGGCAGTCACGCGCCATGTGACCCGGCTGGTCACACCTGAAACAGATCACCGGTGTCGAACACTGCCTGCCTGGATGTGACTTGCCACAACGGGGACACCCTGCACGAGAACCACTGACCAACCCCTACCGTTACAAAGGTGCCGACTACTGAACACTGCCCGAAGAAGCCTGCCGCTGCTCTCGGCCCTTCTTCTTCTTCTTCTAGAAACCCTTCCCGAAGAACCTCTTGATCTTGGCGTCGAAAGATGCAGAACCCGCCGTTGAAGCCGCCGGAGTCAAATCTCCCGAACTACCAGAGGGAAGCTGGAATGTGCTCTGCTGCTGGGTAGTCATCTGGTGGCTGCGGCATGACAAGGACTACCCCTGGCTAATCGGTCCTCATGTCCTCTGCATAACTAGCTCCAAAGACGTCACGATACGAGAAGCCATCTCCAAATCAGAGGCAGTGTTCGCGATCAAATGGTGCCTCAGCTCCTGCCTCAAGCCCTGGATGAACTACTCGGCCTTCACCCTCTCATGCTCCATGATGTAAGGTGCATAGCGACCTAGCGCAATAAATCGGGCCATGTACTGCAACACGGACTTGTCGCCTTATACCAGCTCCAGAAACTGACGCATCCTCTACGTAGCAACATACTCTGGGCAGTAAGCATGCTCAAAAGCACTGACAAAGTCGCTCCACAAGATCTACTCAAGGGGGAAAGACTGAAAGGATGTGTTCCACTCGGAAGCCCACCACTCTCGAGCCATGTCCTGCAACTGGTTGCAAGCTAACATCACCCTGTCCTCCGCAGTACACTGCATGGAACTAAACACCCACTCCATCTCGTCGAGCCATCTCCAAGCCAAATCAAGGTCTGGCTGGCCGTCATAGTAAGGTGGATGGAACTGCATGAAATCCTTCACTGCACAGCTTGGCCCACCCCGGGTCGACGAGCCCTCACCAGCCTCTCCGCCGAACTGCTGCGACATAAGCTGGTACATGCCATGAAAGAAATCCTCAACCCCCGGAACCCTCGCAGTATCCACTGCCTCGGTGGCCGCTGGTGGCACTCTGCTCTGCTCCTCCTGCTCCTGCTGGATCTCCTGATCCTCTGCTGACTGTCCCTGCTGAGAGCGAGTCCTCCGCCTCAGCACCATGCTCGCTCCTAAAGCAAAAGACAGAAAACACGAAAATGGCAAGGTCAGCAGAAACACACGGTGCCCGATGCCAGCATCAACTATACATCATTGCTGTGGACTAGTGGACCACTACAATTACTTATGATTCTCGTATAATCCCACAACTGCGCTCTGATACGATAATTCTTGGTAGTGGACAATGCTCCTGCTGGCGTGTGCACTAGAAGGGGCACATCTAAGTCCTTTGCCATCAAATCCAACTTATCATGCAATATCCTTGAAAACTGATCGGACATGAACGAATGTGTAGCACCAGTGTCAAATAGGACTCCAGCATAGAAGTTGGATATCAAAAGCGTACCTTCACACACATGGTCCACTTGCTCTGCATCTTCCTTAGCTAGTGCGAATACTCGTGCTGGCGCTCTGGACCTCCCGGCTGGTTTCGCTACTTCAGGTGCTGCGGCTGTTGTCATCAGGGCTTTAGTAGGCGTAGATGACTGCGCCTTTGGACAATCTTTAATCTTGTGATCAGGGCTTCCACATCTCAGACACATGCCAGTCACCATCCAGCACTCTTTACCTCCATGTCATTTTCCACAATGTTTGCATTCTGCCTTGCCTCTTGACGATCCACCCGATCCACCGGCTTGAGGTGAAGATGACTTTGCTGATGTAGACTCCGATGGTCGAGGGAAAGTCTTCTTCTTGTTGTGATCTTGTTGCTGGAAGGACGATGATGGCCTCTTCATTAATGCTTTCTTCTCTTCTTGATATTGCTCCATTTCACTTTGTTGTCGACATGCCGCACTAATAGCTTCATCCATCGTACGGTGATTGAATGTCACCAATTTGGTTCTCAGGGACGGTCGAAGGCCCATCACGAACTTCTTCACCTTTCCCCATTCGTCGACCGCAATGTGAGGTGCATACCTAGCCAGCTCCGCGAAACGTTCTTCATACTCTAACACCGTCATGGACCCTTGAGTCAGGGTAAGAAACTCCTGCTCCATCTTGTCTTGGACATGCTCGGGGATGTACTTTGACTTGAACAAACAAACAAATTCCTCCTAAGTCGCTTCCACCACTCCGTCCTCATAATGGTTCCACAGAATAGTGGACCACCACACATCTGCACACTCCTGGAATCATAGGATCCAACTCAAGTGAGCACAACACTAACACCCATTTTGCACATGGAAGAAAAAATAACTCTTTAGCTCCAACATGAAAGCTGCCAGATTGACCTTCTCACTCTCGTCACTTCGAATGGTTCGGAACACCTTCTCTATAGCCCGCAACCAATGCTCCGCAACTACTGGTTGGCTCTCCCCCTTAAAAGATGGTGGGTTCATCCATCGGAACCGCTCCATGACCGATGGCCCGTCTATGACCCTTTCAACTAACTCCGGTTGCGGTGGAGCCTAAGTCAAGAACACCATAGGTTACTTACCCGGCCCACTCAAATAAAGCTACACACTCCAACCAATCTACCATACCTGAGGGATGAACCCTGCATCCCTTGCATTCCACATGAGCCCATTGTCCCATCTATTATAATGCCTGAAGGTGACCATCTACACTTTGGCAAATGTCGAACATGGGCTATTATAGTGAAGGGACATGTCAGGAGGAGTCTTCATTTCTTTGACCCTTTCGATCCCCTCCCTAGTGAGCCTCTTGACCCATATTCCTCGCTCCACTTTGTCAAAGAGGTCCATTATCATACCCCTTCCACACATGCTAGTCAACATCTCACCCTACATGCATCCACACCCCAGAGCTTGGAAGGAAAGGATCATCGGCCTCTCTCTCATGCTTCATTATGTCCACCGTCATATAAGGGTGATGTCATGAGTGAGTTTGGGCATATTGGTCCCCCAAAGTCTACTACATTTTGTAGGACACCTGTGCATGATAGGTACCACTTTAGTTGTCTAGGTCCTCCCCGTGTTGTCCAGTCAAGTAGGCGTCATGGACATGCTAGGTCCATTTTCGGATGTCCAAGACCACCCTTGCATTCGCATAGGCATGAGTTCACACAGCTATTTTGGAGTCTGCATCATCATTACCACCTTGAGTCCAGCAACACACGATATAGAGAGCTAGCCGATGCTCATAGACACCCCCACGAGTTCCAAGTGGGCGATCATGTCATGATGCGGGTCAGACCGGAACGGTTTCCTTCTCTAGCCGTGAAGAAAATACAGGCTCGTGGTGCCGGCCCCTTTAGAGTTTTGAGACGAGTTGGATCCAATGCATATATTGTAGACTTATCGGAGGACTATGGTATTAGCTCCACATTCAGCATCTCGGATCTAGTCGCATATAGGGACTCGGTAGTGATCCCCAGTAAGTTTTTTGGGCCTTCTCCACCCCTTGTGAGCAAGCCCTCCCTTGAGAGCCCACTTCCATCCCCGTTGTTGTGTCCCTGTGTTTTGATGATAGCAAACACTATGGATAGCAAACACTATGGTTAAATATGTGTTTGCTGCATGAGTCAATGTGTGTTTGATGCATGATGCACTATGTATTTGCTGCATGTTGTCCTGTTGATCATGGTTTTGTTTATTGCATAAAGGTTAGCCTTATGCATGCATATAGTCAACAAAAAGTCAACTCTCTGCACATAAAGTCAATGCATTTCCATAAAGTCAACTCTGTGAACATAGAGTCAATGCATCTGCATAAATCCTATGTGCATGTCATTTCATCGAGATTTCATAGAACATGCTGTGTGCATACACTATAGAAGTCAATGCACATTGTGATTTGTTCATTGTTAAAGTCCGTGCAGATTCTTTCTATTGTGCATAAAGGAAGTCACATTCGAGGACGCACCGGCCGAAGAAGCAGGAGGAATTCCCAATCTCCCCACGAATGACCCCACAATGTTGCATGTGATACAACAGTACCAGCGGGAGATTGAACTGTTGAAAAAGTAATTGAACGAGAGGAGTGCAGAACCCTCGACATCTGAGCAAACCGAGGTTTTACTCGAGGCACCCGGGGGCAACGGGCAGTCTTCAGAAGCACCTCCGCACGGGGTAGCATTCCCACTAATGCCCAGCTACACTGGGGGCATACCCCTACAACAAGCACACCATGCAGCACCGGCCTCGCCGCCAATTTTGCCTTCTCAAGGGTCTCCAATGGCCCCACAGGCGATGGTGCTGACTACTCTGAGGGCACAGCCAACCCACTTTTACCCGAGCCCAGTCGACCCAGCCACGGTCAGCCGGTTGATGCTTGAATAGATGATTGACATGAAGTTGGCAGAGAGGGGAGATGGTGATCAAATGTAACGTTCGTGTCTTAGTGGATCCGTAGTGGTTCGGGCCTGCATCCGCTTCTGTCAGATCTGTCGATTTTTAGGAATTTTTTGGCTATTTTCTGGTATTTTTCTGAGAGAGTTAAGATATTTAAATAATTAAATTAGATATTTATATAATTATGAGAAATTGAGGGTTTAATGAATAAAAATATGTTTTTAAACCAAAAAAATATATTTATAAAAATAATAAAACCCTCTCTCTCTCCCACGTTTTCCCTCTCTCTCTCCAACCCTCACTCTCTCTCTCTCCCACGTGCGCCCTCTCTCCTATTCACCCCGGTTTCGTCGTTTCAGGGCCGGACCGTGATGCGGGAGGCAATGCCGGAACCAGTGCGACTAGAGGATCGCGTTGGCGCCCTCCATCACACGATTCGGTGGATGGTGGAGCGAGACAGAGCGAGTGGAGCCCGGAGCCTTCGTCACCTGCATGCGACTGAATCGCTAGTTTCGAGACGATCGAGGCAGGGGGATTGATTCGCCACCTCGTTAGGATCATTTCCATAGTTCATGCATGTCCATGCACAGCCGTTTGGCCTAGTTATGATCATTTTTAGGCTTTGCCCTATAATAGGTTAAAATGTGATTTTTAATCATTTAATTACATTTTAATTGATCATTTAAGCTTTTATGGGCTTGCATGCGTTGTGGGATTGGCAGGTTATGAGTTTTTGCAGGTTTTGTAAGCTTAACCCGTCGATTCGATCGACCGGGAGGCGGCGCGGTTTCAAGTGAAACCCGTTCGTCGCCCAGCTCATATGGCGGTCCTACCAGAGACCGTCATGAGCATAACGCACCAATGAAGGCGCGTTATAGTACGAGCATCATTCAATCAAATAGAAACTGATCAATCCATTTCATATTCACAAACTACACATGCATTTATTTACATGAAATGCAATCACATGGTATTTAGATCATCATCAAAATTTCTTAACACAATGTTGTGTACGGGGTTCAACAATCTCCCCCTTTTTGATGATGACAAATACTATGTGCAATTAGGCAAAATAGACTTGGCAAATAAAATGTGTTTCAAGGAATTTCAAACCACAACGAGCATTCAAGGCATCAACCCATATTAAGCATTCCATACACATTGAACAAGATAACTAACCAAGCTCTGGTTGATTTGATAGCACATTCAACAACGTAAACATGATCATTCCAAAAGTGCATTCCAACCATAAATGCATTCAAACCATAAATCAAGATAACATCCATCAACATCAAAATAAACATCCATTAAGTGTTCATCTGACAACACAACCACAATTACATGTCCACTTAATATAACATTCAAGCCAAGGTGGATTTCCAATCCACATGTCCACAAAACATAACAGAACCATAACTAACACATCCACATAACCAACACATAACATCCACATTTATCTCCCCCTTTGTCATCAACAAAAAGGAATGGAAGGGGAGAGTCAAGTGAATTAGAGTTCCATGGATCAAGGCCTCAAGGGGAGGCAGGAGGTGTTGGTGGATGATGAAGAAAATCAGATAGTTCATCAAATTTGAAGTTTTGAATCCCTAATGTAGTGTGAAGGGAATCAATGGAATCGGCCATCGCTGCAAACTTCTGAAGATATTGCTCATGATGAATCTTCAACTCTGACACTTCTTTTGCAAGCATATCCACAGAATCCTTGACGTGGCCAACTTCTCCACTTAGCTTATCAACCTTAGTGTGTCGTGATGTGTCAGCAGAGGATGTAGGCTGAGAGACTCTTGCTCTTCTCACAGGTTCTTCTTGTTCTTCATCTCCACTTTGATCGCTATCCTCAACCGGAGCTTTCCCTTTTTGAGATCGTAGTGTATGGACCAGTTGACCATTCTTTAGCTCATAGCCCATGTTGTTGCAAATTGATGGAATGGTGTAAATTTCAACATCACGAATCGGATGACCAACCTGCTTGCTTAGGTCGATGTGCAAATACTGGAATATTGGAGTTCAGGCAGCTCCATAAGGTAATTTCCTATTCTTTGACTTTCTGCAGCTTGTAATGTATTCCATCATGATAGCCGAAAAGTTAATCTGGTTCCCACTCATAATGTAAACAAAAGGAAATTTTTGCCTGTCAGTAACCTATTCTCTCGACCCAGATCTTGGCAATAGAATGGTTGTCATCAGTCAAGAAGAGAAATTAGACTTTTCTCCCTTGGTCCAAGTTTGAATGGTCTTGGTCTAAGCCCACCTTGGACCTTGGAGCAGCCCACATGGGGCCTAGAAGCTAGGTGGCCCAATGGGAGAGTGGGTGGGGGTCCCGCTGGGCCTATGTGGCCTTTTACACAAAAACCCACTAAGTCTTGATGACTAACCCATTGGCTTATTATTGTCTTACAATTGCAAACCCAATTGACTCAAGGTTACAAATGCAAACAAAATGTTATATGCTTTGCTATGATGTCCCCATCAATTCTCCCTGGGTGGGAGAAACTCGACCCCGTCGAGTAACGGGTGTGTTGCTCATGTATCGCTCCTGCGGATCTTGATCCATCCTCCGTAGCTCTGCTCAGGTAATCCTCATGCCATCAGATGTGGGTCGTGCTCTCCACCGTACCTGGTAGCGTGAGTACGCTCCACTCCAAGTAATCGTCACCTGCTCATCCCATATATGTTCTATATGCTCACGGTGCTGTGGGAATGAGGCTAGGATGGACACTAACAGGTGGGGTCACTCTCAAGGGAAGGAGACGGCTCAAAGACTCACTAGGAATCACCGCTGGGTCCCTATAGGTGACTAGATCTGAGATGTTGGAAGTAAAGCTGATCCCATATTTGTCAGGCAAGTCCACAACGTACGTATGAGATCCGACTTGCCTCACACTCGAAAGGGACTGGCATCTACGAGCTTGCATTAGACCGACTCGACTCGACGTATGCAGACTCCCGACAGACTATACGAAACAAAGACTTACACATGACTTTAGGCAAACCTAGACACTCATAGTAATACTATGATTGACGACGAAGAGGCACAAACACAAGGGACGCACTAAAGAAGGCTCTGTACGGTTGATGGATGCCTTCTACATACACTAGGTGTAAAGATAAGCTGACCCACAATTTGATGCCGCGAGTCTCAACCATCGTCAACTATCTCCGATTTGAGAAGACTCATCCTCGGGTACAGAAATGTGTGAGCACAAGGTGGTGGGTGACAAGAAGGTCATCCGGACACCTAACATGTGTCATGCCCCAAGCGCGGAAGATTACCCAGGGGTGTCGTGACTAGTCTGTATCGATCATGTCAATCAGAGCGTAGTGCATTCAACACAAAGACAGAGTGCGCAAGATAGCAATAACCCAATCCTTTATTTATGCATAATCACATTTCTTCCAAATAGTATGATGACTAAATAAGAAGAAATTACAATGCTTGACTCAAGAAACAAAAGAGTAGACAAGACTAAGAAACTCTCGACACTTGGATGGCTCTAGACTTCACTCTTGCAGCAACGAAGCAGTGAGGTGCAGTCCTACAACGATCTCCCCATGTCATGAAGACTCAAGAGAAATCAAGAATGTCAGGGCATGGACCGTCCACCTCCGCCCCCGGCTTCGAAGAACATTCCGTGGGGGGTATTTGTTGGCAGTAATTTTTGTCTACAAAAAAAAGAGAGAGCAGCAGACCCCTGGAGCTCTTCAGTGGCCTTCGAGGTGAGCAAACAGCAGCGCTAGATGGATAGCAGCAACAGCAACATACCTGCCTGGAGTTGCCTCCAGTAGAGCAGATAAGTACCTGTAGTAGCAAACAAGCCCACCTTCCCTGGGGTAAGCCTCTCCCAGCAGGGTGAAGGCTGCCCCCCTCCCAGTAGGGACGGAAGAACAGTAGCGGGGTGAAAAGCCAGTACCTCTAGGGTGGAAGTGGAGGTGAAGCCACCTGCGACCATCCCAGCACCCAGCGGGGTAAACCACCTCCGAGGTGGACAACAGTACCGGGGTCGGCCTCCTACGAGTACCCAGAGAGCGAGGTCATCCAATCCGGGGGTGAAATACCCGCAGCCCAGGCCAAAGGCCAACAAAGGGTTCCCTCAGGGGTGAAACAAGCCAATGGGGTATGGTCACGCCACTCCCCCCCAGTGGGGGGGGTGGGGTGGGGGGTGGGATTCCGGTCACCTCCCGGGCCAAAGGTGATCATAAGCGGCCCCAGTGCTGGTACCACCTCCGGCAACCTCCGGAAGAGCTCGTGGCTGTCCCAACACCGACACTCTGCCCTGCAGTCCTAGACAGGGCAGAACCGAACAGCTTTAGAAGACGAAGGCGCAACACCTCAACTCGGCCTCCGGACGACCACCAGCTCCTTTGGCCGACTGCTACCTTGCCCCTAGGCGACTCAGCATCGGTCCCGCCTTCCATCACTATCGGGTGATGCCCGCAGTAGCCCTACTTCTAGTTTCTGCCTTTGCTGGTCACACCGAGACAGAACCGGCCTCATCAGTTATTCCCCTCCCCTCGCTTGGCCGGCTAAAGGCCCCTCCCTGCGTGGAGGTAGTTTTGGATGTAAATCACTTAACCCCCACCCCGAGAACCCCCTCCTATGCGAGGTGTAGTGGTGTAACAAATTCTATTTCAGGTTAAAGCTACACCATCGTGGCGTGCGGGTGCGTACCCACGCCTCCCCACTCGCCCTCGTCTCTGACCGGGATCGGTGTATTCACGCCGATCAGGTGAGCTCCTGAACACTTCTCATTACTGGGATTTATTTGCTTAGTTTAGTATTGCATTTGGGTTGCTCCGTCGGTGGTGAGAGAGTGCCCGATCCCGACTTCGACAATCTGTGGTCGTCGTCCAGGTGCCCTTGTCCCACCTGTGGTCATCTCATGCATATTCTAGTTCCACATGTTGTCTCGTTCCATCATGTGTTGCATGTATCCTTGTCCCACTTGTGGTTGTTTCGCATGTGTTATGTCGTCTCCCCTGTGGTTGCCTTAGATGTCCTTGTCCTACGTATCTCTGTCTCGCTGCATGTGATTTCATTCCGCACGGTGCCTTATCCCACCGCATTGTTGTCTTGTCCCACTATGTTCACCGTGCATATATGTGGTCTGTTCATGCCATTGCATATGTGCTTGTTTGTCTCGTTGGATTGTTTTCCATTCGTTTGATTGTTATAGCTGATCATTATGTTATCTACATTATGTTCATGCTTGCTTATTTATGTTATTCATGTTGTGATGTCATATTGAAAATACCATAAAAATCAAAAATCAAAAAATCTAAAAATGCCATTTCACCTGCACAGGTAAGTCAGGTATGGGTCTCTATCCCTACTCATTGTTGCATTACTATATGATATCTATGTTATTATATTATCTCGAGAATCGACTAGTCATTCATGTGTTCCAAGATCTAACGTTCCCCTTTAACAAAAATGATGATGATCTAGGTGCATATGTTTAATCATCGGATAGGTCGCTCGGTTGGGAGGATTAGGGAACGATGGTTCTATCACGCACGTCGTGGTTGTGGATAGTGTCTTGACTCTGATTATTCTGGTCTAGCAATGCTATTCTTGAGTACTTTCTATTTTATGCTTTCTTTGCATTCATTTTGATGATTTCTTTTATTTTAGCCCAGCATGCATCATGTCATTTTGAGCACTCACGTCTCGTAATCCATTCAAGATTTCTCCTCGACAATGGTTAGTTGCACTTCTGCTCTCTTAGATAAGAAATCTTCATTCCACTCTGAATTTGAACGTTTTCTCTGATCTTGCCGCTTGGTCCTGTCTAAATTTTATCTCAATTTCATCCTTCCCTTTTTAACTTATGCTATGTTCCTTTCCGATCCCCTTATCGTCTGTGGATTGTGTCCCCGATGAGGCTGGTCGTGTTTTCTTTTTTCTTGTTAGTTTAGATCTCCAGACATGTCTCATTCTTGTCAATCATTCCAGGTGGTTAGTTCGGCCCTTTCGGGAGAATTCCTATCGCTTGTTGGTTGTGATGGGTGTCTTTTGCCTTGATGCCCGCTTTTCAGTTCTCTCCGTGTCATCTTCATTTCACGTCACTGTCGCTTTCACTCCATCTCCATTCCATTTCACCTCCGCTTCGCTTTCACTCGTTCCCTTACAAAGCGGACATCAAGGAGGGGCATCTGTTGAATACTAATTAAGCAAGGTAAACCAGCAAAGAGAGGGGTGGCAGAAGCTCACCTGATCAGCGTGAAGACGCCAATCCCGGTCGGAGATGATGACGAGCGGGGAGGCGTGGGTATGCACCCACACGCCGTGCCCATGTAGCTTCGGATGGCGAAGACCTTCCAGTACATGAACTACTCCCTCACAGAGGGGTTGGACTAGGGTGGGGAAGTCCAATTACAACAAAACACTACCTCCACGCAGGGAGGAGCCTTCAGCCAGCCAAGCGAGGGGAGGGGGAAGAGCCGCAATGCCAAATCTATCCTTGTGTGACCAGCATGGGCAGAGGATGGAAGCCAGGCTGCTACGGGCATCTCTCGGTGCTGCAGGAAGGTGGGGCCATTGCTGAGTCGTCCGGGGACAAGGTTGCAGTGGGCTGTAGGTGCTGGCGGTCATCCGAAGGTCGGGCCGGGGCGCGGCACCTTTGTCTTTGCGGAGGGCTCTGCTTCGGTTCTCCCTGGGATAGCAGGATAGGGTGCCAGTGAAGAGGCAGCCATGAGCTCGTCCAGAAGTATCCAGAGGTAGGACTAGTGATGGATTGACTGGGGCTGACCAAGAAGCAGACCTTAGGAGGCCGGTGCCGCTCGGTGGTCGACGGTGGTCGCAGCAGCTTAGATATCAGGACTGCTCAGAACTGCCCCTATCTAAAACAGGGTCACGGATGGCTGTTGCATAAGGCTCCCCGGGTGCTCCCGGACTCTGATTGACATGAGGTTGGTGGCAACGCGACCGTGGACAAAGTAGCTTCGAAATAAAATTGACGGTGCCCCGAACAGATGTCGGAAAACAAAGTTCTGAGCTGAAGAGTGGGGGTCAGTCCAACCTGGGACAGACAGGACCTGTTTGCACACTTCGGCGAGGACAGCTGGAACCGGGTGCTCCGGAAAGAGAATGACCTCTTTCTTCCTAGAGGTGATGGGGGACTTGTAGAAGTATGTCTCAGACAAGTTTTGCCCTAGGAATCACAAGGGGGAGGCCGCGAGAGCTTCTGCATTGAGCCTCTGGTTGTCTGCCTAGGAGAAACTTCACAGGTCGCCGAGAATCACTTTTGTGGACAGCTCCAAGATCTAAAGACAACGGGGCTGCTCTCGTTGCAAAGCTGTTAGGAAGATGAATCCACTGGTATGTGGTACACCTCTAGGAGCTTCACGGTGACGTCGTGGCAGCCTCTACAAGTTGATGGTACACTACTTCCTTTGAGCTGGGGCTATAGGTTGAAGATGATAGGTGGGAAATGGGGTAGATGAGAGGGGAAATGGGGTGGAAAGGGGTGGGGATGATCCCTGGCAAGGTCTACCCAACAGCACTTTGTAGGATGTGTTGGAGTCGATGATGTAGAAAGTCACCTTAGAGGCGAAGTCATCAAGTACCAAGTCGACATCCACTCGACCGAGGACCTCCTCGATTTTCTGGTTGAAGCTGGATATCTTGACCGCCTGAACCTTCTGGAGGAAAGGGGTCAGATATAAAGTCTTGAAAGTCTTAAGGGGCATGTTGTTGACAGTCGCAACGACATCCACCAGAATCCGGTTTACTTCATGCCCATTGATTTTCTCCTTCACGTAGAGGGGCCGGTTATGCCATGGAGGAGAGAGCAAAAAGTCTTTCTCCGTGAAGGTGATAGTGGCTGTGAAAGCTTCATACATGGTAGCTTTTATTTCTGCCGCATGCACATCGTAGACTTCTGGCTCTTAAAGTATCTTGATAAGGGTTTCCCTCAGATCTTTACTCCAAGCGATGGCTTCCCAAATTGTGATGCTGGCAGGGAAGCGCTTCATCTGGTGAAGGACCTTCCAGTCGGCTCGGGCTCAAGCATCCTCCAGTGACGGTAGTATGTCGGGCTAGATCTGTTGTGGGCTGTCGTGCCGCTCCTTGCCGGGGGGACGCACTGCCTTGCCTTTGCTGCTGGGGTCGGGCTGGCTATGGCCAGTCGCGGACTCTTGGAAGAAAGAAGCCAATGATGGATCATCTGAGGGAGACTAGAGGATTGGTTCATCCTTGCCAGACGGCCTTGCTTGTTCTGCAGGACATGCTGGAGTTGGTGCCAGGAATAGGGTGCTGGTGACGATCTCCTCGGTGCCAACAGGGTCAAAAATGCCAGGTTACCCCCGGATCTCCACTGGTGGAATCGGGGCAGGTTGTTCTCCTCGCAAGAGGATGACCCGTTCTGGATTGAAGGCAGACGGGCGAAGAGACAGCTCAGGGACTCTTCCGCGACCTCTGCTACATCCACGACCGCGACCTCGGCCACGACCGGTGTGCTTTGGGGATGGTTGTGGTCTGTGTGGAGCCACAGCCCTTTCTCTGGTTCCGGACGCTACCGGCTCCCGTCGCTGGGAGGCGTTGATATTGTCTGGGGGTGGGATGGCCACCATGTTACAGGTGTAGCCATGAAGCATCTGTTCCAACTGTTCCATGGAGCTCTCCTTATCCTTATAGAACAAGGCGAGTTCTTCCGGGATACAGAGAGTTTTGCCTTCCTTGACCTTCTAGATCATTTCTTGGACCAAGTCCCAGTGGCGAGCTCGTTTCTGCATGTCTTCCCACGGGATGTAGCTATCGAGTGGGATGGGCCCGGTAGGGCGAAGAGGAATGTATTCCTCCAAGTTGTTACTTCGCTAGGATCATTTCCACACCACTTGCACATCCATCCACGGCCGTTTGGCCCAATTAATGTCCATGTTTAGTCTTGTCCTAAAATATATTAAAAATATGTTAATTAATGTTTTAATTATTCGTTAATTATATATGGGCATGTTTAATTCATTTCTAGCTTCTGTGGGCATGTATGGATGCCTGGCATAGCATGTTTTAAGTTTTTACAGATTTTTGTAATTGAACCCGTCAATTTCTATCGACCGGGGAATGGCTCGGTCGCAAACCGAACCTGTTCGTCGCCTAGACCGCATGGCGGTCACCCTGGTGACCATCACGACTATAACGCACCTTATAAGGCGCGTTATGCCCTCATAGCGGACCACTCTAGGTCCGTTATGCTCCTGAGAATGGTAGATAGATGGTTAGTATAGCGCACCTATCCCTAACCGTTATGGTCAGGGGTTTTCTGTGGATTTTCCACATTCGGGTGACTTTAACGCACCCCTGGTGGACCGCCATATCCCCTTGACCAACCGGTTTGACCGTTGATCGTTGACTAATAAGGCAGTTAGTATGGCGGTGTAGGGTAGATCCGTCGTGCATTATATAACACTCCTTGCTCGGTGCGTTATATCATGCATTGAACTGTGGTTTCCTGTGGATTCCTGGTGTTCGGGAGACTTTAACAGACCCAGACCCATGTGTTATATGTCTCATAACGCATGAGTCCCGGTCCGTTATTCTCCCTGGGTTTTCGGCTTTAGCTCATGCGAGTATAATGGCCTTGAAAGGCGCATCATACTCAGCATAACGCCCCATGCCTGGTACGTTATGCTCTGCATTCTCGATTACACGGCATTATGCATTAGGGTATAACGCACTGGGGCAGATGCATTATATTATACATAACACGCTATCGTAAGTGCGTTATGGTCTGCATACCTGTGCCTTGTGTTCACCTGAGTGTTCGGGTGAGCATAACAGACGAAGGGAGGCGCGTTATGTGATGCATGACGCCCCTGCCCTGATCCGTTATGCGAGGTAATGGCCCTGTGTTGGTCCGTTATGTTTTCTGGCATTCTAAAAGGGCATGTTTAGTTCTTAATGCATTTCACACTGCATATTCGCCATGTTTAAACTATTTTATAAAATTATGGCATTATGTTATACCCCGATAGCGTAGCTTTCTCTCACCTTGTGATGGAGCAACTAGTCATAGCCCGACGACTGAGAGTGTCGTCCCACCTGGGAAAGGTGGATGGGTGATCCCGTTGACGGTTCTTAAGCTAGTTACCGTGGGCCCCTGCAGTTACCGTTGCGTCCTACGGGAGGGGGAACCTCCTCGTCCCTCGTGATGGAGCCACTAGTCGTAGCCCAGGACCTTCAGTGTCTACCCACCTGGGAAAGGTGGAGGGGTGTTTCTCACTACACAATTTTTAAGCTAGTTTCGTGGGCTCCCACGGTTACCGTTGCGTCGTACGGGGGGAGAATACTAGCTAGAGGCCTGGCTCTAGGCAGGAGTCAGTGTGTGCACATGTGGTCAGAGGCTTAGACTGACATTAACGAGTGTTACTCTAACTAGTACTTGGTTCAGTTCCCTTACGCCTCTCGGTTGTTGTGTTTTGTCTAACTTGCGAGTTGCTTGAGATGTAGTGTAAGCCATCAGTGGACACATCTGGTCTCTCTCTTCTAGTTGGTCTCTTCTTTTTCCTATCTCTGGGGGAACTTGTGATTTTTCTTCTATTCGTGGATGTAGTTCATGCCTGCTTGGTGACTCTCGTGTTTCTCGAGTGTCGTGACCTGGCTAGGTTAGCCTATCAGTGGCGTTACCCAAGGTCAGTGTTGGGTCTTGTACATGACGTCCAGGTCGTGAGTGGTCATGTCTGGAAGTGCGTGCATGACATTTGGCTCGTGTGTGCCTTCTAGTCCGCGTCTGTGTCTGTCTAGGTCTTTTCTAGACTTCTGGTTTGGTCTCGTAGGTCATACTTTTGGCATTGCATTTGTCGATAGATTGGTGTCTCTTGACCTTCTGAGTTAGGATCGGCCCTTCTATCGTTGCTAGGAGTAGCTTCGTGTGCTGAGGTTAGTTCAGCAGCTGCTAGTGTGGCACGGGTTATTCCCCTCGTCCCTTCCTGCTCCCTACTCCTGCTACCCTGTCTTTTACAGCTTTGTAGTTTAACTTTCCTGCTTTACTACTTCTGTTGTTTACTTGCTGTTTTAGCATGTTACTACGTGTTTTCCAGTGGGGACCCACGTGACCCCTACTGAGCTAGTGACACGAGGCTCACCCCTTCTTTTTAGGTGGTGGTCGTTCATTCTGCTTCCGCGGTTCTTGGAGTTAGCGTGCTCGTAGTGGCCAGCTAGTACCTTCGTCGGGCTTCCCCTGACTTCCCAGTACGTCTCTACTTTCTGTCGACTGTACTTGGCACTTGTTATCTTTCCTTTGGACTTGACTCTGGGCTATAATTGTTAAATTTGAACTGTTAATTAAAAAGTAATTTTATTTCTGCTACTTTAGCAACCCGATCTAATGAAATTTAATTACTTACTATTATATCTGTCAGTTCAATGTACTACACGACAATCCTTTTATCCCTTTAGGAGCTTTACCGCTCTTGGGAGGCCTCGCGGGTTCCAAGTGGTATCAGGTGTATTCGATAGGTAAGCATCCTCCAGCTTGTCCACCTTACGGCGGAGAAGCTCATACCGTAGGTGCGGGCGTAGACCACGCCGAAATCACGAGACGGTAAGGGAATCCTCCTCCGTGGCATCACATCGCAAGTAGTATTCATCAAACTCGGCGATGTAATCCGAGACGGACCGATCTCCTTGGGTGCACCCCTTTTGGGTATTCACCACAGCTAGGTCATAGCCATTCTTGCCCTTACTCAGCGTGGCTAGGTAAGGCTGGCGAGGCACCACTATTTTAAGCCTCTTTTTCTTTCCCTTTTTTTTGAAACATAATTCATAAACTGATGCTAGAACGGTTAGAGATCTATTCGTCGGCACTGGCTAAGTGTCGAAGTAAGGGTAGGTTTATTTGTTAGCAGGGACGAAGGGTCCAAGTTAAGGGAACGCTGACTGATCTTGTCGATGGTGACAAGGGCCAAACATGGTTTGTTTATCGACATCAGTTAAATGTCAAAGCAAGGATATATTTGTTCATTAACAAGGATGAAAAGTCTGAGTTAAGGGAAAAGCCAACCGGTCTCGCCGATGATGACAAGAGCCAAACATGGTTTGTTCATCGACATTGGTTAAATCTCAAAGCAAGGATATATTTGTTCATTAACAAGGATGAAAGATCCAAGTTAAGGAAAAAGTTGACCAGTCTCGCTGATGATGACAAGGGCCGAACATGGTTTGTTCATCGACATTGGTTAAATATCGAAGCAAGGATATGTTTGTTCATTAACAAGGACAAAAGGTCCAAGTCAAGGAATTCCGACCGATCTTGCCGATGATGACAAGGGTCAAACATGGTTTATTCATCGACATTGGTTAAATGTCGAAGTAAGGATATGTTTGTTCACTAACAAGGATGAAAGGTCCAAGTCAAGGAATTTCGATTGGTCTTGCCGATGATGACAAGGGTTAAACATGGTTTGTTCATCGACATTGGTTAAATGCCGAAGCAAGAGTATTATTTATTTATTAACGAGGACGAAAGGTCCAAGTTAAGGGATACATCGACTGATCTTGCTGATGATGACAAGGGTCAAACATGGGTTTGTTCGTCGACATTGGTTAAATGCAGAAGAAAAAGTATTGTTTATTCATTAACGAGGACGAAAGGTCCAAGTTAAGGGAAACGTTGACCGATCTTACCGATGATGACAAGGGTCGAACACGAGTTTGTTCATCGACATTGGTTAAATGTCGAAGCAAGGGATATGTGTATTCATTAATGTTGTCCCTAAGGTTCTCGTATGGACAAGAAGGGGGGGTTGAATTGTCCCCGCCAAGCACGATGGTAGTTTTTAAAAAACCCTACCTCGGTAGGAATGCAACTACTATGAACAGTGTATGATCCTATGTGCACCGGAGTGCATGCAAGAGTCTAGCCTAAGTCTAGCAATCAATGAACAAACAAAATATGACGAGAAGAATACCAATCATGTAAAAATTAACTACACTACAGGGGAGATGATCAGTAGCACCAAATGACATGAAAGTGATATGAAATGATAATCAAAATTTAAAGCTCGGGTGCACTGTAATAGAGATGGGCGGTCTGTGGAAGACCGCACATGGAGGTATACGGTCCTGTGTAAACCATTCCAAAATAGGGAGTAGTAAGGTAAAACTAACAGAAATAACAAAAACACTGAAATAAACAGGTTGATGAGATGATATGTACCTGGAAGGACGGCCTAAGGAATACCGTGTAGATTCTGGAATGGACCTACAACAACCGCAGAATATCAGCAAGACCAACAACGTCAATAGAGAAGTGTACCTATGCCAGCAAATTGGGTGGCCGAAATCAGGCCGCACGAGGACAGAATGGGCGGTAGTGGACCGCGAGAAGTAGCAGGCTCGCATAAGGAACAACACTGTACACATGGACGTGCGATGGATACTTACTCGCATACAGCACGGAGAGCTTTGGGAGAGCCGCACAGAAACCAGAAAATAGAAACCAAACGCAACCTGTAGAAACTCAAACAAAGGGGACTAATAAACACCAGAAAGGGGGGTTAGCAAATCACTAATACGATGGGCACTAGGTGTCTCACCGTGATCGCCAGAAACCTGTTGATTGGAAATATGGGTCTTCCTACTGGCGTAAAAAGATCCTTCTAATCCCTCTCTACCAAATAAGTGTGAATCAAATAAACGAAATATGGGTAGAAGGTAATAGAAATACGTACCTGTGAAGTGATCGCCACTAAGGCATCTAACGTGATGAACACGCTGCACCTTGGAAAGAGGGAGAGGTACTCACCTTGAAATCAGCGCTGCAAGAATGCACGGCTACTAAGGAACCGCCCTTAGATTGTGCGGCTGGAGACGGACCGCACGCAGACGCTGGAGTGGGATGCGAGATGAAGTGTAATGGATAACGGATGACTTGTAGATGAATGTAGGAGGAAGAAGCACGGTTCATATGATGCCATACGTCCCTTCGAATGGTCAATATAGAGCCGCCCAATGCCACTGCGCCTTAAGTTGTAAGAGTTCAAACCTCCACCCTTTCCGACCGGCTAGAAAGAGTGGGCCTCGTGTTATAAGGTTGCTGACCTGCAAAACCACGTAGAGAACACAAAAGAAAACCCAGATTAGAACTATGGTGTGTAGTAAATGCGGAAGATGAGTAATTTCAAAAAAAAGAGGTCCCCCATTGAAGAAAGGCATCTGGTTTTTTCTAAGAAGAACCTGTAAACCTCCATGTTTATTCATAAATAAAAGGGTTACATCAGGGTTTGGGCACCTAGGTCTCAATTTCCTCAGTTCAATCACATAGGCCTTCCATAGCTCACGATCCTCCTCTATGTGCATCATCTCCCTCTTTGGAATGCTTATCTTCCATCGTGCTTTGATGATCTTCGTATCTTTTGCATCTCCTTTAGTGCCCAGCTCCTTCTCCTAATAGGAGGAAGGTCGGATAATATAGGAAATGAACGACGAGGGAGGCCGATTTGAGAACAACACTGGTGCGCATTGTAAAGAACAAATTCAATTGCACCGATAAGTTGGAGTTCCACGTCAGGAGAGGATCTTATGTGGAGTTCGCGTGGGAGTAAGCATGCTGGTGCACGAGTAAACACATTATGTGCCATGGTGTTGATGTGAGTCCACCAGTCTTCGTGCTTCTTCAATAGGGGCATGCGGTTAATCACCTTACCATCAAAGCCCAACACATCGGCCATACGATAAAGGAGGCTTTGTTGGAAGATCTTTGAGGTAGTCTGTGCTTCCTTACAGTAGTCGAACTTAAAATGTAGGTCAGTCCAATAAGCTAAAAGAAGCACACAACCATAAGGAGGCCTATCCAGGCTCGAAGCTACGAGACCGCTGTAGAGGTAAGCAAGGACAGCAGGTCCCACTCTTTTCCCTTCCCAAAGATCACAAATTACACTTAATTGATCTTCCTCCATGATGTTGTCAGTGTAGGGGAATAGGAGATGTCACGTCCCGAGCATGGAAGGAATCCAGTATGCGTGACGAGTTTGTATCAATCATGTTAATCAGAGCACGAGGTAATTCGACCATAAGACAGAGTGCGCCAAGCAAGATAATACCAAATCTAATTTATTCATTAATACCATTAAATAACTCCATTATATAATCCTTCAAAGGAAAAGAGTACTAAATGACATTCTAGACTCAATAAAAGAAAATTACAATAATAGACTCAAGAAAGTAGGAAAAAGACATGACTAGATAGTACCTTCAACAATCGGAACGGCTTTAATCTCATCACTCATGGCTGTAACATCCTGGATTCTTGTCGGATCTCTGTTGGGTCTTGGCGAGCCCTTGTTAGGTTGTTCGGATCCTTTTGGAGGAGTTTCGGATTGCTTCTGTAGTTCCTGAGTTGAGTTTTACTTTTCGTGTGGGTTTTTCTCCCGTTTAAGCTACGGAACCCTACGGTGAGTTTATTCCTCAATTCATCGACTCGTGGACGATGAGAGAGAGAGAGAGAGAGAGAGAGAGAGAG
This sequence comes from Amorphophallus titanum, assembly GCA_024336825.1. Lineage (NCBI taxonomy): Eukaryota > Viridiplantae > Streptophyta > Magnoliopsida > Alismatales > Araceae > Amorphophallus > Amorphophallus titanum. The sequence continues at coordinate 1,835,273 of JANBPO010005112.1, read as the reverse complement.
AGAGAGAGAGAGAGAGAGAATAAGAACGTCGAGAATTGAGGAAGAGGGATCGTTCGGCCCTCTCTTGTTAGACGTACGTGAATAGGCCTGATCAGAGATCTAGAGGTCTCAAACACCGATCGGCGAGACGCAGAAGGGCCATGCCGACGCACAGCAGGCCCGAGACGGCGTGGGTGGTGGATCCGCACGTCGAGGGGCCATCGGCGGGGGCAGCAGCAGCTTGCTCGTTTCGGGGCACCACCCCAGCGAAAGCCTTCTCCGCGGTCTCCGGCTGCGCCGGCTGCACCGCGACATGTAGCTTCAGGCCACACTCGCAGCTCTCCTTCCCGCCGCCCGCGAAGTAGCGGGACCCTTCCCCGTCGAGAGCAACCTCGTTCACCCCTTGCGTGTACGTTCTGATCGGGTTGCTGTGGTCGCAGGCTTCCAACTCCTCCAGGCTCCCCAGCTCCACCACGCTCTCGCCCGCCGCTGAGTACTTAAACCCTAGATTAATTTCCCCAAACATATCATACAAATTAGATATATTCAAAAAATGATGATAAAGCAGATGCTAATTATAATTAAAGATACATAAATAGAGAGAGAGAGGAGAGAGATCAGGTGACCCACAGATGCTGTCGCCAACCCTAAACACCTTCCCGAGAGACCACTCGGCGATGCCGGAGGCGATGTCCCAGCCCCGCTTCCCGCCCACCACCTGATGGCACGCTCCTTCAGCTGCCGCGGCCGCCGCGGGTGGCGGCACCATTACCAGCGCAAGCGCCAGACCCACCATAACCCCGGCATGCCCCCGGAGGGAACCAGCTGCCATTACAGCTTTCACAATATACGGCTAAGAGCACTACGTAACACTGTTAGATCCCTGACTCTACAGTCTAGCTACACCCTGAACTCTGCACCGCGAAAACTTTTTGGATTGTGGAACCGTCGTGGAACTATATCTTCTTGGATGCACACACTATGACTCTCCCGCTGCGACTAGGATTCCTCGTCTTTCGCCATCATGCGGACCATTCTCGAAGGAAGGCGACGTACGACATGGATGAATGTTGTCGGGTTTTCTATGCCAAATCAACTGGAACCTTAGACGCAATCATCGATACATCGGATAATTTCTTGAGGATCACAGCGCGCACGGCCACAATATACGTTCGGATATATTAGTTTAGTTATATCTCGGAAAAGGTTTCTCATCCACCTAGCAAACCGAAAATAAATCATGATTCTACGTTTAATAAATCGAAGAATCCTCTTTTCAACAGAAAAGCTTAAATTTAAGTTGTTTAATCGATCGCCCCGCACAGGGGGGTTGGACTAGGGGATGGGAATTTATGATTACAACAAAATACTACCTCCACGCAGGGAGGGGCATTAAGCCGGCCAGGCGGGGTGGGGGAAGAAAGCCACGAAATTGTCGATGAAGTGACTCAGTCGAATCTGCCCGCTTCAGGAACAAGCTGACCACCGGTCGCTGCTGGCGGCGCCACGATCTGAGGTGAACTCGGATGACAGTGAAACCAGTGCCAAGACGTCGCTAGCTGGATCAGGAAGTCCTCAGAATTTTTGGGGGATGGCCTGGAGTCGTCTCTGGTCGCAGCTGTCTCTGTGGCAGGTCAGCTCTGCCCTGACTGGTTCTGTCCTCAAGATACAACAGCAGGACGATGACATTGGTACAAGTGCTCCCGGAGTCGGAATGGTGCGAGACCAAAGCCAGCACGTCCGTATACGAGTCTTCTTCGATCTCCAACTAGGAAAACCCCCAGAAGTGGTCGGGGCAAAGAGATAGGAGGTACACAGTAGCAGGGTATCAGGGCTGGATTTCTGTGGACTGACCTGCGCACCCTGACGACAAAATTCAGAACGAGCAGTCCCGACCTCCGAATGCAGTTCCGTTGACTGGGTTGGAAGGAGGACTGGCCGAAGAACACCCCGGCCAAGCGGCGCACCAAAGGGAGCAGGGATGTGGCCGTAGCAGCTTCTGCTCTGGCTGGTACAGAGTTCTGGGCACAGTAGCGGGAAGATGACGCCGCCACGAACACTCCTGGAGTCAGAACAGGACGGGAACAAAGCTTTCGCGTCCGTCTACTAGTCTTCTTCAATCTCCAACCAGGATGGTCTCCAGGAGAGGTCGGAGCAGAGAGATTGGGGATGAACAGTAGCTGGGTGTCGGAGTTGGTTCTGGTTGGACTGACCTGCACACCCGGGAGAGAAAATTCGGTACGAACACCCCCGGACTCCGAATGATGCTCCGTCAACTGAGTTGGAAGGAAGACTGGTAGGAGAATGCTCCGGCCAAGCAGCATGCCAAGGGGAGCGGGGATGCAGCAATGGCAGCTTTTGCACCAAGGCTCAGGTCTCCCCACGGATGCTAGTTGCGCACTCCGGCGAGAACGGACCTCTCGGATAGCCACGAACTTTGATGAAGGCGGGATCACCTCAGCGTCGAAGCTGACTTGAAGACCTTTCCGGAGGTGTATGGTAGGACTCCAGTGGAGGTCAGATGACCACGGGGCAGCCTCTGCAAAATAGGGTTCTGCTGCAGCCTGCGAACTGGGTGTGTAGGAGGGTGATAGGTGTATTGGGGGTGATGGGATTTGTGAAGGGGTGAAGGCTAATGGAAGATTCTATTCTTTCTTTCACTCCATAAGGCCCAGAGAGTGGCATGAAGGATACGTCACCAAATAATCTTGTCGCCCCTGAGCATCCACCTCCTATGCCACTTGGTGAAGAGCTATTGTACCGTATCAAAATGCCCAAGGGGCAGCTGAAATCTCTATTCAATCCTCGTCCAAATGGCCTTCGTGAAAGGGCATCTTGTGAATAGATGGTTCAGATCTTCCTCCTCGTCCCCGCACATGCAACATATGGTAGAGATCTACTGGAGAAAAAGTGTCACCCTATCACATGTTGGGAGCTGGCCATGGGAAATCCTCCAAACCAAAACCTTCGCCTTGAGTGGGCTCTTGGGAGCCCAAATATGCGGTGCCAAGGAGTGGCGCAGACCCCCATCAGAAAGGAGAGAACAGGCAGACCGAACTGAGAACTGCCCCCCTCTCCCATCTCCAACGCCAAGAGTCTACCCTGCTACCCTCTGGTCTGAAGTCTAGGAGAAAAGTCAAGAGATGTTCAAGCTTGTCCATCTCTTCAAGGGTGAGATTCCTCTTGAACGTGGGGATCCAAATACCCCTAATCAACTATGCATTGAAAGACTGGGCCACGAAAACCCCAGGAAACTCCGTTATAGCGTATAGCAATGGGAAGGCCTCTGCAACTGTGAGATCACCACACCATCTATCCTGCCAGAACAAACATCTCTTTCCATTTGTGCTCCAAGTTCACATAGATGCCCTGGGTCTTATTAAGGTTCACCTTAAGTCTGTTGACCATTTGAAGCAGCTCTAGCATCGTTCTGATGTTGTATAGCTGATCCTCACCTTCTGCCACAAAAATATTGTATCATCCGCATATTGCAGGTAGGAGATTGGCTGGCCCTGTGAAGCAACCTGAAACCCCCTGATAAGACCATGGGACTCAGCTCTCGTCCACATTCTGCTCAGGATTTGTGCCACCAGAACAAATAGAAGCAAAGACATAAGGTCTTCTTGCCTAAGCCCTCTGCCATTATGAAAGTAAGAAGATGACTCCCCATAATGAAGATAGCAAATCTAGCTAACTAGATAAACACCTAAATCCACCCAATCCACCTGTCATCCTATGTAGTCTGAGGCGTGAGGCGAGCGAGGCGACCAGGTGGGCGCCTCACGCCTCAAAGGCCTAGGCGATGGCCGAGGCGTTTGAGGCGTTTGAGGCGAGAAATTAATAAAAAATTAAAATTAAAATTATACCGAACAATATCACAAAAATTATATATTTTTGAACAGTAAATAACTAAATATCATAAAACTGCATATACACTAAACATGAAAAAGTAAAACAACTAACCCAAGCCCTAGCCGTCCTCCCCTACAACCCCACACCCTCCAGCCTTCCCAGCCCCTTCCCCACTGCATCCCATGCACCCCCACCCTCCAGGCTCGTCCAAGGAGCCATCGTGAGCCCTCATCGTCATCCACGCCATCGGCTAGCAAGAAATCTCTGTTCTTCTACCTGTGGACCCAGGACAGATCCTGAGGCCCGGCTTGCAGACTCCATCTCGACCTCATACAGCATGAATCAGTGCACACCCTCTTCTGTGGAGTTGTTCTGCTTTGAGTCATTGTCACTCCAGAAGTGGTCCCGCCCTGTTCCGACCTCGACACTGATCGCGTCCCCCATTTTCATGCGGCTGTGTGAGATTCAACTCAGAACTTGAGGTCCATTTGGCAGAGGCTGTACCGACTTCTACGGCATGATTCAGCCTGAACTCTCTTCTGACAGTTTGTTCTTCTCCGAGCCCTCGATGTTCCAGAGTGGTCTCGCCCCATTCCGACGTCGGCACAGTTCGTGATGATCGTTCTCCAACAACTGCACAAAGCTAGTGCGACCCAGTATGCCCAGGTTGTGCAATCAACTAGCAGATCGTGTCACACCTCCCCTGCCAGTTTTCAGGCCAATCTTTCTTCTGTGGAGTTGTACCTCTCGATGTACTGGAACCATCCCTGGTGGTTTCGTCATGTTATGCATTCGGTTCTGCTCGTGCCACCCTGCGCAACCTGACTGCATCTGAGTGCTCGCCCAGATTCCAGAGCCTAACCACCAAGTTGACCACACCTCACTCGGTGATCGGATGGATCTCATCTTTTGAGGGTACATAGAATGTCCTGTCAGCCACGTACCCCCATAGGTCTCGCTTCGTTCTGAGTTCTGTGAAGAGCGCACCGGCCGTTATGAGCAGACTGCGCAGGTTTGTCCTGCAAGGTAGATTCGCGCAGGTCATCGTCCGCGACCTACCCTGCCTTCCTGGGACTTCAGAACAGCACCAAATTTTCAAGAGTGCATCTGCACTCCCCAGGCCTCGTCTGAGCACTGACGGCATCCCCTTCTGATCTCTGTGCGTTGCGTACCGTTCAGGACAAGTCGGCTCTGTCCAGCAGGATAGACATAGGGCCACAGTCCCAACTCCCGTCCCCTTGCTCCCCCCTCCTACATGAGGGTAATTTTGTATTGATCAATCCCGTCCCCGTGATCCCCTCCCTGCGTGGAGCGTAGTGCCATAAGGCTGTATTCACAGGTTCACAATGGACGCTGTCGTCGCCATTCCTATGCTCGCGCTCGTCCCGCATCAAATTTGGTATCAGAGCAAGTTCACTGACTTGTTCTAGCCAAGCTAGTGCACCGGGTGATGAATGTGAATGCGCCCTAGGACCAACTTGATAGAGACAAGTTGTGAACTTGCTCTGATATCACTTGATGTGACACCACCTAGGGGGTGATAGCCACAAGACCGAAGATCCCTCTCACCTCACTCCGCAGTGGCCACTCAAATGACGGGAAATTTGGATTGAGCGCTCACTCACCGTCCGACGGAGCTAAAAGATAATACTAAATGAGCAATATTAAACCAGCAATGGATGAGGCCCGGAGCTCACCTGATCGGTGTGAATACACCAATCCCGGTCAAAGATGAGGCGAGCAGGGAAGCATGGGAACGCGCCCGCACGCTGCGCCGGTGTAGCTCTAACTTGAAAATCTGAATAAGTACAACACTACTCCTCTCACAGGAGGGGGATCTTGGGGTGGGGGTTAACTGATTACAACCAAAACTACCTCCGCACAGGGAGGCCTTCAGCCGGCCAAGCGGGGAGGGGAAAGATGAAGGTAATAGCTTCACACGATGACAGGGTCGATTCTGTCCCTTCTCTAGAACAGGGTACAGACTATCGATGCAGGAATTCTTTCGGATGCTCATGAACTCCTTTGCCAACAAGACCAGCGCAAAAATTTCGTGGATTGGTCCGGGAGGATGCAAGAATTTTGGCAGGAGCTGGAAAAGTCGTCACCGGTCGCGGTGAAGCTGGAATCAGGGACTCTGTTCTCTAGCTCGGGCCTTTTCAGCACTGCAGCATCTAGAAGATGACACCACCACGAACAGTCCCGAACTCCGAATTGCACACGGTTGGTGGCGTTGGAACCGTCTACAAGATGCCTTCGAGGCGAGACCAACGGCGGTGCCAGCTGATGTCGGAGTAGACCGAAGCAATCCAAAAACTGACAGGGTGTCAGTTCTATCCCAGGGTGGACAGAACTGCGCACTCTAGGGAGAAAAGGTAGAAGAAATTACTCCGGTCACCGAATGGAGCTCCTCTTCTTGGAAGAGGAGGGGAACTCATAGAAGAAGGTCTCAGTTGAACGCCACCTCCAGATCTTTAAAGGGGCAGACATGGTAACTACTGCACTCCGCCTCTAGAAGCTAGACAGGAACCTTCTGCACAGTCGGAGGAGATCGCCTCTCCCGGATAGCCATGAGCTCGGAACGGGACGAGACAACTGCCGTTGCGAAGATGACTCGAAGACGCTTCCAGGGGTAGCCTTACGTCTCCTGGAACGTCCGGATGGCATCGCAGCTTCCTCTGCAGTCTTCAGGTTCTCTGCTACCTCTGAACTGAAAACTGTAGGTTGAAGATGATGGGGGGAAAATGGGGTTTATGGGAGATCAACAAGAAGAAGCTGAGCCTCTGCCGGGTACTCAATATGACCTATTGCATCATTTGGATAGAGTTCCTACCAAAATATCTATACTTGAGCTGATCAAGAGGTCCACCCTTCACCAGGATGCATTGAGAGATTTTCTTCAAAAGGTGATGGTCAACGAAGATTTGGTAGTTGATAGCCTCCCTACAGCACTGGCCACAATTTCCAAAGGACCGGCACTTACATTCTCTGAGACCGAGCTGGCACCTCCGGAAGCTCGACAGATGCCGCTCTGCATTTCTATTATATTGAACAAGGTTAGCATGGACGCCGTCTTGGTGGATACAGGGGCGTCAATTAATGTGTGCCCACTCAGCACTCTTAGGGCCTACAATCTCTCCGAGGGCCTTTTACGACCGACCCCTACAACCATCGCAGCATACGACAATTCACGAAGGGCATGTCACGGGGTGGTCACCCTTCAAGCTGAACTTGGGCCTCTTACCATGGCCGTCGAATTTTATGTGCTAGACATCGACCCTATGTTCAAGGCTATCTTGGGTCGTCCCTGGCTTGATACTCTCGGTGCCGTACCATCTACTGCCCATCAATGTCTCAAGTTCCCGTTCCAAGGGAGGGTGGTGAAAGTTAAAAGCTTATCTTTTGCCCAGTCAGTGAAGGCCATCTCAGAGAAGATCTTGCCCACATTATGGCCCAGCAGTCGGCCCGTTATATCTGTGTTAGATCTGGACTTCCCATGGGCTTATGCACCCCGCAAGCCCGTCACTATGCCTATTAATGCCAAAGAAAAGCCCAAGATCCGAGATTCCAAAGGCTGGTCCATTATTCTGAAATTAGGCTATCAACCAGGGAGAGGCCTCGGAGCACAACTTCAAGGACGCACTAAGCCGGTGCCCAAGGGCAGAAAAATGAACAGACGGGGTCTCGGCTACCGAGAGTCCGCACTATCTATGATGGGTGATTCTGGCCCACTTACATGGGATTACCGTCAACATTTTGTTAGAGGCCCTCTCCAGCCAGGCACAATAAAGCCACAGTCAGCTCGGTTAGAACAAAGAAATGCGGCATATGCAGTTGCCAATCCGCCCCAGGTGCTGAAGGGGCCAGTTGATGATATGATGAATCTTAGCCGGACGTTTGCTAGATTATTCAAGGAACCAGTGGTTGATCCGAAAAGCAGTCAGGAGGTTCAGCTCATGCAGTGGCGGCCCAAGAAGCCGATTTACCGTCTCCAGGGGCAGGAGAGCTCGCCTGATCTTTCTATTTTATCTCCTTCCCGCATCAAAATCCTCCTTCAATAGCTCAGCTTTATTCCTCGGTCGGACCTAGGATTTTCAGATCAAGAATCCATGAGTTTAGCAATGTTTCTGCAGGACCCGGATCGTATTTTATAATAAAATCACAATATTTGATATCAGGCCTTTAGATCTCCAAATTTGAGAAATAATGTGTTTTCGGGCTCTGGGGTAATGCAGTCGAGTTGTGTGTTTTCTGAGGATCTCGGGAGTGTTTTTCCCCCTTTTTATTTTTTAGATTTTTAAAACCCCAAAATATTTTTCTATTTAAACCCCTTCCCTCATTATCTCATTCTCTCCCCCTCTCTTCTCTCGTTTCTCTCCTTCTCCCCACCCTTTCTCTGGGCGACCGATGGAGGACATGGTGGACAAGGTGGAGGCGGTGTGGGATGGCGAGTGATCGAGGATGGGAGCGATGAACGGAGGTGGTGGCATGGTGAGCTTTGCTCATGGATTTGAGAAGTCGGATGTGGTTCGAGTGGCATTTTCGCATGGAATCAGCATCCTTGGTGTGGGAAATCATCGTATGAAGTAGGGGGACAGATCCCTCACCCTTGTGTGTTATATTCCCATGGTTTGTAGGCTGAGGTGAGGCCGAGAGTAGGTTTCCTTCCATGCTGGGGCAAAATAGCATGTTTTTGGGTTGAGCGACGGATTCGTTGATTCCAATGTGTTTTTATGGTTTGAATGAGGCCTCCTGGTAGTTTAGAGGTTGGGGAATGATTCCCCCATATTTTTTCCCACATTTGAAGTGAGTGGGGGGGGTGGATTAGGATCCCATGGAAGGGGTTTCGTTTGAGCATTGCCGGAATCAGTTGATCAATTGCGTAAATCGGTCGATCGATCGACTATTCGCCACGGAAGGGCTTACTACCTTGGATCGATCGACCGACCCAGAGGGAGCATTCAACTGACCTAGAGTAGTGGTCGATCGATCCCCAGATCGGTTGACTGTTCCATTGGAATAGGTCAACCGACCCAAGGGGTAGGTCGGCTGATTTGTGTCTATTCACCCTTTTTGGCCGACAGTCGACATAGTTGAGACCAGTTGATCAACCTTTTGCCCTATGGATGTTCCAGACACCCCGTGGGGATCGAGTTCATGTTTTTGGGTGTCTGTGAGAGTCATGTTACCTTAAATAACATTCCTGTGTGCTTTTGAGGGTCGAGGTGACCCCGTATGCTCCGGGCTTCTTCATTTTGCTAGTTTGAGTCACTGTGCACCTGAGTACATGCGAAGGCTATTCCCGCACAGTGTTAGTTTTCTCGGAAGGTGGTTTCCATGTGGGCCATGAGTATGGCCAGTGATCGTGAGTTCTGTGACCCAGGCAAGGGTGCTGGAGGTTTCCTTATTCTCTCTTGGAGGGGAGAGAACCCTGGCAGTAGTAGGCCACCTCATGAGTCCCTTTGATCGTGATTTCTGGGTTCCAGCTTAGGGAGTTTTAACGGCATGGAGTCGTATTATATAGCAGCCTTGGGATGAGTCATTGTGACTCAATGGCCGATGGTTTAGCTAGTTTGATTGGATATTTCGACTTTCGGTGGCACTGAGTTGCCTTGTGCTCCAAGACACGTACAATAGGTCATGACTAGCTGATAGTGTATTGATAGTTTCTTCTCTACTGAGTGCTCCCACGTTGAGTAACTTTCCCCCACTAGTTGTAGCTTGCCTGGACATATGGGTGCCGACCCACCTGGGAGTGGTGGAGAGCTAGAACTGAGAGAGATGGTTTGGGTTGGTTTCCATAGGACCTCCCACTATTATAGCTCAAGTCTAGGCCAGGAGGAAAATCAACTAGAGGGCCTGAAGTAGTGTAGTCAGTCAGTGTGTGCACATGTGGTCGGGGACTATAGACGCGTGCTGATGAACAAGACCCTGACTAGACCCTTGTCTTGTATTACTTGTGTATGGTGTCTCAGTTTCCACCTGGGGTGAGTAGGGAGACACCGGAGGCTACAGATTAAGTCATCGGTGGATGCATTCGATCTTGCTTCTATTGGGCAGGTACTCCCGTCGCGTGAGACGTGACTCTCTTAACTCAAGGTTTTGGTTTCCCGACAGTGAGGTCGTGGTTCTTCGAGTGACTTCGTGTACTTTTCTTGATGTTGAGGTCGAGGGTTCTCGACAAATTCATCATGGTTTCACCCATAGACAGGGTAATGTTCATGATGGTGAGGTTGTGACTGTACCCCTAGACCGTATGGTCTGGGCTGTGACCTTTGTCATTGTGGACGAGTCTGTATGACAAATGTGTCATTGTTCCTTTCCCAATAGCATAGCCATGGTTTCACCGTTGGTTCGGGCTTTTGACCATGAGGTCGAGGTTCCCCGTTGAGAGTAGGAGTAGCTTATAGAGCTATGTTTCTGCCTCCTTCTGTTGTTACTATTGTTGTTACGGTTTACTACTATTGTTTCGTGATAGGAATCCACGGGACCCCTACTGAGCTAATTAGATAAGGCTTATCCCTTCCTTTTCAGGTATAGTGGCTCCTCCTCGAGGTTCGGAGGTTTGGTGTAGCAGTTCGTAGAAGTCAACTTGCCAGAGTCAGGGCATGCCCAGCGATTGAGTGCGTTTTCTTTCCTGTAGGCTATACTTTGTGGACTAGACTCTATAATTAATTTGACAAATTAAAAATATAAATTTATTTTCTATTATTTAAACAATTAATCATGTAGTTATTTCCTACATTACTTTGAATTTCAATGTATCTCCACAACACCCAAAATAACCCTTTTCGGCCTTCTAGATCATGAGTGGCAGGCTAGAATTTGAATGGTATCGAGTACTTCACAGTATCTAGATTCTGGCTCATTACAGTCATCATGGTTTCACCCATAGTCAGAGTAGTGTTCATGATGGCGAGATCATGACCTTACCCTCGGACCATGTGGTCTGGGTTGTGGCCTTCGTCAGCGAGGATGGGCATTCACGATAGAGGTGTCGTAGTCCCTTTTCTGGTAGTGTAGCTGTGGTTTCCTATTGGTTCGGTGGTTTCGACCGTGAGGTCGAGGTTTTCCTCATTGAGAGTAGGAGTAGCTTTAAGAGTTGTGGTTCCACTGACTATTGACCTTACTACTCTTTTACTATTGTTATTGTTATCATTATTGCTATTGTTGCCACTGTTTACCGTCGTTGTTTCATGGTGGGGATTTGCGGGACCCCCACTGAGCCAATGAGATGAAGCTCACCCCTTCCTTTTCAGGTGTAGTGGCTCCTTCTTAAGGATGGCAGATTAACGCAAGGGTTCATGGTTGCCAGCTTGCCAACGTCGGACTGGGTCGTCGATTGAGTACGATTTCTTTTCTATAGACTACACCTTGTAGACTGGACTCTATAGTTAATTTGATTAATTAAAAATATAGTTTATTTATTATTATTTAAATAATTAATTTTATAGTCTATTTTTATATTATTTTGAATTCTAAGATTGTTACGCCCTAAGATATGCAGCGGAATTAAGTCAGGAATGTGAACAACCGACAAGATAAGCCTCAAGCTATTGAGATAATCAGAGCACTAATATTCACACATAAGAAGAATGAATACACAAGATAATATATTCAAACTCCAACTTTGTTGAAATAAAATCTGATGTTCACAATGATGCTTGACTCCTTTACCTCTAGACTCAAGAAAAATAAAATTACATAACATGCAGGCCATGAGGGGAGCAACCGCTCCCTCTTCCCTATCTCTCCTTCCCCTTGCATGCCTCCGCACGTTGAACACAGGCTCTCCCTTTCTCAGTCATCCTTTCTTCTTGTCTCATTCTTCTCTTCTTCTTCTTCCCTCAGACGGTAGTTGTTGGAGGAGCAGGGAGGCGGAGCCCATCTCTCATCTCTTCTTCTCTTCCTTTGAAGCCCTTCAGCCCAATCCTTCACCAGACTAAACCCCCTCCCTTTCTTCTTCTCCTCTTGTTTATATAGGGGCTCGCCTCGATGCTCCCTTTGCGGTGGACGGTCGACGAAGCACCTCTGGTCCCTGGTCACCATCGCCTACAGCGTTTCTTGATCTAGGGCGAGCAAAAGGGCGCCAGTAGGGAAGGTACATCGTGGAAGCTCACCAAAAGCATGCAAGCTCAATTTGAGGTCACCATGCACCAAATTAGTAACCATTGGTCAAGGGTAATGACCAATGGATCTGAGAAAAGCAACACCTTCCTCTTTTGTAAAACAAAGCCGGACCTACCGTACCAGTGACTTGACTGTATCACCATATCATGGAACCCACCGCGCCACCATTTCAAGCGGGCTTGGAGCGCGTCGTATCATTCGCGGCAAGCTTACTGTATCAAAGGGCAAGCAGGCGTACCGCATTAGGGCCAAGGCAATCTCGCCGTTTCAGGACGTTAAGGGAGTTCACTATATTACTGCTAAAGGCCCCACCGTATGGGCGAGCGTGGCGAGGCCACCGTATCAAGGGGCAGTGGAGCTACCGTATCAAGCGGGCTGGGGTCACCGTATCACACTTCCTTCTCCTTCTTCCCAAGGCCTTTAAGTCCAGGATGCTCATGTTCCTGACCCATGATTTTTTTAATTCACCCGCCTAAGTTGGCGACATGAATTCCGTTATTTGCAGTTGTTAATCTTCTTCAGGGACTCGGGAATCTCGAGCCTCCCCAAGATTTTCTTCACCGTCGAAGATCCAACAATGAACCTGCGATAGTGTGTAAATTCAGGGGCGTCTTACCCCCTTGTTGCTTGATGTGGCATGTGTAAGTACAAAACGTATTGTAGGCCGATGGGATTCTTCGGAGCCTGGGCACCCAATCTCTCCGTAGTTTTCTCTCTCTAGTCTCACTTTTTGGTGCGGAGCCGAAAAGTTTGTAGGTGCTAGATTTTATGCGTCCACAAATGCCCCCCACTCACGAGTAGCGTGGGCAAAGGATGAGACGAACGGTGCACGTGGGTGTATTCACTCCTGTACTGCCACTATGTTACTGCAAGAGCTCCACAGGGCCGAGGGACTGATGACTAGGCCTCCACGGGTTACGCTTGAACCTTGGGTCCATCCCATCGTGGTTATCGGCTAACCCAAGTCTTGGGCCTGTAGCCCACGTAGGCTAAGATATTTTCCCCCAGATTTAATCTCGAAACATCTCTCTGTCGCCCCTTTTGGCACCGGACATACATTAACGATGCTCATGCAAGCCACGTCTCGATTACGGGAATCCCCTATTATGCTCGCGACATAACTTCGCATCGGGACTATAGACTCGCTGATTCTCGATCACTTCGACTGGGGATTTAACTGAATGTTTCTGCTTCTCTAAACAATAAATGTGCCATATCCCGGCATACATATGCCCCGATTTTCCCGCGATAGTGGTGGCTTTCCCAAACCAGACTTTCGTCTGAACATTGAATGGTCAATATACGATCAACATAATCTTAAATGCTCTTCGGCACTGTCACATGAGGAATTTCAATTCTTTCTAGCATCATTTTCTTATGCAGTTAATTTCATGGCCGTAGGGCCATCTTTTCTCGGTGATTAATCAAGGGTGTTCCCCTCTCCGAGGGGATGTAAATAATGTCATGACCTTCATGGTACGACGGGTTTCTATCACGACACGATCTTACAATCGTCTGATCGGTCAGATGGCACGCGTCAGGATTTCTGCGAAGCCCGAATAAATCGTCACTTTGTGACTGGCACGCCCACGCACTAAATAAATCAATAAACGAACTGAATGGACAAACAAAAGAAGTGTGTCGCTAAAGTGCATCCACAAGTCTGGCAAGCCTGGTCGGACGAAACCACCCTTCATCTCTTCGCTAGATCAGAGGGCCCTACGGCCCCTTCTTGAAATACTAATTCTTCAATTTGCAAATGCAGGTTGCCTTTCTAAGCAACAGCAATGGCAATGACTTTCGGCCCGCTTATTGTCAAAAGCCACATTCGGGACGGATACCTGGCCATCCCTGTCTGCTTCGGGAGCTTCCCTCCCATTGTAGGCTTCCCCAACTTCCTCGGGGTGGCCTTCGTGAACCTATTGGACGTGGAAGTGTCTGACATGGCCGAGATCAACACCCCCATCCAAGGGGCAACCAAGACTACTGCTGGCCGCTCACCAGCCAAGACCATCAAGCACGTCCCGGCAGGGGTGTCAAGCTGCTTTGTGCACCACATGCACTTCTCCCCTGTCCCACCCAGCCAGGGGTCGACTTCCTACCGCAGGGGCCCCGCAATGCTGCTTCCGCCAGAGGCCAGGTCTCCAACTCTGGCAAGTCAGTTATCATCGGAAGCGTCCGAGTACATTTGAACAGACGATGAGTCGAGGCGATCCCGGACAGGATTGTACCAACTGTGTCGGTGTGGAATTCATTCCAGCCACTAGCGGAGGAAGATAAGAAGAAACTGAACCAGGCCAAGAGGTCAAGGAATCAGCCGAACCACCAATCGATGAAGAAGAAGCAAGTATGGGTACCTAAGGGTACTTGAACTACTCCATCGGCTCGGGCAGCGCTAGAACAAGCCCGTCACAAGGGATGGAAGAGGGAGAATCAGGTTGGGCCATCAGGCTCGGAGCATCACCTGGTGCCCGAGGATGCCCGTCACTGGCGCCCCCGACACCACCACAACACTGCTCGACCAGGGCATTTACCCCGCCAGCCCGATGTTAAAGATAGGGCGGTATCACATATTCCTACCTCCGCACATCTACAGGAGTGACTAGGTGAAGTCATGATGGCTTATCTATGTGGCCCGGCAAGCACTCCCCTGGGACGTCAAAGGCTACTGCAAACGATGGCCGAAGTCCCAGAAGAACAAGAGCCTCAATCTCCGCCGAGCGCAGAATCGAGGAATGTACTAGAAACCACTTATCTCTGCCTCGGAAGGAGGTGCAACCATGGAGATCGGTCTTCGACAGGCTGACCTTCCCTAGCAGACCATTAAGAAGAACATTCAGAAAGGGTACAGATGTGAGGATCTACACCTATAATACGGCGGGGGTATCCGGCCGGTATGGGGCCCTACCCACTGAACCTGAGGAGATAGCTAGGCTTGCGGGAAGATAGTGTCCTCTCACCAGAAGAAGAAGAGCAGCGAGTGAGGCGGTGCAAGCCCTTGCTGATGACGTTGTTCCCAAAGAAGCCCTAATGGCCGTTGCCGCAAATGTCATCACCACTGGGGACACTAGTGGGATCCATCCACATCATCTGAGGAAGTTCCAACTGAAGAAAGGGGAGGGACCCCCAGCTTTGCTATGAACGACCCCACTGTACTGCTCATGATGCAGTGGTACCAGTAGGAGATCGAGTTGTTGAGGAAGCAACTGAATGAGAGGAATTCCTAGCCCTCCACATCCGAGCAGGCAGAAGTATTGCCCGAAACTCTTGGGGGCAATGGGTAGACCTCAGAAGCCTCTCCGCAGGTGACGGTGTCCTTGCCAGCACCTAACCACCCTCCACAATAGTCGCAACCCGCGACAACGGCCCCACCGTCGGCTGTCACCTTTTAATGGTCTATCATCACGCCACAAGCAACAGTGCTAACAACACCGCTTGTGCAACCAGCCCATTTCTACCCGAGCTCGGCCGACCCAGCGGCTGTGAACAGGTTGATGCTGGAACAAATGACAGAAATGAAGTTAGCCGAGAGGGGTGACGGCGATTGCATCCCATTTGATGTGTACCGGGTACCCTACCTGGTGCACCACGCCACTAAGAAGTTGCCGCCTGGCATCACCAAACCACCGAAGTTTGAGAAGTTCAATGGGCAAGGGTCTCCCAGGGAGCACATTGCCTACTATGTGAACGTCATGGGTGATCTAGCCACAGACGAATCCTACCTCCTGAAGTTCTTTGGGTCTACATTGATGGGGCTCACCTTTGAGTGGTACTCAGGCTGGCCTGTGGGGAATATTATTGATTGGCCTGACATACAGAAGAAATTCAAGGAAAGGTTCTACATAGCCGGATGAGAAGTCACTTTGACGGAGCTTTATGCCACTAGGCAAAGAAGTGACGAATCTGCACTGGATTACATTAGAAGATGGAGGAACCTCAGCATGAGGTGTAAGCTCCCACTGCACCAAGAAGATGCAGTGCAGATTTGTAAGCAGAATCTGAAGAAAGAAGTCCTGGAGAGGATGATCAGCGTCGAGGTTAAGTCGTTTGACTGCTTGAATAACATTGTGGCAGAGATCGAGGCTTTCCTCACCCGATACTCCTCCACCCCTGCTTCCTCAAGCCAGAAGACTCGACATGCCGAGAAGAGACCGGCGCCGCCAGAAGTTCACGTGGTGGACTTCAAGGCTTTTGAGAGGCAAAATGAAAAAGAGAAGGAAGCGGACAAGCCCCTCCCGGCCAAGCCTGTCGATCGGCGAGAAGGCCCCTCCCTGCGGGAGAAGATGAGAAGTAAGCTTTACTCCTTCCCCCGGGACAAAACCCAGGTTCTGTTCGAGTGGGCTACCAAATACAACAAGGTCGCACTCACAGAGCCGAAAAGGCCAGGTGACCTGAGAAAGAAGGACGATCCTCGCTTTTGCCCGTATCACCAGATGGTCAGACATACCATCGAGGAATGCTATGTCTTCAAGGATGTCATTGAGTCCTTGATTAAGAAGGGAGAACTGGACATGGGAGAGCTCAAGGTGGATTCCCCGCAGCCGCATGAGATGCCCAACTTGGCTACAACTATCAACATGGTGTCGCTATACCAGCAGTTACCCAAAGAGCTATCAGAGGCCAGCACCCAGCACACCTATGAAGCTTTTATTTTGACGTCGGCCCAAGACCAAGGAGGTTGACAAGCCGCGCCGACGAAGACAAGAAGAAGAAGACAACCACCTCGACCTAGCTCAGGAATTCATGTAAAAGGTGTCACGCCTCGATCTGCACCGCCGCCAGTAACCCCAGTGTGGCACGACACGGCCCCCCAGCTAGTCGTAAGGTGCCTGACCCACAACAAGAAGGAGCTTACCCCAGTGCGAGTGCACAAGGAGGTCAGCCCTACAACCAAGCAGCTCCAGGTCCTTATCGATGGGCTTGAGGAATATGAATAGCCTGAGGTCCGGCCTGTCGAGTTGAAAGAGTATGTCCCTTGGGATCAGTTTGAGTCCCTCAAGCTCGCCCCCGAAGCCGAAGCTGAAGTAGAAGCAGAGCCTCCTCTATGGGGTGAATTCCCTCACAGGCAGCCACCTACCACTGAAGAGAAGAAGAAGAAAAATAAAATGAAGTCCAGGAGTAAGGGAAAGGGTGAGGTGGTGCTATCTTGCAACACCTTGACAGCACTGTTCAACACTGCCCTGTCCTTGGACGAGGGAGAGGAGGAAATCTGCCCCGAGCTGCTGGAGGCTAACTAGGTCGAGACCTCAACTTCCCAGCATGCTACGAGGTCAGGAAAGAAATGGGGATGTCCTCCATAGGCCGACCACAACATCCTGTTCAAGGGAGAGCAGCCATACCATGTCCCCAAACCCGAAGTTAAGGGCGTGGAGACTCCATCAGGCCTCTACCCTGGAGAAACAAGCGGCCAAAGTACCCCTTCATTTGTCGAGTTCCTATTGTCGAAGAGCGGCAAACAACCAGCTACCCCACAAAGCCAGTTAGCGAAAGAAGTGAGCGGCCCCCTAGCTCTGCCCACGGCTCTCCCTCCTCCAGCAAGAGAAAAGGATGACAACATCCCAAACCTTGCTGAGTTCATGCAAGAAAGAGAACCAGCTCAACAGGCATCACAGGCCCAGAAGACACCTAACGAAGGGGGTGAACCCCTTCACGAGCCAACCCCTCAGGTTCGGAATGATGGCAGACGGGGCAAGACCGAAGAAATGAGGTTGGACAGTATCAGAGCCATCGATAGAATAACGGAGCAACTCTGGATAATCCCGACGAAGTTCACCATCTGGGAAATACTCTTCTTGGATGAAGGAACCCGATAGGCCCCCATTGCGGCTCTACAAATCCCGACTTACTTCGAAACTTATTTCCACTTGACGCGCCCTGGGAAAGATGGTCTTTTAGAGCAAGGGCTTCAGGCCTTGCTCATTGTGATGAGCCAGCCCTCGTGCCAAGCCTTGGTGAGTCTGAGAACACACCAGAATGATGGAACACTAAGAAGGGAGCATGAGGCAGATATTATAAAGGCTTCAAGCCTTGCTCATTGTGATGAGCAGGCCCTCGTGCCAAGCCTCGACGAGCCGCAGAGCGTACAAGAATGGCGAAACACAAAGAGTGGAGCAAGAGACTGGCATCAGAAAGGAGAAAGACATTCATCCCCCCCTTTTTTTGGAAACACAACGGTAGGGCTACAAACGCTCAAGCTAGAAAACCAACAATAATAAAAGAATCAGAGTAAACCATCGAAAGAAAGGGGGAAAATAAAGGATGGGGGAAAGTAGAGAACATGCCATGAGGGGATCAACCTCCCCCTCTTCCCTATCTCTCCTTCCCCTTTTCATGCCTCCGCACGCTAAACACAAGCTCTCCCATTCTCACTCACCCTTTCTTCTTCTCTCCTTCTTTTCTTCTTCTTCTTCCCTTAGATGGTAGTTGTTGGAGGAGCAGGGAGGCGGAGCCTATCTCCGGTCTCTTCTTCTCTTCCTTTGAAGCCCTTCAGCCCAATCCTTCACCAGACCAAACTTTGTTTCTTTCTTCTTCCCCTCTTGTTTATATAGGGGCTCGCCTCGACACTCCCTATGTAGTGGACAGTCGACGAAGCACCTCTGGCCCCTGGCCACCATTGCCTGTAGCGTTTCTTGATCTAGGGCAAGCAGAAGGGAGCCAGTAGGGAAGGTACATCGTGGAAGCTCACCAAAAGTATGCAAGCTCGATTCGAGGTCTCTGCGCGCCAAATTGGTGGCAGTTGGTCAAGGGTAATGACCATTGGATCTGAGAAAAGTAGCACCTTCCTCTTTCGTAAAACAACGTCAGAGCTGCCGTACCAGTGACTTGGCCGTATCACCGTATCACGAAACCCGCCATGCCACCCTTTCAAGATGGCTTGGAGCGTGCCGTATCATTCACGGTGAGCTCACCGTATCAAAGGGCAAGCGGGCGTGCCGCATTAGGGCCAGGGCAATCTCGCCGTTTCAGGATGTTAAGGGAGTTCACTGTATTACTGCTGAAGGCCCCACTGTATTGGCGAACATGGCGAGGCCATCGTATCAAGGGCAGTGGAGCTACCGTATCAGGTGGGCTGGGATCACTGTATCACACTTCCTTCTCCTTCTTCCCAAGGCCTTCAAGTCCAGGATGTTTATGTTCCTGACCCATGATTTTTTTAATTCATCCGCCTAAGTTGGCGACATAAATTCTGTTATTTGCAGTTGTTAATCTTCTTCAGGGACTCGGTAATCTCGAGCCCCCCAAGGTATTCTTCGCCGTCAAAGATCCGGCAATGATTTCACAATAGTGTGTAAATTCAGGGGCGTCTTACCCCCTTGTTGCTTGATGCGGCCTGTGTAAGTACGAAATGTATTGTCGGCCGATGGGATTCTTCGGAGCTTGGGCATCCAATCTCTCTGTAGTTATCACTCTCTAGTCTCACTTTTCGGTGCGGAGCTGAAAAGTTTACAGGCGCGAGATTTTATGCGTCTATAAATGCCTCCCCCTCACAGGTAGCGTGGGCGAAGGATGAGACGAACGGTGCACGTGGGTCTATTCACTCTTGTACTGCCACTATGTTAATGCAGGAGCTCCACAGGGCCGAGGGACTGATGACGATCCCAACACGGCCTTTCTACAAGCGAGCAAGTACCTATACATATATGGATATTTTAAAATTGGTACAGCGTTTGGTGGGGACAATTCAACCCCCCCTTCTTGTCCATTCGCGGCCCTTGGGTCAACAACAACATTGTCAGGGCCCCAACCAACCTCGATATTCGTAAAAACCACGATCCTGAGGGGATGCATCCAGACAATGATCACATACAACGACTCGCTCATAACCCAAAACACATCGAGTAGCAGAGCAGGCACATGCAAGAAGGCACAAGTCTGGCGTCACCTCAGCCAACACGAAAACCAACCACGACACCACAGACACCACCACGCTCATCGAGAAAACACACTCCTTGCCACGAAAACCAACACCACCGATCAACGCCCACGCTCGGCGAACCAACCAAACGTCAGCTTCACAACTCGCTGACCAGACTCACACCCTGCACCAGGGGCAGCCAACGCTGAGCTTCCACCAACTCACACTCGGCAAGCCGGATGCTGACAATAGCGCCGGACCAACTCTGCCAGAAGATTACTTCTAACAAACCCCATATCCAATTCGGGAAAAGCACGCCTCATAAGCGGCCACCCATGGCCTCGCTGGTGCACGATTCACGCCACTCTCGAGCCCCAACAACCAACATCTTCTGTCTTTGAAAGACTATCCACGGGTCACCAGATATGTGTCAACGGAAAACTCCCACCGGCCCAACAAGCACGCTCTAAATCACGACAGGCCATCCACTGACTCTTCCACAGACCAACACCACAACTTGATCCAAAGCTCGCTCAGACACCGCAACCGATCTCAAACTTCACGCCAACTCTACCCTCTCAGGGGAGCACGGCGAAACCACATGATAATATCCCACCTCGGTACGCACGTCACTCGACGCAACACACCGAAAAATCCTCCCCTACTGAACACAGACCAGGGATCACCATATCCAACGCCAACATCTCATCTGAGACCTCCACACACGGGCATCATCTTTCATCTTGTCTCATCAAATCCTTCGCCTCAAAAATAATCCAAAAGGATGCCTGCCAATCCTGATTCCGCTCTTACCATAGAGCCTCGGGACACAACCTCTCACAATCCACAACACACTTCTCAAAAACTAACAAGTGCCGACTGCTACCACAGCAAGCAGGTCGATAACGCCATGACCAATGCACACGGGTCCCCAGACAATACACTTCTTACCATGGTCGATCACTTGGCCAACCTCACCAGCCGCTCACGACAACCAACCGGGACCCATAATCTTGTCAGAGATTACTTCTCCAAAAGTACAATCTCGTCCAAGAACACAACTTCCAACACAGAAACAGGGTACTCATGCGGCAACTTCGCCAGCACGTTTCCCCAGATACCTCAACCGGACCTTACGTCCGGGACGAGGGAATAGACCCTTTTCTTGCGTCAACACTGGCCCAGTGTCGACGACTACTACAAAGAAGCAAATGGACCCTGTCGAACTCACCACCCCGGTGACACCGACGAAGAGACACCTCACCGGACCTTACGTCCGGGTCGAGGGAATAAACCCTTCCTTGCGTCAACACTGACCCGGTGTCGACAAACCCCCCTCCACGAAGTAAATGAACCCGGACTGCTTCGTCACCTCGACGACCCCGACTGGGTACCATCTCACCCGGGACCCCTGCGGTTCGAAATGACAACCACCCTTTGACTCGGACCTCCCGTCCGGGTCAATTAATCCAACAAGCTTTTCTCCCCGTCCCTTCGGGCGACGAATAACCCTTTGACTCGGACCTCCCGTCCGGGTCAATTAATCCAACAAGCTTTTCTCCCCGTCCCTTCGGGTGACGGACCACCCTTTGACTCGGACCTCCCGACCGGGTCAATTGGCCCAACAAGCTTTTCTCCCCATCCCTGCGGACGGCGAGCGGCCTTCTAGCCTGGACTTCCCCGTTCGGGTCATGCACGCCAACAGGCTCGTCCCCCGTTCCATCCAGTAACGGACATCCCCTGAGCCGGAGACCTCCCATCTTGCTGGGCCCACTTCATCGAGCCACTCGATAGGACTACGGGGCCTGCGTGGTGGAGTGATCCCCTCGCCTCTCCCTTGGGGAGACGAGCACTCTCCTGCGCACCTCTGTTAGTCCGGTCGGGACGTTCCTGGGTCGAGCTTTTGAAGCAGGCTACCGCTCAGGTGGAGGACACGAAGAGACTAAAGTTAAGGGGCGAAAAGGAACGAATTTACGAGCCAAGCACCCGGAGGAATGCACACCGACGTTCATCTCTTCTATTAAAAAATGAAGGGGTACACGTGCTACGGGGCATACCCCTGTATTACATACTCGTGATAGAGAAGAGAAAAGACAAAGGAAGCATGATACATGGGGAGGCCCGGAGACGGAGACGCTCAGTCAACCCCCCGGAAGATGTCCTCGAGAGGAAGAATCCCGATGCAGGGGAAGCTGACCATGTCACGAAGGCGCCCCTGTTGCCCTTCGAGACGTTCCAGCTCCGCCTCGATGGAGGCCGCTTCCGCTCGAGCCACGGCCCCGGCTTCATCAGACCTTTCTACTGCCTCCTCAACCTCGGCCCGTCTGGACTTAGCCACGGCGAGCCGCCCCTCCAGGTCCTCGATCAGCTTGTTGAGGGAGTCGAGCTCTCGCCGCCCGTCCTCGGACACCCGGGCAGACTGCTCTCCCCCATGCCGGCGCCACAATCCACCACCGCTCCATGGGCCTCGAGCCAATCCATGCCCAAAATCACATCATAGTCTCGAAGCTGCAATGCATACAACCTGCCTGGCAAACTCTGCCCTTCGATCCAGACCAGAACATTCTCGAAGCAATATGGAGTGACCATGAAGTCACCAGGCGGTAACTGTACCATCAAATCACAAGACATCTGGGAGATCGGGTCCTCAACACTCAGCTTGAAATCCTCCGAAATGAATGAATGTGATGCGCCAAAATCAAACAAAACTCATGCTACACAACCCAAAATCATAATAGTACCTTCCACAAGCTGCGATGACTCTGCCTCTGCCCTGGTCAAGTGGGAAATCTGGCCTCGAGCTCTCTACCTGCCCACACTCGTTGACCGTGGTAGTGGCGGATACGGCCCCTACTGTTGAAACTGCTACTATGGGTACTGCTGTTGCTGCTGAGGAAACTAGGGTGGCTGACGCGGCCACTGTGGATAGTCATACGCCATGTGTCCTGGCCGATCACATCTGAAATAGATCACCGACATCGTACACTGCCTGCCTAGATGCGACTCGCCACAATGGGGACACCCCGCACGAGAACCACCGACTGACCCCTGCCGCTGCAAAGGTGTCGGCTGCTGAACACTACCCAAAGAAGCCTGCCGCTTCTCTCGGCCCTCCTTCTTCTTCTGGAAACCCTTCCTGAAGAACCTCTTGATCTTGGCACCGAAAGATGCAGAACCCGCCGGAGTCGAAGCTCCCGAACTACCAGAAGGAAGCTGGAACGTGCTCTGCTACTGGGTAGTCATCCGCTGGCTGTGGCCTGACAAGGACTGCCCCTGGCTAATCGGTCCTTGTGTCCTCTGCATATCCAGCTCCAAAGACGCTGCTATACGTCGTCTCCAAATCAGTGGCAGCGTTCACGATCAAATGGTGCCTTAGCTCCTGCCTCAAGCCCTGGACGAACTACTCGGTCTTTACCCTCTCATGCTCCATGATATGAGGTGCATAACAACCCAGCTCAACAAATCAGGCCCTGTACTGCAACACAGACATGTCACCCTGTACTAGCTTAAAAAACTGACGCATCCTCTGCGTGGCAACATACTCTAGGCAGTAAGCACGCTCGAAAGCACTGACAAAGTCACTCCACAAGATCTGCTCAAGGGAGCGAGACTGAAAAGACGTCATCCACTCGGAAGCCCACCACTCTCGAGCCGTGCCCTGCAACTGGTTGCAGGCCAACATCACCTTGTCCTCCGCAGTACACCGCATGGAACTGAACACCCGCTCCATCTCGTCGAGCCATCTCCGAGCCAAATCAGGGTCTCCGCGGAACCCCTAATTTTGGCAATTAATCAAAGGTGTTCCCTCGTATGGGGGATGTAAATGACGTCATGGCCTTCATGGTATGGGGGGATTAGGTCCCGACCCGAACCACACAATCGTCTGACGAAGTCAGATCGAGCCTACCACGGGTTCTTCGGAGCCTGAATCAATCGTCATCTCGGTGACTGGCATGCCCACGCACTTGACAAAACCAATAAACAAATAAATCAGCCTAATTTAACAAGAGTGCGTCCACAGAGCTCTATCTCATATCTGTCTTCTCTCTCAGAACCAATCAATCTCTCGTGCTTACTATACTCCTTTTCCAACAATATCATTTGTAGATTTTTGTTTGGGAAGATACATCAAAGTCAAGAGAGAGAAGACCAAATCAAGCATATTTTGCACAAGATCTTCTCAGAATCCCAACCGTTGTCCATGGCACTTTTTGCCCGTGATTACTTTCCATGGGCTGGATGGGTGGATACACTCATGGGATTGCAAGTCAGGCTAGAGAAGAATTTTACAAAGCTTGACACTTTCTATGAGGAGGTCATTGCAGCACACAAAGACCACCCCACAATAAGTTCAACAAGAAATGAAGCAGACATCGTTGATGTGTTGTTGCGTCTCGAGAAAGAAGACAGTCTAACCAAGGACCATGTGAAGGGACTACTCATGGTGCACAACCATTAATCCTTCCAAATTTGATCCCTTTCTTAATTTACCACTTTATTTCGGTCCTTAATTTCTTCAACACAATACTCTTGTCTATATATGCATGTTGGCCTTTAATTTTCTTTCTAACACAAAATATCTTCGTCGCTGGAATGAACACAAGTTCCACTACCCTAGAGTATGCAATGGCAGAGCTCATGAGGATTAATCCCGGCGTCAAGTTGGAAGCACAAGATGAGGTGAGAAGGGTGGTGGGAGAAAAGGGTAAGGTGGAAGAAAATGATATATCTCAACTTCGCTACCACAAATTCGTGGAGAAAGAGACGTTGAGGATGCACCCAGTTGCTCCGCTCCTGATCCATCGAGAGACCATGGATCCTGTTAACATCAATGGCTACAATATCCTCCCCAAGACAAGAGTGGTTGTGAATGCATGGGCAATAGCGCGGGACTCTGAGTGGTGGGAGGAGCCGGACAAGTTCATCCTGAAAAGATTTGTTGACAGCACCGTCAACTTTAGAGGGCACAATTTTGATAGCATGCGACACAGTCGTCTTTGCAAAGTGATAGCATTATGCCGGTGCGATGTGATTCTCACGAGCTATTAAACATCCATGTTCCGCGTTTGATATTTTCATCATTATGGGGGAGACCGTCCAGTTTCAGCATCACTCCCCTTATCACGGTCCCCACATGACCGCTTGACTGTTCAACGGTTTGAAGTCAACCGTTCTAAACCTGTCCCTTAATATTCTAAACGATCCAAGGTGGGCCGTCCTGTGTGAAACGGTTTGCAATCAACCGTTCCAAACGTGTCCCTTAATATTCTAAACGGTCCAAAGTGGGCCGTTCTGTGTTACACTGTTTGCAGTCAACCGTTCCAATCTTGTCCTTTCATGTTCTAAACGGTCCCCTGTGGGCCGTCCTGTATTTGAACGGTTCTATGTGAACCGTGTCGTTAGGTCGGTTTGCAGGTTTTAAACGGCCACCCCTGGGCCGTGTTTAATGGAACGGTTCTATGTGAACCGCTTTGTTTATTGGACGGTCCCTGTGGAACCGTTTTGTTGTCGTCTTCACCGATAGTGTATCCCACAGCCGTGGGTGGCCCAGTGGCCACCATTTTGGCACCTAAGGACTGTGATCCCCTCCCCAACTTCCTAAACTAGCATGCATGGCTTAAAAATGAGAATTAAGGGCTAGGGTTTTGGCCACCTACCTCGGAGTCCCGGGCGGCCTTCGCCGTCGCCTCCATGGCCGATGACGCCTCCTCCACGACCTCGATGTCTCTGGTTGGCCCTCCCTCGGTCGCTGGCGTCGCGAGCCCCTCCTCTATGGGCCTCACCTCCATCGAGGCCCCTTCCTCCACGGCGAGCTCCGCCACCGGCGGCGGTGGTGATGTCCCCTCCTCGGCCATCGGGCGTCCACCTCTCTGTTGCACGTGGCGCTTCACGGGCATGAAGGTCGTACAAGAATGGGTTGAGGAGGAGGAGCTTTGGGCTTTGGCTCTCCTCTCCTCTGGTTGTGGTGCTCGGTTGGGATTCCTCCTCCATCGGTTGCGATGGGGAGGAGGAAGATGAGCGGTTTTTTTTTATTTTGAAACGCACAGGAATAGGACGGTCTATCGATAGACCGTCTTGTCATTACGCGGTCTACAATAAACTGTTTAAATCCTAACGGTCTGTCTGTTGGACGGTCCATGTAAAACCATGTAAAGGTTTTAAACGGTCATTCCTTAACCATCTAATGACCAACTTACTGTTCCTGCTTTATGCTGTAGTTATTATGATTGAAATGTTCTTTTCATATATATTGCTAACGAATTGCCTTGCAGTGTAACATCATCCACCTCGTCATCCCTATCAGGTAAGTCAGGTAAGTATCCCGATCCCTACAGTCCCTTATTGCATTACTATATGGTACTTAAGATCATATTACCTCGAGAACCAGTTGGTTATTCATAAACTCCAGGATGGCACACTATGTAGACAGACACATATAATGAAATACAAGCAAGCACAATGTGACCTGAATACAATGCAATCAGACACCATATGTTGACAGGCTCATGGTGACAAGAGGTGCTTTGTTGCTATCATCAAAATAGAACAATATATATATTGCTAGCATCAGGGCTAAACAACATATGCACAACAATGTGGATGGGCATCGAGAGCAAGACATGCTTAATGAGGGCAAGTTTTCCACCAAAGCTAAGCAAACGACCCAGCCAGGAGGACACACATCCCTGGATTTTTGAAATGATTGAATCGAAGTAGCATGCCTTGGTCCAGCCCACATAAATGGGGGCTCCTAGGTAAGTAAATTTGGTAGGCTCATATCGAAATTTGGTGTGCTCGGCAACGTTGGCTATGTAGGAGGGCAAGGTCAAAGGCGCCATGACAAAGGAGCTCTTGGGGACACTGACTTTTTGTCCAGAGGCCTCCTCATATTTTCGTAAGAACTCCCAGAGCTTATTAATAGTAGCTGTGGAAGCATTGGTAAAGACAAGAGTGTCGTCTGCAAACAAGAGGTGTGACACAGTAGGGCAAGAGGATGGCACTTTATATCTGCAGTAGGGGTAGCACAGCACATGAGAGGAAAGGCCTCTAGTGAGGACTTCCTCTGCCAGAATGAAAAGCGTCGGGGCCAGAGGGTCCCCTTGGCAAAGACCTCTGGTAGATCTGAAATAGCCTTTGCAAGAGCCATTCAACATAACCGAGAACCAGTAGTTAGTAAACATGATACGAATGTATTCAATCCATTTATCAGCAAATCTGAAACTTTTTAGAACAGCAAAGAGAAACTTCCATTCGAGTCTGTCATAAGCTTTCATCATATCCATCTTAATGATAATGTTCCTGCCTCTTGATGGGCGATGAAGCTCTTGCATTAGTTCCTGGGTGAAAGAGATGTTATCAATAATATCTCTGCCTTTGACAAAAGCACCTTGTTCAGGGGAGACAATACGAGGTAGCAGGTTACACAACCAATCTGAGAAGATCTTAGCAATAATTTTATAGGCGAAGTTGTAAAGGCTGATGGGGTAGAATTTAGCAATGGTGGCAGGAGAGTCCATCTTTGGAATCATAACTAAGAAAGAGGAGGTGTAGGCTTGAGGCATCGAAGTAGAGTGAAAGAAATCGCAAACGGCCTCGACAACATCGGTCTCCATAATTCCCTAGCAAACAGTGAAGAAGATACTAGGGTATCCGTCTGTTCCGGGGCACTGTCACCAGACATTCTGTAGATAGTATCCTTGATCCCCTATGAAGAAGGTAGAGCAAGCAGCTTGTTGCAGCACCTCCCCTTGACCCATGACGTAAGGGAGATGCAGGGAACACGCCCACAAGGAGTGGCGGAACCCGTCTATTAGAGGTGGGCGTCCGCAGACGACAACACCGTCGGTAGCACCGGCGAAACGGGAACAGAAACACCGGAGAGATGGGGGGGTCAATAAACAAGGCAGAGGTGGCCAAAGGAGACCTCAGGCGTAGAAAAAGGGTCTTTCTTTCATTCCTGGTGAATGGGGGACCAGAACCCTCGGTGAACAAGGGGAGAAGAAATACAAAGGAAGAAGAGGGGGGAGGAACAGAGGACAAGGGCCTAAGCCCAGACGCCGGCCCTCCCTTCCTACGAAAATTCGTAAAATAGAGGGCTTTTAACCCTAACATGTTATTTGTGCCAGTCATGAGATAACCTACCTCTGGGTAAGGCTCTAAACTTCAAATTTTTGACTGGTAGATGGTGTTGGATCCTGCACGTCCTGCGTAGAATCAGCAATTTCATGACCTTCTATCTCCTTAATCTCTTGTCCTAAATTTGTGAAACTTGGAGGGTGAGGATAAAAAATAAAGAGGAATAATAAACTCTAAAGGCCAGACACGAAATTACCTCTGCTAACGTCCCTAAGCTTCAAGTCTTCACTAGACTGACGTACTTGTTCCTGTGCAGTCTGCAGTAAAATAGCAACTTACAGGCACTCTAACTCCTCGGATGCTGGGTCTCCTAGTGCGAAATTTTGATAGAGGGTTAGATAATACTAATAGGAACATAAAGTTCTAAAGGATCAACATAAAATATCATCTCCTTACCATCGAACTAGGTGAGGCAGAACTAGGGTTCACACAGGTCGAACCTGGAGCCTATTTATAGAGTTGGCCTAGGGTTTGGGGAATTAGATCAAATTACGAGTCCTAAATGGAGTCAATCCAATCCCATGAGAGTCCTGGATAGGTTACCATGCCAGATAGCATTGACCCCAAGTGATTAGGGAGTGAAAGATCCAAGTTTTCTACATCTCTCATCGTCGCGATCACGGAAGAAGGTAGCAGTCGCGACTGGACTGTCATCTTGAGGTTGTGGTCGCTCGATAGACCACGACCTGATAGGGCGCCAGAAATTTGAATTTCAGTCTAACTCCTCCTATATTTATCCCCTAATTATCTAATTAAGTTGGGGAATTATTGAAGGATGGTTCTAGAATTGGGCTTGGGCCAATTAGGTTTAAAAATGGATCTATGGGCCTAGTTTGAGTAGGCCAATGAGCTTAGTTATTAATTGATCTTCTAATTTAATTTAATTAACCCAAAAATACATTTACAAGCCCATTAAGCTTCTTTATATGTTAAAAACCTTAGTTTCACATTTTAACCCCCAAACTCATTAAATTATATAAATACCCATTTTAATTATAAAAACACTTTAACTATTTCTAACAATTGCCAAAAAATAGCCTAAAATCTATAAAAATAGGTAAAATTCACAGAATCGAATCGAGATCCGAACCACTAAGGATCCGCTAAGGACACAGGCCTTACACAAGGGATCGAAGATGATGCTTCACTCACGATGCTGCAATAGGGGAACTAGAAATGGGAGGTGGCTCTCTCTCGCTTGATCTCCCTTCCTCTTTTTTTCTCCGATTCTCCTCTCCTCTCTTCCCTGATCTCCTATCTTTGATGCCTTAACGCTCTTTGATCCTTCTTTTTTTTAGCGACCCTCGAAATGGGACATTTATAGGTGAGACAGGGGCACCGTGAGCATGGCTCCGGATCACTAGCTCGTTTCTGCTCACTGTGCCAATCCAAGGTGGCACAAAGAGCCCGTCATGTCAGCGACTCCTGCCAACTCAAAGTGACAAAGGGGGTGCACCATATCAACCTATGCGTCGGTTCACTAGGTGAGCAAAGGTGTGGCCGATCGAACCCTTTTGTGCCAATTCATTGTGTAGTAAAGGGTGTGGCTGATTCATATTTTGCAAGGGGGTGCGCCGATTCATTAGAATGGGAGCCGATCACATTTGCCATTAGAGGGTATTTTGGTAAATTTTGACATCTTCATTGTTGGCTCCGGATTGATCTAGATGAATGCTTGACATCCGATATTACTCCAGGCTGGACGCAATGCCTCCGGAATGTTGATTATGAGGCCTCCTAGCCTCAGTTTGTAGTTCCGAGCGATTCCCGACACGTGCCAAACCCGTGTCAGATTACTCGGGTTTCATCTTGATTCGGCCTTTGACACTATGATTTGTGATATCAAACCTACTCTAGGGATGTAGGGAGCATTTTCATCGAGTGGGCAATCACTCGAAGTATTTTTGCCCTCATTGGGTAGCTTTTTGGCCTCTTATAGACCTTTCCGGCATAGTGTGTATCTCGATTGGGTCACTCAGGTTCTTCTACTGATATCACCTTCAGAACCCTATTTTGAAGGTCCAGGGAGATTTCTTCATCTTGGGAGGTGTCCTCGTTAGGTGGTGGACCACCGGATGTATTTTCACCTAGTCGGATAGGATGCGAGGCTTGTTCGACATGACCGAGTCGATGCCGACTTAGTAAATTTGTTGATTTCGGCTTGCCATATGGCATTGCTGAGTTAATGTAGAATTTCTTCAAACGTCCCGAGATGATGAGTTTTAGGATCCCTGATGCTCCATCAATTGACCGAGGGTTTAGCCATCCGAGTGGACCCCCTTGAGGTTTCTTTCAGCTTTTCCACACTTGGTCAGCTAGTCTCCTAGCCGCTAGAGCATGCTTGCTGAAGGTGATATTTTAGGTGTCAACAGTGGGCCAAAGGCATTGAACTACTCATTCACGGTGACTCCTTCCGTGATGGGAATAGCTGGGGCTTTCCAACCTCCAGTACGAGCTTCAAAGAAGGGTGGCAAGGTTGAATCCTTCATTTGGGCTTGAACAATCTGAGCTCGATGATACAATTGCAGAAAGGTGTGGAGCTCACTAAGCATCAAGATGGCCCTAAGCTGTGGCGTGGCATTATTCACCAACATGGTGACTAACTGAGATTCGGGGATAGGGACCTCCATCCGGGAAGCCATGATTCTCCAGTGATTGGCAAACTGGATGAAGTCCTCATCAGGCTTCATCTCTTTCGTGACCAGGTCATACGAGGTGGGGGCTATAGTGGACATGTGGCCAAAGTGAGTGAGGAACCGCTCAGAGACTATATAGAAATTTAAGAGGTCAATGTCTGGGAGAGAGGAGAACCAGCGCAGGGCCTCACCCTCGAGGGACTTTTGGAATAAGTGGACTAACAACACCCTGTCATATAGCCATTGATGGGAATCCATAAGGAAACCCGAAAGGTGGTGGTGAGGATCGATAGTACCACGTACTTTTGATATTTTGGGGCATTGAAGCCAGGCGGGAAGTAAGCATTGGGGAGCTTACAATATTGTGCTAGGGAGTGAGGATGGGTGACCGACATGCATTCGGCAACTATTTGTCTAACATAGCTTTGAATCTCTTGCCTGGAGATTGAGTCCATCCACCTCGGAGGGGTGGCCGTGGTTGGTGGGATCGGGGGTTAAGCAACCCCTTGAGAAGTGATAGGGTAGCTGAATTGAGGCAGGATTTCTCGAATGGGCCTACTAGAGGACCCTTGGATTGGGGTTTGAACCCGTGGCAGTGTGAAATGAGAGGATGGTTGGGGAGTGACCCAGACCTTCCCTCGGGAGGCCATAGTGACTAGATCCTCAATTGTGTAGTGGGACAGCATGTTGATCAATTCTTGATCCTCGCACGGAGACAATGTGGGAGCCCTAGGGATAGCTTGGTCACACTCGCTATGGGATGATGTCGAGTCAGCGCAAGCAACCTCATTCGGGGAGGCCAAGAACATGCCTATGAAAGAAGTTGGATGACTATTCTCTATTTCAAATAGAGAATTGGCCTTAAACTCAGACTCATATTGGGTAGTGAACTCCTCCTCATAGCCAGGATTTGTGAAATCTCATTCCATTAAAAATCAAGTCCTACTCGATTTTGAACAGTTCGCACTTTTGGAGTTAAATATGTTATCGAGAGGATATAGGTTTCCACTATAGCAATCAAAGTTTCCACTGAAACATCCCATAGTTTTTTCCTTTTTTCTCCCTTTTTTCTCCCTTTTTTCTTTTTTCTCTCTTGAGGAGAAAAGAAGTCTAAGGGTGTAAGCTTGTTGCTCCGGGAACCTAGCAGAAGCTCACTCAATCCCCAGGGATGACTAACAAGACTTCATGGGTACAACCAGTCTGGCGATCATGTGGGAATCCACGGTTCGCAAGGACTTATAGAGGTTCCCGATTGGAAAGGACTAGTTACACCTGAGTGGGATTCCCCGAGTGAAGAGCCCAATCCAACAAGACAGTGTTCCTACAAGTGTGATGCCAGCTGTTCCTAAGCCCACCCATGCATTAACCTGCAGTAAAAGACAAACACACAGTATACAACAAACAGACTAAGTGATGAACGAAAAATGGACTTGAATGGAACTGTGCAGGAGGCGGCCAGACTCTTGGCCATTGGGAGACATCGGTGGCCTGGTCGATGGTCACACAGCCATTCAGTATTACTAGGTGGCCAACTCCTGGGCCATCTAAGGTACTGGGTGACCAGGCATCTGGCCACTCTCAGTAGGGCCTAGGCGGCAAGCACTCAAGTCACCCAAGTGTTTAGGCGGTCAATGATGTCGCCTTCTTCCACCTGCGAACAAAACTAAACTAATGCAAAAAGTAAATGACCATGGGCTCGAAATCCTTAAACTTTTAGCACCGTAGACTTATAGTAGGTAGTAGCGGGTCCCACCGTGATCGCTAGAAGGTTGTATGATGGGGACATCACCTCCCTTGCCCACACTCATGGCTCGTCTCCTCGCCTCGAACGCATCTAGCATGGTCTGATTATCTATGTTGAGTCATATGATGTATTTTTTTATTTTTATGAGAGTCATATCATTGTTGTTTCCCTTTTGTTGTTCCAAGCATTAAATTTCATCATTTATTCGTACGCGGGTGGTTCTATTTTATTCACTAGTTACATAACTTTTATTTAATTTGGTTAATTATTTTTCTTTAGAAGGCACGCCAGTTTCACGACCAAAGGAGGGTGCGCCGGTTAAGGGTAAGATGAAGGGTGCGCCGGTTTAAGGCATAAGCAGGGGCGCACCAGTTTCATCCACACGGAAGGGTGCACCGGTTAAGTGTAGTGTAAGGGGGGCACGCTAGCTTAGAGAGATGAATGGGGACGTGCAGGTTTCGGTTGCAAAGGAGGAGGGGCACGTCGATTTTGGGGAAAGAAATGGAAGTGGGTTTTGAGTGTAAGTCTGAACCGACACGGATTAGGCCGCACCAGATTAATGCAAGGTTCGCTTTGTGCTTATTTTCTCTTCATTAACTAGCAGGGTTAGCTAGATGCTTAGGGTGTTTGTTCTCTTAGAAAATGAACTTGAACCACTATTGTGTGGGCGGAGCTATGTCTCTGAGTGTGTGGTTTTATTGCAGGGCAAGGTTCCCCGAGTTTGTGAGTGTAGACGGAGCTGCATCTCCATGTGATTTTATGTCCGAGGTGCGTTCCCTGACTGTTCGTGTGTGTGTGCTACAGTGGTAGCATCTTGGGGCAAGGCCCCGTGTGTTTGCATTGCTGTAGAAGCAGCGTGTATGGTGTTGGGGTTCATCCCCATGTTGCTATGGTTCGTAGCATGTAGTGAAGCCTCACCGGGATTCGGTGAGGGGTGGACGTAGGGAGCCCATCGTGCTCACGAATAACCTAAAAATCCTTGTGTCCATTGTGAATGCCTGTGTGATTGTCCATTCTTCTATCTCCATTCACAGGTCAACTTTATAAGTTTTTATTTACTGCATCATCACACATAGCTTCATCCGCTATCCGTGTTAGGCTTATATTCAATTGTTATTTGCATTGTCACTCCATGTGAGATCGAAAAGATCGAGAGAACATTTCAATCTCACTTCAGTTTAGGCTAATTAACGTAGTTAGTTCTAATTCTGTTATGTTTAGTTTAAAAAGTTTTTAAAATCTGCCATCTCGTTTGGGGGACAATTCAACCCCCCTTCTTGTCCGCCATCTAGTCTGGGCCAACAATTGGTATCAGAGCCTAGTCTCTGATTTTTTATTTTATAGACCTTACGGTCTTGGAGAAAAGATCTATTCATGATGGCTAGTGTGCATTCAGTTCCTGTCTTTGATGGTTTTGATTATGGTCTATGGCTTGGAAAATTTTGTGTTTGGATTTGTGATCTTGATCCGAAACTCATGAAAATAATCTCTGATGGTCCTGAGAAACCTTCTGAACTCTCTGGTTATCATTGCTAGCTGATCTCCTTCAAAATCTGATCCAGAGAGGCTTTGATCGCTCGATGATCCACTGTGATTGGATCGGCTTGATCGACTGGCGCTGGCCTTCAGCGCAATTGGCTTCTTCTTCTTCTCCAGCTCTTCTGTCTTCGGCAGGTTCATTTCATACGTCATCAATGAACCAATCAGTTCGTCCACCTTCATGTTCTGCAGATCTCTCGACTCCTCAATCACTGTTGCTTTGGTATGCCAGATAGGAGTCAGAGATCGCAGAATCTTTCTCACAATCTCGTAATCAGTATAGGTCTTCCCCAGACTTCTGAGACCATTGGTGATTATCGTGAGGCGTGTGTACATCTCTGTAATAGTCTCGCTGGGCTTCATTCTGAATGCTTCATATTCAGAGACCAGTAGATTTGCCTTGGTCTCCCTCACTTGAGATGCTCACTTGTAGATGACCTCTAGTCTATCCCTCCTTCGTTGTGGTGCACGACGATACTCTGGAGAAGTTTGTGGGATGTAGAGCACACTTAATTGCATTGATGGTGCTCCAGTTGAGAGTGGACTTCCTTATTTCCTCTTTCGTCCATACATCCTTGTTTGGATGAAGCTCGAAAGGTCCCTTGCTGACGACCTTCAAGATCTCATAGTCTTTCACCCTCAGAAACACTTGCATACGGTTCTTCTAGTATGCATTGTTAGATCCATCAAAGAAAGCTGGCTTCGTAGTGGAGTGACCCTTAGCCGTTAATCCTCGAGCATCCATGGCCGTTGACTCTTCAGGACGTTGATCCCTGCAGAAGAGTTAGGCTGTGATACCAAGTGTAGGGTCCCTAGAGGAAGATCTAGAGGGGGATGAATAGATCGATCACCCAATAAAACTCACTACAATAGAAACGGTTGCAAAGTAAAAACAATCTACTGTAGAGCAGACATAAGAACACTCAATCATACTCGTAGTAGAACAATTCAGGTGGAGTAGATCCACCCTTACACGATCCTAAACATGCATCTAGACAGAATGGGAAGAGGGAATGCGATGCATACAAAACACATATCAATCTCACACAGTACTCAAGAATTTTTAGGTGGTTCAACCTTAGTCCAGAGGTCTACGTCCACCCCACACTCAAACCTGAGTATGACTTCACTGCTGACTAATAGCTTGCAGCTGATCCACAGCTTTGGGGAATTCCTTCCCTACAAACCACTGAGCGTTACAGCTTTGCTATCCAGAGGAATCCACCTCTGACCGCTGAGGATTACAGCTTAACCTCTGCTGACTCACAGCTTGGACAAGAGTTATAAAAATTCTCATTCCAAGTGTAGAAACCACACCATCATGCTCTAGGTCATGCATCATTTAGTGTAGAATTTTTTTTATTTAATTTCTGCATTGCATTTTGAAGATTGCGAGGGGCAAGGTACGTTCTACTGATCCTATTCTGGCATCCATTTTGCATAAAGAACCCCTTGTTTGAAATTGTGGTGTGCATATTCATTTCAAAATACGTTAAGGGCAATACCCCTAAATAACATAAGGTGGGGATTTCATCACCCTTCTTTAGCCCACAAACCACATTTCCCTTGCATCTCAGCATCACCTACGCCTTCAATAAAAATAAGTAGACATTGGCCCTAGGATCACACTAAAACTTAGGTGTAGTTTGAGTCCACAACCATATTTGGGAACTTATGTTTAGGCTAGAGGTTAGAAGACAAACGTCTAAGCAGACAAGTGGTTCTCTAATTAGGTCATTGCGAAAGCAAGGGGAACATTCCACTTCCTTACCACTTACCTGGATGGTTGACAAGCTTTAGAGTAGACTTAAGTTATATTTATGTCCCTTGTGAAACCCAACTTTTAGGTCTTGGATACACATAGGTGTCATAGGTTAATCTGGTTGATAACTTGCTTGTGTCTTTTAAAAATAAAAAATAACAAGAAATAAAAAATATAAAATATAAAAAATATAAAACAAAATTAAGAATTTTTCTGGGGTCTAGTCCTACATCAAATCTCAATCACAATTCATGGCTACCTATCAAGGAGGAGAACCAAAGCAACATTTTATTCTTTCCCCGCACAATTTCATCAACCAAGACCCAGTGACTCAATATCCCTGAGGATTATCATGGGACACAAAATTGGGTAGAGCCTAACTCTAGGATGGACTTTAATATAATTGCCTAAGAGTTGGAAATTTTGGACCTTATGGTTCAAAAGGTGGGTCAATTTTTAGCCTAAAATGAACAAGCCTCCACTGTCTAACAACCACCAAGTCCATACCAAGGTTATGCCCAATATTTTAAGGAGGTCTATAGATTTGGTGCAAGCCCAACTCGCCATACAAGTAAGTGGCCTATTGCTGTCAATGTTGGTTTATGCCAGTGTCTCCTTTAGGATTTGGTGTGTACCACGTGGGGGATGGGACCCACGTGGGACCATCGGTGTTTGGCAGCCCAACCTGCTGCATGGATTATGGGGTCCATGTGTGAAGCCCCTCATGTCCGCCCACAGCACGATAGTGTAGGGCTCTGCACTGCCATAAGAAAATACGGTCTAACCTTCGCTACCAGCTCGAGCTTTTAGTGCAACGGTAGGGATTTGATCCTATAAATTGGTATACAGAGCTAAAAGTTATACATCCAATCACGCCCACTCCTCGCAGGGAGGTAACAGGCTACACCATGATATCCGGGGTTGTGCGAGTTGGGGTGACGGGTGCCGGTCCGGTGAATCTCGATATTCACGTGTGGCCAAGAACCGTGCGGCACTCCGAACTAGGGCGATCCAGCGGCAAGGACGGCGAGTCTCGGGCTCTGATGCAGGAGCTCGATCCCTGCAGGTACGTAGCAATGGGTGACGGCCACGTGGGATGGTGCCGGATGTCGTCTACACGGAAGGGAAGCTCCCGTGCGGCCTTGGATGGAGCGGGCAGTCTGCTGGACAGACTGTCCTGGGTACGTGGCAGCAGCAAGTGGCACCCGGGGCGCCACCTTCGGAGCGTCGGACGGTCACGAATGTTGGCATGGACGCTTCTGGGGACGTCCCATGGACGCCAGAGGAGCAGCGGTGGGAGCAGAGCTCTGCTGGAGCCTTGGCGAATTCTGTTGCGACGCACGCGCAATCTGCGTGTTCAGTTGGCAGCAAGACAGGCGGGGAAAGAAGCGGCTGGAACCGTGGCGTCCGGGTGACTTTTGGAGCGGGGATTTCTCTGGTGTATAGGCGGAGGGCGTGGGGTGATGGAGTAGCAGTGGCGGGGTGGCCCACAGTGGGGAGTTTTGGCGTGGGAGGTGTGAGAAGTGGGAGCTCAGTTCTGCACTTCAGTGCCGTCAGAATTGAGTGCGGGGAGGCGGGGCGAGGTATGCCAAGGTAATGGACTCTTGAGGGCGCCCAAAAATTATCAGGGCTGACATGGGGTGTGTATAAGCTATGCTCAAAATCCCAGATCGAAACAATGAAGTCTCAGGGACGTCTCTTTGGAGGGGTTGTGGCTCTGTCCCGAGCACGCACTGTAGCAGCAGTCCGCGCGGTGAAAGTAGCTCCAAAGAGAAGTTTTCACCCTGAATGGATCTCTGGATGAAACCTGCGCGGTTGGCTTGGGAACAGGGAGGGGAAGAAATGTTAAGAAGGGATGTTGGTGGCCAGAGGACGGGAAGGTGATGGTCCGTGGGGATCTTTGCGGCTCTGGTCTGCAGGCAGACTTCCAGGAGGCAGTCTGCGCAACAAAAAGGGCTACAAAGGGAACTTTCGCTCCCGGACGAATTTGGGGGCGTGGTTTTCTGTCACGGTTCGGGGACTTGATGAAGAAGAAAAGCTGTGAAGAGGCCTAATGGATTTGAGGACGGGATGGAGGTGGTACCGGCCTGTTCTTACCGACCCAGATTCCTGCCAGCAGATGCACAGACAGCGCCCAGCAGCAAGGGGGATCAAGCTCCTTCGCGCCACGATTGTGCGTTAATCCTGTGCGCAGGAACCAAAAACAAAATGATGACGACAACCGGACTCGCATCCCTCTGCTTCGGTCAGCAAGTTGTCAATGCTCATGTGCGTGAGGGCTACCTGGCGGTGCCCGTCACCTTTGGGTCCTTCCCTGCTGCCGTGGGACTGCCCAGCTGCTTGGGCCTCGTCTTCACCAGCCTGCTAAAAACTGACGGGCCAAAGCCCGATGCTGCTGCCAACGGCACAAAGAAGTCTGCTGGTCCAAAGAAGGGCCGTACAACAAAGACCACCCCCGTGGTCGTTTCATGCCTCGTCCACCACGAGGTGAAGAGAAATGCCGTCCCAACCGCCACTCGGAAGGGAAGGAATGCTGCTCGGAGAAGCCGTTTCTGTGCGGTGAACCGCCGGCTCTCCAATTCTGGAAAAACAATGCTGGTGGGAAATATCAGGGTGAGCCTGGACGGTCGCCCAAGAGACATTAAACCGGACGTGATCGTCCCGACAATCAGCACCACCAACCGATTCCAAGCACTGGCCACCAGAAGGGCCGAGATGGAAACGAAAGAAAGGGAGCCATTAGCACCCAGGCCGGTCAGATTCAAGCAAGTCTGGAGGCCGAAGAAGATACAGAACCGGGTGTCGGTTCAAGATGAAGCTGCTGATGCCCGCCCTAAAGCAGGGGGCATAAGAGAAAAGCAAGAGATGAGAACCGCTGCCTACCACAGAACAGGGGGCAGAAGAGAAGAACAGATGATGAAGAGACATGTTACCATCACGCCCCGAGCAGGGGGCAGGAATGACAAGCAAAGAGATGAGAGAGATGCTACCGCCCGCCTCAGAGCAGGGGGCAAGAGATGGGTTAGAAAAGAAAATGTCGCTGACCGCCCGCACGTCGGAAGGATGAATTCCCGACAGGAGCGGATACCTGTCGCTGCCAGCTACTGTGCAGATGACAACAGAAGAATGGGAAGAAGAGAAAAAGTCAAAATGAGAAATCCGGTCTCTGCCGCTGTGCAAAAGAGACCCGGGGCCTGTGCCAGGCAGGCCGACATCTTCAAATATACCAAGGCTAAATATGCCGCTGCTCGCATGACGAGAGTGGCCTACCAGCCGAAGATTGAAGAGGAGCTGTCGCCCCGATCAGAATTGCAAGGGCACAGTCAAGAAGAGATGAACCGGGTAGTCCAGGATTACTTCCACTACCTGGGAAATTCTTCGCTGGGACAAAGAAGATTGTCTCGGGCCTTGGACACATTCCGGGAAGAAGAAGAGGAAGCTTCACAAGAGGTAATATTTGAAGCCTCTCCCTCCAACCCCGATGATTATGAAAACGGGAATGATGCTCATGGTCGCCACCGTCGTCTGGGAATAGACATAGACGGTCTGGGTTTCGGGATCGAGCGAGCCGCCCGGCCAGTTGGCGCCGCCATTGGTGGCGTCGTTCATCAGCGAACCCCAGCTTCCGGTCATGCTGGCCATGGTGGGTGGCGTGTAGATGCCGCCGGTCTTGTAGTGGGAGAGGATCTCCATCCCCTCCTTGTGCAGTTCCGGGGTGAAATCGATGATGGTATCGGCGCTGACTTCCTGTACATCGAAGGGCGGCGGCTTGGTCGGGAAAGGCTGGGTCGGCGAATACCATTCGCCCGGCACATCGCCCGCGGGCACTTTTTTCTCATGGATCGGCCAGATCGGCTCGCCGGTCTCGCGGTTCAGCACATAGAGGAAGCTCTGCTTGGTGGGCTGGCACAGCGCCTTCACGATCTTTCCGTTGTGCGGGATGTCGCACAGGATCGCGGCGGCGCAGATGTCATAATCCCACAAGCCGTGATGGATGACCTGATAGTGCCATTTGCGCTTGCCGGTCAGGATGTCGACGGCGACGATGCTTTCGCTGAACAGGTCCGGGCCGGCGCGATAGATGCCGACCTGGTCGCCGGTGGGCAGTTCGACACCCAGATAGGCCAGGCCCAATTCCTCGTCGGCGGAAATCTGCGCCCAGTCGCCGGCATTGCCGGCGGCTTCCGCGTCGCCCGCATGCAGCCAGGTGTCGTAACCGAATTCGCCCTTCTTCGGGATGTTGTGGAAGATCCAGAGCCGTTTGCCGGTGCGCACGTCGAAGCCGCGCACATAGCCCTTGGCATTGTCCTTCACCTGCGGCGTGTTGCCGGCGGTATGGGCGGCGCCGATGATGACCACGCCCTTGGCGATGGTGGGGGCAGAGTGCAGACCGATATCGGCCGTGTCGAGATCGAGGTTCTGATCGTCGTCCAGCTTCAGGTCGACCATGCCGCCGGTGCCGAAGCTGGGATCGGGGATGCCGGTCTTGGCGTCCAGCGAGATCATCTGATAGCCGATGGTCACATAGATGATGCGTTCCTGATCGCCGTCGCGCCGTATCGTGCATCGAAAGACGGCAAGCTCGAATTCGCAG
Organism: Amorphophallus titanum; assembly: GCA_024336825.1. Taxonomy (NCBI): domain Eukaryota; kingdom Viridiplantae; phylum Streptophyta; class Magnoliopsida; order Alismatales; family Araceae; genus Amorphophallus; species Amorphophallus titanum. Next base: position 1,795,046 of record JANBPO010005112.1, on the reverse strand, counting down.
CGACGCAGAAAGATATCATCAAACAATATCGGAATGCGATGAAGCTCGAAGACAGTACGACTCGTGAACAGATGATCCGTGACATCAAGGCACAGATGATCCTCGCTGGCTTTACTACCCGTGAGATGGCACAGACTTGGAAGTATGCGTCTGATTCTGAAATGATGACTGACGTCTTTTTCGAACAGTACGAGAAACTACTAGAGCGTAAGGCTCGACAAGAAGGAGCAAGAGATGGCGACATTCGCCCCTGAAATTCGTGACACTGGTATTCCTAATATGACTGGCGTCTCACAGGGTCCGGGAGTTAATCGGACCTTCGAGACCCTATTCAAAGGGTTGACCCAGACGGCGGGTGATGTCATCCAAGTCCAAGACACTCAGAACCAGTTGAACATCGAGAGGGAGGCACAGGAAGGCTTCGAAGCTACGAATCAAGAGTTCGGAGTCTCCCCTCCTCCCGAGGGTGTTCAAGACGGTCTGGAACGTATGCAGTCTCTCCAGAATGCCTTGTCTCAGGGTAAGATTTCTGAGGTGAACTACTATGGACGACTGGCTACTTTGTCTAAGCAACTCCGGACGAAGTATCCCGGTTACGAAAAGATCGTCGACTCGACCATCCAGAGTGTGACTGGAACCCGTCCGGCCAACGCCTACCGTGATGCGATCTTCGCTCAGATCGGAGCCATGACTGAGTCTGCCTCTTCCGAAGAGAAGTTCCAGCGTCAGTATGTCAAGGAGAATGAGGCCGAGATCGCTGCGATCTTTGGTGACGACTACTTTGCCAATCCATCTTCCTACGACTTCAATCAGGTTCAGGCCAAGGTCGCTAAGATGAAAGGCCAGAAGTTCCAGATCGACTCAGAGTCGAAGGAGCTTGATCT